>OZ026838.1:34184368-34784368 GCA_964023205.1 Lutraria lutraria | reverse complement strand
TTTTTTTGGTTAAAATAAATCACATAAATTCTGGCAAGAATTAGAGACATGTGATAAACCATAACACAGAATGACAAGGACCCCTGAAATTTATGATAGGTTCCTACTAAAACACAACCAGAGTCCCAAGGAACCCAAAACTTTAAAGTCAGTGTACAACCCTGGATTTACATGATGCTCATATGTCACAGTTAGTAAAAACACTGGTGAGTATTATTATACTAAATAAATGTACATCATGAAAATAAAACTTCAATAAAAAATGATGTCTTCTCAAACATTACTTTATCAAGTCCTTAAGGCAATAAACATTAAATCTCTATACTAACAGGTATATAAATGGCATTTTTATCTCACATAAATGGACATTTAGTTTTACATTGATCATTTCATAATTATCTATGCTGTCATATTTTATATCAATTCTGCAAGTTATATGAGGGTTGTGGGTTTGAGCACAGCTACTGCCCATTTCTCTAGACTATATGTGAGAAAGTAGGCAGTTGTTCACAGAGGATGGGAGTCTATTACCGGTTCTTCCCAGGAACGATGGTTAGATGAACTGTCTACCTCATATGACTCTAACTTTGAAAAGGGGTGTAAATCTCAAATAAACAAACAAACAAGTTATATGAAATGCAGATTACTGATATTACTATGGTGCATTCAATCAGAAAATGCCACTAATTCATATGACACTTAATCGCTTCATTATGATACATGAATTACCATTATCATTAGAAGATACTATAATTTTATGCTTGACTTGCATTCTAAACAATCAGTATAATAATCACAACACAGCATAATATAACTGAGTGTAGTAGCTATCCATTTTCTACAGAACTACCTTTCATGTTGAATCATGAATACTGCATACAATTTTTTTACAGAAGAAATGCAGAGGTTCATAAACATCCTGTGAGGATATCATACTTCTTCTCACTATTTGTTTGTTTATTTGAGTTTTACACCCCATTTCAACAGTCAGAGTCATATGAGGCGGACAGTTCACCTAACCATCGTTCCTGAGAAAACTAGAAGCCCAAGGGCAACATGTCGAGCCCCTGTTTAGCCAGCTTGTGATCTTGACCTTTGAACTACAAGTACGGGTGATATTCATGACACATCATTAAGTAAACTTTAGTACCAATTTATTTCAAAATCCTTGAATGCAAACAGAAGTTACAGCCCAGACAAGGAAAATGTATTTGACCGAATGTGTAATCTTGACCTTTGACCTATGAAAATCTAGGTGTTGCCCAAGACACATGGTCTCATTGTATTATGGCAAGTCATTTTCAAATAACTCAATGCATAAGGGAGACACAGCCCTGACAAGGTGTATAAAGATTATTTTTTATGTTTGACCTCTAAGTGTGACCTTGACCTTTGAGCTAGAGACCTGGATCTTACGCACTGCACACCGTCTCATGGTGTTTAACAATTATGCCAAGTTATCTTAAAAAAGTTTCTATGCATAAGGGAGATACAGCCCGGACAAGGTGTATAATGCTCATTTTTGACGTTTGACCTCTAAGTGTGACCTTGACCTTTGAGCTAGAGACCTGGATCTTGCGCACTGCACACCATCTCATGATGTTTAACAATTATGCCAAGTTATCTGAAAAAGTTTCTATGCATAAGGGAGATACAGCCCGGACAAGGTCTGTAATGCTCATTTTTGACGTTTGACCTCTAAGTGTGACGTTGACCTTTGAGCTAGAGACCTGGATTTTGCGCACTGCACACCGTCTCATGGTGTTTCACAATTATGCCAAGTTATTTTAAAAAGTGTCAATGCATAAAGGAGATACAGCCCGGATAAGGATCCGAACGGACACACTAACTAACTCACTAACTAACTAACTAACGTACAGACACGCAACCGCCATTGTGGCGACTATGTCGAGCTCACCGCAGGCGGGCTCGACAATAACCATCCTCCGTAAGCAACTTCCTACTTTCTCACATAAAGAGACATGGTCAGTAGCTGGGCTTGAACCAACAACCCTCTATCAGTGAGAGGTTACAGTGTTTTTAAGTCAGCGACCATAACCTCTTGACCACGGAGGCGGGTCATCTTCTCACTAACCCACTGGCCCACAGCTGGAGCTATCTAACTTATGTTCAGGCAAAAAAACTTTCTGAAAATTGTATATTTTTACAATAGCCACCTTATAATTTGGGCTAGTGCCTTCAAAACATCGCTTGAACACTGAATCATGGATTTTTTAAATAGAAATATCTTAATTAGATTATATGTTCGAAACAGGAAAATATACTGTCCCCATTATAGCAGTTGGTGAGGCAACTGGCAGTGAAATGCTTATAAAACAACCTACATGACCTGACTACATAACTCTTGTTGCCAATGAGGGAGTATTGGAAACAAATTCTATGCATTAGCAGTCTTTGAATTAATTTTTTGTGACAGGTTGTCAGACTATTTACTTTGTGAAGGAAACTCTAAAACTAGATTGCCCTCCAAAAGACTTAAAGAAGCAAAAAAATCCTTTCGGCCAGGGGGCAACCCACTAATTCGAAGACTGGCTAAGATATATTAGACTATCAAACACAGACAGTGATATGATGTAATTGTATATGTACAGTTAAACCTTAAAAGGTTTACAGACCAACTTAGCATCTGAAGTATAATGTTATATGCAACAAAATTACTGTTCTCAGAAAACAATGCTATTTGAATATACAGTGCAACCTCTACAAAGCAACATCCTGTAGAAGTAGCAAAATTATGTTGTTGTTGAGAGGTTTTTGCTGTAGAAAGGTTTAATCAATACTTAAATTGTGCACTGGGAAAAAGTCATGCTGTTGTTTAACTGGAGGTTGTTGCTCAAGAAATGGCCGCTCTGGGGAGGTTTTACTGTAATATCAATATTAAATATACCAAACTACAGATGACGAAATGACAAATATCTAACATAGCTTACCAATAGCATTGACATCAGGCATCTGAAAATCATGGATCTGTAATCCTAGAACCTATAACAAACAATATAAGTAAAAATTGAACAAATACTTAAAAACATTGAAAGCAATACTGATCAATACCTTTTTGCCAATTTAACCATGAGCAGCAATCTGCTGCCCCTATTTAACTTGAATAAGCTACTTTCAAATAGGTATTCACAAAAATATTATGCATTCAAACCTGTTAACAAAGGCCATCCTCTGGAAAAACATAATGTGGTCTTTATTAACAGGTGATCTTTACTCTGAGATGATTTTGTTCTAATTAACCTATGGCTGTTTTTAAAGAATGGCCATTATTCACAGGATGACCTTTATTCTAATACAGGTTTGACTGTAATTGCATTGACACCAATTAAAAACATGAATTACTGCATCTTAGGCCTAAATTAAAAATATGTTTGTTTGGCCTTTACCAACCCTGAATTTTAGAAGAGGGTTGGTAGGTAGGAAAAATATTTTATTTTATTCCTGAATTTGACCTTTACCTAGCATGGAATTACACTTCTATCTTGATTTATTCTATATTCATTTTATGTATTGTGCTACCATACAACCATTTAATGATTTATTGTGTGCTTTTAATCAACCATAAACATGAACTCAGTGCTTAACACACATTATTGTTTCCCTTCATTACTTCAATTTTCAAATGATACCTACTTTATATGTCTATCAAAAGCACTGAGTACATGTATATTTTCCCAAGTATAAAAATAAACTTCTCCCAGATTTTGCAATAAAATGTTTTGAGTCGGCATGATTTTTTCGGGTCAGTCGGTAAAGGGCAAACAAACTTATTTTTAATTTAAGCCTTATTGAATAGTAAAACATTAGTTTTTGAAGCTACATCTATTGAATGTTAAAAGATTTAATACAATGTTCATGATAATCATACACACCTCAAGGTTATATTCCAGAATGCCTTTCAGTATTTTCTTCAGGTTACTGACTTTAAGCCTCCAATTAGTGACATCTTCAGTCTTGATTTTATTTAGCCATCCCTCACTGAAATAATCTGGGGCTCTGTAACATATTAAGTACTCAATAAAATAACTGACCATTTGAATGTTCAACATATTCTTTCTACAATATCACATTAATCATTTACAATAAATACTTTGAATGTACAAAGTGATTTCGGGGAAAATTTGAGTACAAAATCCCACCCTTTCCGCCATCAGTCGATGCAAAGTTCAGCATTATACACCAGGGTTTTTTCTTGGTATTTTGGGAATATGACCCATACCCTTGGGATTAGGAATTTTCGCTGTGTTTTAATCAAAATTGGGGAAAAATGCATAGCTACAATTTTTGCAATGTTCAACTTATTCTACTTATTCTCCCATAGAACGGTAGCAGAATAAGGTACATAAGGTATTTACTACCAATGGTGATGTTAATGAACTTATAAAATTAAAAAAAAAAAAAAAATCTTTGGGGGGGGGGATTGGGAATTTTTGTCTGTGAATTGGGAAAAAAAGATACTATTTTCCATTGGGAATATAACCGAATTTCGGCTATAAAATCGCCCCAAAAAAATCCCTGTACACATTCTTCTCTTGAGAAAAGCTGGGACATGTTTTGCATAATATTATAGAGTAGAATTGTTAGAAGTGAATACATTTAATTATATGAGTACTGTCAAACCTGAAACTGAAATCATAGCAAGCCTATAAGATTGATGCACTTTAAATGCCAAAAACAAGCACAAAATGATAAGAATTAAAAAATATTGAAATAAATATTGAGATATACTGGCATCATAGCAGTCAAGGGTCTGGAAAGGACAAAGTTATGTAATCAGGGGTCGCAGGGGCGGTTGCCCCTTGTTGGGGTATATGGGGGGCTAAGCCAGAGACACCACCACATAGAAAAACAAGTTTTTCAACCGAACATAGACCTACCTTCCCAGAATAAATACTGATTCATAACATATACCTTGGACGGAAAAGCTAACTGACTCCTATCATATTGTTCCGTCCAAGTGACTCCTATAAAATACAAATAGCTTTTGTTTGATTGAGGTTTAATAAGCAAAGCATATGACTTTGAATATGCGGAGTGTGAGCATGATCAAGGGCTTCATTGACAGGTATGCAGTATTATAATAGGTTATTCAAATTCAACATTAAGTTAATAACTTACATCTCATGTAGTACTTTGGACATACAAATACCATCACTGAGTTGTTCAGCTGATTCATGAGGTACATCAAGATTAAATGTCTCCAACTAAAACAGAAAAGACATTCTTCAATATTTCTTGGTCAATATACTGTTTATACAGATAAAAGCATACATGTTATAAATTGGTAATAAAACAGGTACTGAGGTAGTCAAACCAAAGGTGCCTTTACGTTGCAGTTCATCATCAAAGTCACTTGTTCTTTAAAGGCTAACAACTCAAACTGAGCCGCGTTTGTTTTCCTATTAAAGTTTAACTTTAACCGCATGAATTTCCATAAAACTTGTGTACAGACTACAGTGCAATGGATTATACTGAAATCTATCAACATGACCTATAATATACCTTTAACAGGCGAAAAGTATCGTGTATTTTGCCACTGTTTCAGACTACACTTAATTTCAAAATTTTCCTCATAAGGCTTTGGATTATTCATTAGAGTTCTGAAATGCATACATGTGCAATGATCTGCATTCATGAAGAAGCGTCTTAATTAAGCTGTTGACTTTGAAAGAGGACAATTACGTAACTAAAATGGTCAACATGAAATAATTTTTCTAAAAAATACCATTTTAGTTATGGTACCTAGAACTAGGCAGTATCCAAAGATAGATTATAGATCTATCAAATCAATGAATGGATGGATAGCATAGGGTGGGGTTGAAAAAAAAAGAATCATATCACACATTTCTTCAAGTTTACAAACTGACAAATATTCGTAAATGCAAGTGACCATAGATGAGACACTTTCACCTTAGCAATATGAAACTTATCACAGCAGTAAACAGAATGGCGAGATTTAGAATGCATCCTCTAAAATCTAAGTTGACAGCCTTGTATGAATCAGTGATTCAGTCTCTGTTGTTGTTGAACATTTTGTCAAAAATAAAAATCATACAACAGGCGAAAACGCAATAAAGTCTAAAATATTCGCTTAAATAGTTTACCCAAACAATAAGACTTTCGAATAAAGTCTCTTTATCCATTTTTTGATGTTATAATGTCATATTTTCTAAAAATTGACAACTTGTAACTGTAATTGGGAAGGGAGATAATCAATTTCGACTTCCGCTAAGCCTCGTTTCGAATCAAGCTATAGTAAATTGGTTCCCGTTCCATCAGAGACCATTTTATATCCAGAGTCGTCGTTCGTGATCCGTCATATGCAATATAATTGAACCCTCAAACCTATATAGCTGGAAGTCTATTAGTCCAAGTAATGACTGTTTGTGATCCTTCTAATTTTGTTCAAGAAATCGACCAACCAAAAGCCAAATTAGTAAGGCTAGAAGCTAATATGCTACATGCAATATCTTTATCCAATAAAGTAATGTGGAGATTGCGGAGTGGATTATCACAGATTCAAACTATAAAACCTCAAAGTTTATTAGGCTTTAAAATTGTTATTAATGTAACAATCAATCAATCATTAAATGCCATGGGCTTATACAATACAACCTTCCAGAGCGGCCCTCAGTTGAGAAACAACCTCTCTATAACAACACATTAAAGATTTCCCTAAGCTGATATTTACTATAAACTTCACCTCTGTAGAGCACCAACCTCTAAACAATGGTCAATATTTGCAGCTCCCACAGGGTGTTGCTCTACAGAGGTTGTACTGTATATACACGTGTGTATATAAGTCTTCCTAACCACTGACACCTACAATTTTTAAACACAAACAACATGTGAAGGAATGCGATGACCCTTTTTTAAATTGACTGAATTAACGTTTTTTTTGTTTCATCTACAATCAACAGGCTTTTTATTGTACCCACCTGTGGCCACGTCGCCCACTACCGTAATAAATAGCCAAATGCACTCACTCACTAAGGCAAGAAGTGGGTAACTGAAGTAGTGACTAGGTCATATTAATACTTACTAGTAGTAGACATTACGTTCAGAGAGGTGCTTAACAAGGTGGCTGTATAACATCTGACCAATGTGTAACTCATATCACTACAGTACATGTAGGTATTTGTTTTGTCCATTATCTGTTGATCTGTTGGAGCATATGCATCAGAAAAATACTTATCTGAGATTCATTTCAGAAGCTTTATATTGTTGTGAAATTGAGCACAAGCTAATGTACATGATATCTAGTGTTAGGTTTAGTCTGACTAAACAAATAAGCTCACTTGGAAAACATTTTTACTGAGTGCTGACCACAAGTTGTAAGGATGCACTTAAAATGTCAAATAAAAAATAAACAAGCTGAATAACTGCCTTAATAATACTAGTGTTAATGACGTTTACATAGGGCAATCATGTATTTACCACTGTTCTGTATTTGAAGATGAACAGAACATTGAGTCAGATCCCTTGTTCTTAATAATACATAAGAATGTTGAAAGCTCATTTTTTTGTCATTTATTGAAAACAAAAAAGGTGCATATTACAAATAATAATTTATCATACAACAGATCATCCATAAACAAACAAACATACCAACTGTTACAAATGTCTGAATACCTTGTGTAAGATTACCAAACGTGCATTCACACCTATTTGTAATGCTTTCATAGAATGTAGTAATAGTTGCCAAAAAGTATTGATGAATAAAGCATTTCAATTTGTCCTGGGACCAATAAACAGCCAGGTTTATCCTCCTATAATGATGAGTATCATCATACCAAATATCGGGTTTTAGTGTACTGAAGAAAATATTGAATGAACAAAATCATAAAACATAGATAACTGTTCTTCACAGTCATATTAACTATGTTTTATCATGATATGTATCTAATTTCTGTACAGAAAAACTATGATAAGACTAAAAGAAATGAGAATGTGTTTACAGCAGGTACACTGTCCAGAGTACAAAGGAAATAAAAAAAAATATCAACAATTTATGTATTGCATAAACAAGTGAAAACAATAAATAGTAAATACAAACACACAAACGTACACATAACAAATTTTTCATAATTAAAAAAAATAATTTCAATAATCTTTCATACAACATTGCCTAAAACAACAAGAATCACAGTTCAGTTCAATATTACACAAATCATCTATACAAATAATGCAGTACAAAACTAGAGCTTTGTCACAGAAGTGACTAATACCCCTGCTGCCGCTTTGACACTGAGAATGCCACTGTACACTATATGGCTAAGTTCAAGGCCACATAACTTTGGAATGAGTGAATCACTGGGCATGTAAATTGTGCCTTGCACATCTACACTTCATGGGGATGACATATTTCAAGTTTCATAGCAATCACTCAAGGAATGTGGAAGTAGTTTGCTCCACAAACTTGTGATATTGAATGCGGATGGACGGACCAACCGAATGTCAATGACTGACCAACTGACCACCCGACAGCCAGAGTGACTCAAATATACCCCTCATTTGAGAGGGTATACATTTTTAATTACATATCTTTCGTTATCCAGTTCACGTATACACAGGGAACTGCAACAAATTTGTGGTGAACAGATTACTGTAATAATGAAAAAATGCATTTTGTTTCTATTCTACTTACTAATTTGGTCAGTCTTAATGATAATGGAATGCTAATCATAATTAAATCTAAGAGATCAAATTATTGACCACAAATTGACTCATGTACGATAATTCTGAGGATGGTATAAGCCAAATACATTGTAGAAACTTTCACTTTGTTCAAGATTTTAGTGTTTTTTTTTAGTAAATAAAGCAGATTCTAAGACCAAATTCAAATGAACTAATGTTAATTTGATCAATTATTTCTTAAAATTAGTTTTAAAAAGTGCCATTTATTAGATATACATGTATGCAACATTTCAGACATTTACCTCCATAAAATGTATGCAGGACTTGTCAATTATCCATGCAATATATTCTTTAAGAAGTCAAAATTACACAAAATAAAACTTAACAACAATAAAGGGAAAAAAGACCAGATAATCTGTTCAAGGCTGTCAAATTTGACAACAGCAGTAACTTAGCAGTCATCGTGAAGTTCCATATCTGTGACACAATGAGCTAAGCACTTAGCAGTCAGAATGACACAATCAAGCATCACTAATTTAAATACACATTAATAGACTAATAGTCATGGTATAAACATCTAGTACCTATTTTCAAAACAAAATATTCTTATAATTATTATAATAAGCTAACAACAAAATCATGGCACACAAACTATCAGTTATATCAGACAGTCATATCACTACAAAAGTACATGTACTAGTAGGTGAAGTTGCATTATTCTGTTTCATGCTACTACTATATATTGTAAATGCGAACCTATCAATGACAAATCTGAGAAGAAATTACTATGTAACTTAACAAGAATAAGGAGGCAATACCAGAGGCTGATCAAGGATTTCTTGCTAGGGGTATGTAATATTTAGGAATTGAATAAAAATGAATGCTATTTCATTTCTATCTATGACCAGAGACTTTAATGGAGGCATGCGTCAAGTGCTCCCCCCCCCCTGAATCCGCCAGTGAATATAACACTCATCTAAGTATAGACGATAGTGTTTCTAGTACTAATAATCATTGCAAATGCAATTGACTAGCCAATGAAAACAGTAATTTCTAACATCTAATCAAATGATCCAGCTTTTATTCCTACAAATGACATAGATTAAATATTGACTTGGTTTGCATTGAGACAAAAACTCAAGATCAGAGTTTAACATAAAATGTGTACCCGTGAGAGCTGACAAGGTTTTTCCCTGATTAGACAAATATCTTCTATTGATCTACATGTAGGTGACCCAAGCATTTAGAGAATTCATTGAAACAAACATTCTCACCATGTTTAATGAATACCAAAAAGAAAATGAAGTTCTAGATGTGATATCAGGATCTATCTACTAATTTATTGGGCTTTTTGACATAAGAAGACCCAGTATTGCAATCGACAGATTTTATTGAGATGTTCTGACTAGTTTTCTATAGAAATCAGACCAAAATGCACTAAAATTCAAATTGTTCCATTAGAATTAGACAGAAAGACATTAGACAGACTATCACAAAAGGAGGGCTTGAAATTACATGCACCATGAAACTGACATGAGAAATTGGGACAGTTTTGATCTTTGATCTAAATCTTTTGACATAATCATAAGACAATTCTTCTAATGGCTTGAGCATTTGAATAACCCTTACTGACAAAATAATAAGAGCATTCCATGAACTAATTAACCGGTATGGCTATACTTCAATTTAAGCATTCTTAAGTCATCCTAAAAATGAGAAATACCCTGCGCCGCAAGGTACAATAAAATCATTATTTACCAGAAAATATCTTATTTTTAATGACAGTTACCAACTCAACAAAACACTAGGAGCTAATAACAATTTTGTAACAAAAATGTACATTCTTGCATTATTCAGATATAAAAGCAAAACAGGTGCATATACAAATGAGGCATATATACACTGTATGTTAAATAAGTCCAAAGATTCACAAAAACACTCTAACTGACTTCAATTCCATATCTAACTGGAACCTTTTTCTACATAAACAAGTGATTCGCATTATGTTAACTATAACATGTACATGGTCCAACTCATCGTGATATCTTTTATCATGTGTAAATGTCTAGGCAAGAACTTGACTATATCTCGGTTGTGCCCACAACATCACCGTGGAAACAGGCATGTAACTGATATATGACAAACTTCAATCACAGCTGGCACTTATATCACACATCATCATCTGAAAATAACAATATTACAAAGTTAACATAGATAAGAAAATGATTCCATGAATAATCAAAGTACTGAAAGTACTCATGGAAACTGAACTTACATATAGACTTGCACTGCAGTATGGAACAAGTAATAGCTTAATAATCACATGGTGGATGTAGAACAAAAACATAGTACTTTGGTCCGAATCAAAATGCCGGACTCCAGAACTAGGCATCAACATAATACATGGTAACCCAGAATTATCGTTTGAACATGAACAAGAACTTAAACTTAGGATAAACAACACTGCAAAATATGAAATAACGAAACAGTTTACTTGATTAACATGCATATGCACGCAAAATGAATAGTTCAACATAAGTACATGTATTATGAAATGTATTTCCACAGGAGTATATCTTAGTACATAACAAAATAGCCAATGGAGAAAATACATCAATGATTGAAACAAAATACAGACACAGCACAATTAGACTAAAATACTTATGGCTATGAACAGTAATTAAATCGGTTCAATTAAATACATGTACAATGCATTTACAAATAATTTACAACAGTGGTTTGTAATCAAGCCATATAGTCATATGAAGCTCCACTCATAGAATTCAAAGTTACTGAAAACTCTTGATTGTCAACATAGACAGCAAACCATCGAGGGATCAGCATTCAAGGTAACATGAAAACCCTACGAGCACATTCAACATCATGTGGGCGTGTAGAAAGGTAAAAGTGAGAAAGCAGAAGTACCGTTCTTTGGCCCTAATAAGAAGTCTAGGACTGCTGGGAAACATTTTGGTGGGTCGGGTTATCAGTAACAAACAATTATTTTTACGTCTATGTTACTAGTATGTACATGTATCACAATAAATTATATATCATATGATTTTTACTGTTGTTATATATAAATACATTCAGTTTTTCACAATTTTGTGTACATGTTTACCAAATACACATTAGTACATTCAGAATAAAGACAAGCATTATAGCGCAAGCATAAATAAAATCCTTCACAATTCACAAGTATACAATTATATTCACATACATACCATGGTAATACCATCGTGTCTTTTTAGGATTTTTACTACAAGTTTTCACATATATAGCATTATCAGGTGGTCTTTTCTAAAAACACAAAAAATAAATAAATTTAAACATGATCATTTGGAAGTATACTGGTACCCCATGGTACCGGTGCACTTAAAGAAAATGTCATTTAAATGAAGAAATTACTATGAATATACACAATATATATAACAGACTCATTCACTCACATCTTATTTTTTACTTCATGATAGGCGAAAACTTTCAGACTATCGAAATGTCAATGTTTTAAATGTCAATATCAGTGCATGTTTGAAAAAATCGTTGCGGAAGACAACTCCATGCAACTGGCGTACACGTAAATAAATGACTAAACATTTATTGCATCATTCTATTTTCCAGCCGAAATTGATTACATTTGTTTATCATTTGTTGATGACGTCATTAACTGTCAGATTTGTGTAATATTTCATTGCAAAAGAGACAAATATATAAAATGGAGAGTAAGGATAGGATTTAGTTCATAACTGACTGTAAATAGAGCAAAATGGAGGTAAAATAAATGAACATCAGAGTTTGTTCTATGTTAGCAAAATATATGGGATGTTTCGTACACACTGAAGTGATAAAATTTCCAGAAAGTTACCAGTAAACATTCAGTTTGCTAGATGGCGTTATATTGGAAATATCGTAAGATTCGTGTTTACACTGGTATCATGTGGCCACTGGTATCATGGAGTCTGACTATATATTGAACATGACTACAATGGTCAATCAGAAATTGTTTATACCTGGCAAGATTGAGGTATTTTCTAAAAGATGTTCTACAATGTAACAGTGGATTTTGCACAAACTGAGACAACTCATTCACACATCACATACAAGAAATTCTGAGAAAATAAAACCAGGTATGAAAAATACACAAAGTAGCAGATTCTTGAACTCACCTTTTCTGTACAACTTGATAACATACTAACAATACTGAGACAGACAGAGGTTACAGACAATGCCGGGGACCAGTCTTCAGTAAGTATTGATAGACATATATGACCATTACTGTACACATGAGGATGGACTGGAATGTTATTACCCACAAACATTACCTGCAACAACAAAATAATACAACAATGACATTAGTAATTATAACACATTTAGAATTAGATATCAAAGTACCAGTATTATTTCTACTTGGGTGATAGTGACTTGTCTCAAGAAATTGTCTTTCGAAGCATGTCAAAGACTTGTTATTAGTATTTCTCTTTATATTAAACTTATACTGAAGACCTAGTTTTATACACCAGATGATGTTAAAATTGGTTAAACCTGTCTTTACTAGAATTTTATTTATAAACCAATTAATGATGACGATGGACAATCAGCATAACTCACATGAAGCTACAAATGCTTCGAAGTAGCCGTAATTTATGTATATACATGCACCGTATGCTAAGACCAAACAAATTTGCTTGTTAAGTTGTTTCCCTTATCCCAACCAACCGTATGTTTTTGCCACCGACACTAAACTTTTTTCATACTTTTCTTTTCTTTGCTACTACCATTAAATATATCTATTCATGTTTCAAAAAAAGGAGGGGGGATTTAGTGCCTACCTACATGTATAGATCTACCCTATTTTTTTCTGTCCCATTGGCAGAAACAAGTAATTTATTTTAGCCTAATAGTAATAATATGACCCTTGACTTAAGATTCCAGACAAATTCTCATAATTATTAGTGGATGATTAGTGAATTATATTTTATGGCAAGGATGTACCTGGTAAAATACTAACTTAACTAAGACAGAGTACATTTGTATGATTAATAAGTCTAAGAGGCAAAGTCTTACCTGTGGAGAATCAAAAGGATAGCTTTGACTAAACTTGAAAACTAATTGAAATTTTTCACCATTGTACAATGAGCCTTCAGCACCATCCAAGTGAACAAGCCACCTGATAAAAATAGTAAGAATAGTAATTTAGAGTATGAGTATAAAACAAGTTAACAACAATATTATAGTCTGACTGCAACATACTGTGGAATCATTAATTTTCAGTGGGGATTTAATATTGTGGAATTTCGTGGGTCAGCTCATCCACGAAATCAAATCTCCACGAATTTAAATGTAGAGATAAGGCATTTCTTTTCAAAATTCAAAATCCATGAATTTAGCCCAATGAAAATAAATGAATATACAGTATGAAGTATAATAGCTGTACATATTTCTCAATAAGACTACTTTCATTTCTGAGATTGTGTGGGTGAAGCTTATATACAAGTTAAGATAAAAATAAATATTTGTAACTGTGCCTGTATCAAAATGTCAGGACAAAAAATTTAGAAATCATAAAATTCTGAAATATGCAATAAAATGTCACAATTTTCACTTACATTTAGGAAAAAGGGGACAGTAGGGCAAATCTTTTTCTGTATTTAATTATTAGTGTTAGAAATTCAAGATTACTTTGTATTTGAAAATTTTATGCAAACTAAGTTGGACAGATTTTCAAGAATACGACGAGAATTAAGAAATGAAATAAGGCCATTAAGGGTAAGCATGATTAATAGATAATTTCATAAAAATTGTGACTTATCCTAAAGCTTGAATAAAAATTTGATACATGATCTTCCATCATTTTTTGTATATCAGCAGTGTTTTCAATACGAGCTTGCCAGAGGCTAAACTGACTCATTGAAAATTGGCCGCCTAGAAATCCTAAATATATCATTCATGACGTTGGAAATGGGCATGGAAAGACTCCTTCAATCATGGTTTGGCCTCTTATAGGAAATCTTAACAAAAATTGACCCTGTACCATCAATATAAATTACAAATTCTATTTATCGAAATAAATATTTTAACTTACTCTGTTATATTTTTATGAATACTTTCTTGATCAACATGTACTCCTCGAGGTGGTTCTTTAGTTAGAGCTTGCAACTCCTTATGCAATCTTTTCTGCAAAAAAAACATGATTGACCAATAAGTTGATAACAGCCTGGAGACAGTTAACTTGTTGTAGTAAACAGGTAGTTTTATTATCAAAGACAAAATTACCTACAAAGTAATTCAGAAAACAGTAAGAATAACTTAGTATCTAGTATCAAATAGGGCTGAGTACCGGTTCACGTATCATATCGAATATCAGTATATAGGGTTCGGTTGATATATTGTATCGAACAAATACCCGCTGTGATATACACCAGCCTGATTAGCTCAGTTGGTAGAGCATCTGACATGCAAGCAGGAGGTCGCGGGTTCAAGCCCCGCATCGGTACATTATTTTCCTCCTCCTATTAGAATTATAATTTGTGAATAATTTAGTAAATAATTATTCATTATCATACGTAGGGACATCATTTACATAGTACAAGACATTGCCAAAACAGTCATAAACAGATTTATTTGTTTGACTAAATTCAATGATGGAAGGAACTAAAATCACAATGATCATGGTGATTATTTGCAACAAGGAAAGAACAACATTAGCCATACCAAGGTCAATCAATCAACAAATCAGCTTAAACACCATCAGCTAAAAGCTTAACAATCAAGTGCTTTGTGTAATCAACCAATTGTAATGTCTGTCAACTTTCGGTACTTAGAGAATATCGAACAAAATGAAAGAAAAGAATACATTACCTCCATCGATGCCATGACTTATTGAAGAATATGTTTACATTGAGTTTCGAATTCATATGTCTGTCAAAGAAATAAATATCTGTAAATCATAATTAAATCAACAACTTATTTAATTATAATTTAAGATATATTTATGATTATTTGATGAAAATACTTTAATTATTTAATACGAATACAGACGGAAGTTTAGCTTTTTTAAGGAATAATAGTTTTAACTCTGCGCTGATGTACCGACCAAGAATATACGCTAGGAACCAGTATATTGACTGGTTCAACGGAACATTAATTTTATTAAAACCCTATACCAAGGACTTATATACATACATATAAGTCCTTGCCTATACCTAACGATTAAATAACACTCTTTCTGATTATAACCTTTGTGACATCGCTTTATGAAACCAAAGTTCTGTCCCAATTGTTGTATATTTTGTGCTTACTGATTTTTAAAATTTTTGTGTAAATCTATGAAAATGCTCTACTATATATTACCAAGGACTTATATACATACATAAGTCCTTGATATTACATAACATCTCTGACTAACTACAAGGACAAGTGCAATATGTTCCGTCCGTGAATGAAATCGAATTGAGTTCGCATAATTTTCGCTTGACACTAATAATATAAATCGATCATTACTCCGTCTGAAACGTTTAGACAATTAACCGACCATTCATGACCAATGCAATCATGACCAATTCCTCATGAATTGAAATTCAAATTAGATTCAAATTAGATCAGACAAGGACTTTTTTTTAGTAAAGACAAGTCCTTGGATCAGCTAGAGAAGTTACTTAAATTTATTATTGTTTATTATTATATATTATTCATTTATTATTATATATAAATTATGAAAAACACTTTAAAACATGTTATATATTACTAGACAGTGTACGTGCTGTTATCACATATCCATCACGTGCGCTAAAGGCTATATAGCACCATTTTTGAAATATAGCATGCGCTGTTAAAATGAATATATATGGAGACCAGCATCTTCACTGGCTGGGACCAATATATGTAGACCTGTACATATCATTTGTTCCTAGTTATACTGGTGAACACATTTTAAATTTAGCGCACCTTGTAGATCTATACAAATTATAAATATCGCACGAGATATCTTAAACGGCTAGAGTTTTTTCTGAAATATTAAGTGAGTAGCTACTGTACTGAAAATATTTTCCGGGCAAATTTTAGAAGCTGTTTTGTGTTTAAAACCAGGGACAATTCGTAAATTTATTAGTGCGTCGTATAATATAAATTGATGTCTATACCAGAGACGTATAATACCAGGTAGTTGTAATAACAACATATAACTACCTGATAATACGTATTATACGTCTCTGTCTATACCACGTATAAAGCTTTGGTTTTCTCAGTAAATCAGTTAAGAACGAAAACATGTAAAAATTGTTTGATAACATCCCATAACCGAAGATCAGAATTGCATACGTGTTTTATCGACAAATGTAATTATAGCAACGTATTCTAATTGGCCTACGGCTTGTAAAAACGTAAATCACAACGTGGGGGGAATCGATAGTACTTAGTATGGTATAGACTTCATAACATGGCGCAGTCTATTGTATCAAAGATGGCGCCGATGAATGTGCGGATAAATCCTTTAGGTGGTGCAGTATGCATTGCGCTGGTTCTTGTTCTGTTTTTCTATGTATTTGGAATACCAGAGTTCTTCAGTGCACGTGAGGAACGTGTAAGCATGAGGCAGTTGTTGTCAGCAAGTATTGTTTTAGCAAAACGCGGTGGTGATCGCGTTCGGGAAATTCGCCGTAGTGACACGTTGCAGAAGGCTGTCAAAGGTGAAACAAAAGAAGGTGCCAAAGAGTTTGTTTCTAGGGGAGACATGGAGTCACACAATGCTATATTTTACGGATTTGCGAAAGCATTCCCGGGACTGAATGTAAGTATCGGGAGCTAGTCAACCGACAATTCGTACCTTAATAATCTCGACCCAAATTGGTCAATTCGTACTTAAGTCAAGTCGTACCCGGTATTTAAAAACTCCTTATGTACTAGTTGTATTTGCTGGAATGTTTTTAGAACAAGTAATTTATATTTTTATAATTAACAAAAAGCATGACTTTTTTGTGACAGCTAAAACTTAGGTCAGGTCAGTGTATCCTAATTTGAATGTGACAGTACTAAACTCCAGCCATTGTGCGGACCATCTTTCATTTGCATAAATATAAAAAAAGTGTTTTAAGAGACAAAATGCATTAAAATGCGATACAATTATATAGCAGTAGTAATTTGAATTAAATTCAAATGATTGCATGAACGATAAATTTAGTTGACTGTAGAATGACATAAATCATCGATGAATAATGTTTTAAAGTCGCGGCATGCAATGTAAACAGTTGTCTGGTTCCCTGCCTACAGATGCCTGGCGGAAACTGAAATGGAGGTGACCCGCATGTGTCAGATATTGTTATTATTTGGGCATTCGCGGTACAGTGTATTTTGCGGTTTACAGTGTACAAGGGATATAAAAAAATATAACTTTTTTTGCATATACTATTATTGGCGGTGTTATATATCTGCGGTGTGAATTATTGGCGCGGTTTTAAATCGGCTGAAACCTATCGACTGCCAAAATAGCAAACATTACACCACCGCCAAAATTTCAACGTATATCCCTTGTAGGCCTATTACTGCGGTGATGCTATTACCGCCGATGCCCAGATAATAACAATACTTGCTCATGCGTGTCGCCTACACTTCCGTTTCCGTGTGGCATTTGTTGGTAGGGAACCAGACTATTGTTTACAATGCATGCCCAGACTTTAAAACATTTTTCATTAATGATTAATATAATTTCTTCAGTCAAGTCAATTTATCGTTCATACTGCCATTTGCATTCAATCCATATGAATGTGTCGCATTTTAATGCACTAGTTTTGATACAGTGATACAGTTTTGATATTTCTGCAAATGATAGATGGTCCGCACATTGGTTTGAATTTAGTACTGACGCAGAAATTTCCCGCATTACTACGTATCTCGTATTTAATTAGTCGTGAGGCGGTAATAAGGTCATCAAACAAAAAATCAATATGGACGTCTGTGTGTCAAGAAATGCGATCGGTTGATGTATTATATTATTATTATTGAGAGTATTTTTGTTTTTCGACAAGAAAAAGAATTGCTTATGATGATTAAATGGTTGTATGATTGCAGACTTGTACTGTCGTGCATTTTAACACTGGTAAAGAGTTAAGTAGGCGGTAATACTAATAGGGACCGCCTGTATACAGTATCCATGTATACAGATATACATCCTGCTTCATTCCGTATCTATTTAGGGAACCAGTCACCAGCACAGTCCCACTAGGAGTCAATTCACTACAAATCACTTTAAAACATGCCATATAGTATACAAGTTTAATTACTTTCTCTAGTATAAACAGTGCATGAGTGATTATTTTATAATTTTAAGTTATAATGACTCTATATTTGTTATTTGTTCGACTTTCAAGGTTGTATCTGAAGAACATGAAAAGACACCATTAGATTTCTCTCGTATTCCTGATATTAATTTGAATCTTGACGAGGTAAGCAAAAGAGTGATGTCTGACCAATCTATCCCAAAACCAGAAATTACTGTATGGATTGATCCTCTAGACGCAACACAGGAATATACAGAAATGACTGAGACAGGTATTAGGCTGTAAATCACATAAAGATGATTAGGATAAATCATTTTGAATTAGTATTATTTTAAAATTGATCCTTTTCTGCTAGCAGCTAGTAATATAGTTGTTTAAGATATAAATATAAGTCAAAGTGGGTCATTTTCATGTACACAATCTTTTTAATTGCATTGTATTCTTTTATAAATTTTATAAATTCATAACCATAAATTCTGAGTATATTTAGGCTGAAAATAAAAATAAGTTTGTTTGGAGTGCTACGACCCAGATTTTTAGCACTGGCTAGTAGCTAGGTACAATAGGTAGGGATTTCTTTACCAAATAACAATAGGAAAAAAAAAATACGCCCAAAAAATGTCTTTAATTTGCTAGGATTTTCATGAGTAGGTAGGAGCACTCCAAACAAACTTATTTTTATATTCAGCCTCATTAGGTATGGCTTTGATGTCTTTCTGGAATCAGATAGCTTAATATTATTATTAATGGTTATATTTTGTTGTGAATTTCAGATGGTTCTGATTTGTTGAAATATGTTACAACTATGGTATGTGTTGCTGTAAATGGTCAGCCAACTATTGGTGTTATTCATAAACCTTTCCTTAATAATGATCAGGGGGAAACAAGTAAGTTGCTTATTTCTTATAGCAAACCAATTCATTAGTTATCAGTGACAACACACATGCACAAGTCTCTCATTAAAAACTGGCTGCAGGTAGAAATTACTGGTTCAAGCACATCATTGGCCAGTTACGATTTGTAAAAATATGTAGCCTGAAGATAGATTGCCTGTTGCACAGTAAATGGGCCAAAAGTAGTAGCATCTAAGACAAAAAATAAAGTTTCATAATTTTAATTTATTTTGTTTGCCTGATGATGTTATATGTTTCTTGCTTCTGGTGAAATAAAGATAACTTTTGGCTGATTAAATTTTTTATTGGCAATTTACATCAAGTGGTCAGGTTGGGGGACGGACGTTACAGTTGATTATTAAAAAATTGATTGTGAAGCCTATTATATAAATAACTGCATTAGAATAGGTTTTCTTATAAAAGTAATGTATTTTCTATAGTATATGGGCATAATTTTGACAGATTTTTAAGAATTTCACCTTTTTTCTCAAAATCTCATTTTGAAACTCCGAATAAATAAAAAAGTAAAGAATTTCTTTTCCATTTATACTGTTTTCACTAGCAAAATCTATGCTAAAGTGTTCATTTGTAAATTACAATGCCCAAGACTCTTACTTCCATCTATTGGCCTATTACTCAAATTCTTCATGAGAAACCTGCATGCATGTATAGTGTAATTTTATTAAATTATCGAAGCTGAATAATTACTAAGTCACTGAATGCTTTTAGCTTCATACCATTGTCAATAGTTTCTGTTTATTGTATGGCAAGGGAATGTTCTGTTATAAGTTAACTACATGTACATTCAACAACCGATATAAAAGATAATCTTACAGCTAAAGAAAGTTATCCACCAATGCTGAAAATAAATGCATTCAGGGCTTTTTTTCCTTCTATAGTAGGGGCCGTTCATAGGCGTCTTCCCCTCAGGAAAATTCTTTAAAATCATGCAGTTTTCCCCTAAAATTCAATTTACATCAAGTTTTTTCTTCCCCTTTTGCAAAAATTATGTGTTATTTTTCCCAAAATTTCCCCTACTTGTGAAAAAATGCCCTGGCATTTATTGACAGTGAAATTATGCAGCTTTGACAGTTTAATAAAATTGCACTAATAGTCTATACAGGACTAATCAAGTCATTTTACCTCAGTGCAAGGTAGACTTGTGCTTGCATTAAGATCAGTTGACTCTTTGAATTTTATAAATATACTTTCTTTGCTTTAATTTAATTAGTATGACAAATTCTAAAAATGCTTTGTGCAAAAACTAGAAGCTAGTGTGTAATTATTTTTCACCCACTATGATTTATTTAAATCTTAATATTTTGATTATTAACACACTTTTACAGTTTTTCTAATGTTTGTTAGAAATAAAATTGTAGAATAAATATTTCTACAACATTTGATGGTAACAAGGTGAAGTTAACTGATAGTTTAAATGTTTTATATTATTCTACATTTAGCTTGGGCTTGGGTTGGTTATGGACATTCAGAAAACCTATACAAAGCTGACCTTAGACACACAAGTGAAAATGACCCTCATAAGATTATTGTATCTCGATCACATGCTGGTGCAGTGTCAGAGACAGCTAAAAAATCTCTTGGTCAGGTGGATATAACACCAGCTGGGGGAGCGGGTAAGTGAATTTTACATTTTTAGCTTGTCTGTTGTCGAAGAAAAAGTAGAGCTATTTTTATCACAGCATCTGCATTGTGCAAAACTTTATGTAGCTCATAACAGGTAGCAACATGAAACTTCGTAGGTGGATAGATCTCACTGAGGCAGTGAACAGACAAGCATTGGCACCGCTAGCGGCGCTCTTGTTTCATCTGGAATAAGGTAGAATACCTTGATGTTGTCCATTTTGAATGTTCCATTGTCTTCAATAAATCATAAACTTCTAGACAGACATAACTGCTATTGATGTCAGTCAATAAGTACTGCTATTAAAAAAATATAGATAAGTTTTGCACAGTTTTAAGACCTAACCAGTGCTCTTGGACTACCTTTTCTTTTGCAACCTAATGGCTACAGACATCCTCCCTCTGTATATAGTGAATTGGAAACAGGAGGTGAAATGATCTTTGCTTCACACGAGTCATGATCTCTTGTCTAGTAAATCAGCATTCATGAGCTCATACAACCTGAGTTGTCTGGATAGCTTCATTGTCTGGGTGTGAAAATCTTTTTGTCGCAAAATATTAACTACTTTCATGTTATATTTAACTGTGTTTGGACATTAGAATTCTAAAGTCATTATACATTATATGTATAGCTTGTTTTGTTAATTCTTGTGACAAATTCGCCTATCAATGTTTAGATTATTTTGAACAAAACACTATAGTTGCAATGTCCTGTTTATAATGTAAACTATAATTGTTTCCTTTACATTTTGAAGGCTATAAAACATTGGAAGTGGTCAAAGGAATCCAGGATGCTTACATACATACAACTTTGATTAAAAAGTGGGATATTTGTGCTGGTAATGCTATTCTTAGTGCATTAGATGGTAAAATGACCACACTAGATGGTAAACATATAGATTATTCATCCGGAGACCAACCTAAGAACGAAGGAGGACTTCTTGCTACTACATTTAACCATGATACGTATTTAGAAAAATTAGCTGAATTAAAACAGCCAAAATAAATTAAATGCAAAATAATGCAAACAAATATAAAAAATAATCATCTCTTCCAGTATTGTATGCATTCTAATGCTAAATATAGTTTTATTTGTTATCTATTATGGAAATAAAATTTCTTTAATATCTTGTTAAGAAAAATTGCATGAAAGTACCAGTTGTGCTAGGCTGTCATTGGTAAAAATGATAGTAATATATGTATACAATATTTTTGTTGATCGATTATCAAAACTCATTTCAAAATATTGATATTTTGACAAAATTATGGTAGAAAGTAAAAGTTTGCATTTTAAAGTGTGATGAAGGCTTTATTTTGACACTCTTTTTAAAGACAGTCTAGTTTCGAAATTCTAGTAATGAAACTATTTAAAAAAAATTCTTTTGCTATGTAAGTAATACTAAATGAATTTTACAAATGCGAGGAAAATATGCAAATTAACGGTCAGTTTAGTTTTGAAGTTTAAATGTATTGATTATATATATCATCAATACTGATTTCCCAATATTGTAATAGCATCAATATGTAAAAAGTGAAACAGTGACTGTCCTACAGTCATGTACCAGAAAAGTATGATTTTTAATCAATTTGTGAAACATAATATTTGAGATGAAAGTATAACCAAAGAGGAATGTAAGGACATATCAATGTTGTTGTGTTTATAATACTATGTCTGTTATGGTTTTGCTGCTACAATCAAACCTGTGTTAGTGGCCACCTCTGAAGAAAGGCCATCCTGTGAATAATGGCTGATCTTTAAAAAACTTGTCATTGATTATCAAGAACAAGATGATGTCTGAATAAAGGCCACCTGTCAATGAAGGCCACATTTTGTCTTTCCCTAAGGTGTCCTTTGGTCACAGGTTTGACTGTATTTGTATTATTCCTGAATCTCATACTGAACAAAACACATGTTTATAGTCAGTTTGTAGTTGTAAAGTTAGTTATCATTCTTGTAACATATCATAGAATCAATTAGCTACGGTATCAATGTAAATAATTTCTTCAACTCTGAAAGGGTCAAGTCCGATTCATGAAGTGAAATAAAAGGAAAAAAATATATATCATTGTATAGCACATAGGTATGCCTAGTTTGTTTCATAGGATCAATGAATTGTTTGCTTTTACTATTATTTATGCTTTTTTTTCACTTAAATATTGAGTACCATGCAACGAAATTCTATAGTTTTCTGGGTTTGAAGTAAGTTTCTACTTGCATCAGTTTCAGCAGGATAAAATTATAAATCATGTTGCCATACCTTTATAACCGAAATATTTCTAATGTTTTTACAGTTTACTGTAAAATATAGCATAATGTTGTTTGTTAAAGATTTTGATGGACTTGCACTAAAACCACCAATTATAATCATAATGTAATCATCCATGTTTTATTGATTTGTGATAGAATGAGTAAGTAACTTATAATTAGCTATTTCAGATAACATTATTATACTTCAGTTTAATTTATTTGTCTTCTTTGTAATATTCAACTAACAAGAATTTTAATTACAGTCAACTCTCGCTATGGCAAAGATGCAAATGTTGATTTCACTGCGGTCTTAAAATAAAAGGTCCATTTTTGTCTCCTTTACAATATTCTATTTTGGTACAGTCTAATGTCTTACTCTTGATAAATTTCCAATCATTTTGTCGCCAAAATGAATATAATAAGAGTTGACTGTACAAATGTCTGTGATATTTTTTCATGCATTCATGATTTGTGTCTATTTATCATAAATGTTAAGCATTTTACACAATTTATGAGTTGTGTTTTACCTGACCTTAACAGCACTCATTTACCTTACAGCTATTTTTATGTTTAAAAATATACTTATTGACAAAAGTCTTTTCCGGTCTACAAAGAATACAACATCTTTTTGTTTGTGATCATACATGATTTAACATCGTGCCATTGGAAAGAAGATGCTACAAGTCATTCATTGGTAGATTTTCATTGAAATAAAGACAATATAAAGCTAAATATATATACGGCTAAATTACTGTGACATACCTTTAGTGGTTTTAAAATCATCACGGAAAACCGAACCAGACAAAACTTTTGTTCTTAAGTATATTGTATTATATTGCACAATCACTATACTTGGTACCAAAAATATGATAGTGCTTCTGTGAATACTCAAAACTGAACATTTTTCTCAATTTCAAAACAGTGACTGGCTTTTGTAAAATTTTGTATTTAATGAATTTGTCTATGATCAGAAATCAACAAGCAAATTTTTTAATTATTTGTGATTTCAGCGGTAATATGATTCAGGGCTCGACATGTCCACTCATCCCCTTGATTACGAGTAGACAGCGACTCGGAATGAGTAGAAATAGCTGTAGAACTAGTTAAAATTCTAAACTGGTCATCCTGCTGGGCAAGTAGTTTGAAAAGAAATTGTCGAGCTCTGTGATTGAATGTATAATACTAATATTAAATATATAACCATATAATCAGCTTGTATGCATATTAATCTATGTAACATTTAATGTTTCTAGATGCTCAGTGAAATCCAGAGTAATTTTTACTTCGCATAACTTATTGTTTTATTTGTTTGTGATTGTTTGTAGGTTATTGTGTTATATTTATTTGTGTAAGTGTATATACATGAGGGTTTAATCACATGGATGTTATGAAAATGTATACATGTGTATATATTCATATTTTGATATTTTACATTAACTGATGTTTGCTGGATACAATTTATATATGAACTGGGGATCAAATTGTTAATAGTTTTACTTTTTAGATGATGACATTTGTTAAACTTGCTTTCTTACTGTCAATGTGCAACTTTCAGAAATCTATTGGTAGAAAGTTACAACATTATGACATTGATATCAATTACTTCTAGTTCTGCTCATTCAAGGACTTTTCTAGTCATATCTTATTTTTATTAAATTTGAAACTAATGCTAATGGTGTACAATGTGTACACTACGGTAGCGCTATGCACTGACCTGTGTTCTTGACAATGACAATGACAATTCTTTATTTGATATTGGCCACCAGCCCATAACAATGATATAAACATTTTTACAGAATATACATAGTTTATATCATTGTTATGGGCTGGTGGCTAATATCAAATAAAGAATTGTCATTGTCATTGACCTGTGTTCTTCTGCTTTGGGCATTATGGGTATTTTCAGGAACTACTTACAAAATGGAAGTTATAAACAACAACATAACGTGACGTCACCATATTGTACACATTGGAGCCAATTAAGCGTTCTTCAACATTGCGTTTCATTGAATAATTAGTGTTATTGACAAAAGCACAAAAATAGAAATGGTATAACGTATTCATTTTACATAGCTAAACACATTTTGTTAATAACATACAACCGATATGGTTGTTTTGACATTTTTTATCCTTCCACGTAACTATATTTTAGCGTATGTATAACTATCTAAATGTAGTAATCAGTTCTATGTATAGAGGTTAGACAAACGTAGTATAGAACGAATGGTGTACATTCAGACATTTACTTGTAACAGCTGACATGTATCTCTGAAGCAATATATAAATAAAATTGTTCTATTTTAATAGAAACAATGAGTAGTAAGATTTTGAAAATTGAAATCTGCTGACTTTAATTAAGCTGGCTCCAGATATTTATTGTATATTGGTAGGTTTCAAGTAATAGTATGCATCATTCCATGTGGAGATACATATTGTAACCATATAATATTAGTGTCTAATTCTACATTATAAATTATCTTCACATCATTTTTGTAGTGCAATCTTTTTACTTAAAGAATACTTCAGTTGCTATATATATATTAATTAACAAATATTAACTTGGTAAAGTCTATGTACATGTTGCATTAGTTTAATTGTACACAAGGTACTTTTTATACCCTTTTTGCGTTTGAACAAATTTAGCCACCTATTGATTGTATGGTGTTGTGTAATGGACATTTTTCTTCTTTTAAAGGGACATAACTTAAGTAAGTAACAGAAAATATTGATCATGCAAACTTATGTGAAGTTACTTTGTGGGTGTAATATTGTTAATAGATGTTCAGTTCTTGTCTTGTTCTTATGAATAGTTAATACAGTTCAATTAACATTTGTGTAGCTTCGGTCTTTTTCATTACTTACAATGTCAATTTTTCTCTTCCTTAGTTGATTTTCTTTAGCTTTGTTTGGGTATTAACACAGCATAACTTGCCTAAATTGTTGATATATCTTAAATTTAAATTTCATTATACAGTAACCCCCCCCCCCCCCCCCCGCAGAAAACTGGAATATCGCAATATCGGACAATTTTCCAAGTCCCAGTTTTTGGATTTTTCAAATTCTCAGAAAACCGGACTTTTGGCCCAGTACGGTTTTCAGGGGTTATACTGTAGTAAAAAAAAGATCAGTCTAAGGAAGAAAAACCCATCTAGTCCCTTAAATTAAAGTCTCAGCAATTAAACCACAGTGTATACTTGTGTTAATCTGTTGACTTAATTGAGCAATAGAGATAAATCTTATGTGGTGTTATTATGATGGTTAGTGGAAATAAATAAGGACATGACATATTATTTAAATGTTAAAGATATTTTATTTGTTGGTTGTTGAAAGCATATAATGTGGGTTATATACTCTTGGAAAATAAAATATTTTTTGTATTTCTGTGTTTTTAGCCTTGTTTATGTTAGCCTTTGCTTCATGTTTGTTTGTTTGTTTGTGTTTAACGCCCCTTTTCAACAGTCAAGAGTCATATTGATGGACAGTTCATCTAATTAACGTTCCTGGGAAGAACCAGTACTATTCTCCCATCCCTCCATACATTCTCACATAAAGAGACATTGTCGGTAGGTGGGCTTGAACCCTCTATCAGTAAGAGGTTACAGTGATTTGAAGTCAGTGACCTTAACGACTTGACCACAGAGGCAGACTCCTTCATGCTGTTATTACCTTATCGTAACACTTCATACCTCATGAAGTTAGAGTTTCAGTTGTAACAAGGGTGTTGTCTTTGTTGAAGTGAGATGAGGCCCCAAGGTTATAAAACTTAAAATCAGTCTCTGAGCTCAAATTTCATATCTTGTCTTTTAAAATTTATAAATAAATTATGATCAGATAATAAATGATATTATGGATACATTTGTCTGACAGCATAACTGATCTAAAGGATTACATGAGAATGGAATGGAGATTTGAGCGTAGAGACTGCTCTCAAGTTGTGTAACATTGGTGCCTTGTTTGTTTGAAGATTTCCACACAACTGATAGTGAAAATATCCAAGGTGTTTATTACCATACATTGTTTGTAATATTAAAAATGACTTATTGATGTATATTACGTTTTATGTAGTGTACATAATGAAACATTTTGACCAAACTGCATCATTACACTAAATGGTGTTAGTTTTTTCTTTGACATTCAAATTTGAGGAAGCTGTTTCAAACCACCCAAATGTAACTTGATATTAAAACTAAATTTTGATTCAACAATTATGAGGAGATGCCAGTAAACCAAGATACAACAGGTACTGGCTTACTGCCCTGTGATAGTTGCATTAGATAGCGGATATAAGGGAGGTAATCAGAGTAGGTGATAGATGTAATTTGTTATGCAGTTACTTCCCTTGTTAGACGTTTCACTTACGGATTATATTTTTTTGCGGAATGAATTTCATAATATAATCTTTGGAAATGCCTAAGTTTCATAGCTAAACACACGTGATACGTTTGCTTTCGTTATCAACAATAGAAGATTTATGTTCGGGTAATCTCGTTACAGAAAAAATGATGTAATGAATTCTTTTACGCCTTCTTTCATATATGAAATCAAACTCGCAAATGAAGCGCTATCATATCGTATGAAGATGATAAATCACCCGGGAACTATTCACTAATGCCTTCTAAAGCATTTTATGAGAGATAAAGAATGGCAACTTATTGATATTATAAGAAATATGCTTATAATGTATGATATTTACGCTGAAATTTATTCACGTTTATTTTTTCTTATGTTAGCTCGTACCCCATAGACGTGACAAGCCTGTATCAATTTCATATCGAATCGTCGGAGCGGATTAATTTGTGTTTTCGTTTAGCTTATATCCTGTAAAGAAAAGTAATCCGACTTCATCAAAATATCGTATAAAAACGTATTAATTTCACAATTCATTACATGTCATCACGCAAGAACGCATTGGAGGAAATGCGACTTTCTTGCTTTTGGCTGTTTGCCGCCAAATGTTCTATGGTACACATACTATTTAGTCAAACAGACTAACATGTTGACAGTTTCATTAGGTATTTAAATTTCACACTTAAAGCACAATTTCTTCATCTTTTATCAATTTGCGGCCATGTTGACTTTTTTGGTTCATTTGACGAACGGGTCTAAAAAGAATAGTTATGACTCATGATGGATGTCTGATGAGCCTGCTCGGTAAGCTCAGTGGTTAGAGTGTTGGTTTACTGATCAAGAGGTTGTGAGTTCAAACCCCGGTCGAGGCAAACACTGTCCGCGACAAATTTCACTGAAGATATTACACCCTATTTTAAATTGTCATCCACTTCAAGCTTGGTAGTAGCTTGCGGATAGAATGTGGAAAGTACTTGGTTAGAGCCTATATGAAGGCAATGGTAGCTGGTTAGAATAACTGAAATAATGTTGAAAATGGCGTCAAATTCGACGAAATAAATCAATTGTAATTCTTGTCGCTCAAATGTGCATGACGGCATTGATATTTAATGCAAAATAAATTGTCTTTAAAAATGAAATTTATGAATGTTCGTCTCACTTTAGCCATAGGTACATTGAGGACAAATTGTTCAGAAAAATATATATAATTTCAAATACGATTCGAACTACATGTATTATATTCGATGGTATATTTTTCCTATTACACTAATTTTCCTAGTACAGTCATGCCTGCCTAACTCGAACCTTTCTAATCCGAAATCCTCTCTAAACTGAACATTTTGTCCATAATCCAGTTCGGATTGGACTGCTTTTGCAGTACATTCTTTCAGTACTCCAGTTGTGACAAAAACTATTTACAAAGACAATAAATTCGTTTTATTTAAGGCACTGTTTCTATTTTGAACAGCAAAATGTCCAAATGATTCTGGTGTTCTGTTGTTAAAAAACAATTCGTTGGTTCTTTCACAGTTAACTTCAAGTTTTAATTTGAAACGATTTGCACTGATTTGTTCCACAGACCTGGAGCCCTGTCTTTAAATACAAGCACTAGTAAACTGTCTAACCACTTCTGGCTAGAATATATTCATCCCAGGGTATCAGTGCATTCCCATTTTTGGACTTCTTCAATTTCGGTTTAATTGGTATCATTGAGTGCTTGCCAATGAGAATCTGGCCTATATTAGAATTGAAAATGTAACTTTTTTATGCCAATGAAATGTAATTTTCAAGTCTGTACCCAATCGACACAAGTATTGTACATTTCCTTAAACCAAAATTCTGAAATAATCTTCAATTGTTCTATAAGAATGCCATGTACCTAATCACATCATATCACGATTGTCGATAGCTTGAAGTTACTAAGTTCGTTACTATTTCTAGAAGGAATTTTCTAAAACACGACGCACCGAGTGTAAAAAAATAACATATCAAGTCATGGTATTCAAAGTCATTCCAGGAAGTATGATGGTGCTTTAAATAACCTTAAACGAGTTTTCTGTACTTATTAAAATTGTCTGAACTTCGAAGAGAAATAATTATTATATAGATGATTACATTAAAACATAACGTGGTTTTGTCGCACCCTGTCTTTGTTTAAGATCTGATGATTTAATCGTAAGATTCAGTGTTTATAAATCTAGTTCGCCAGCGTTAACAGTGAGAAGAAATTCCAGTAATTTATTGACTGTAAATCTTACATGTTGTTATCGTTGAATTACGCTCTGAATAAATTGTCCAAGATAAAGAATCGAATCATTGGTAAATGTATGTACTTTGATACTGGTCTGTACATACTTAGTAAAGAAATTAGTGAGGGGATTAAACAGTTCTCGAGCTTTCAAACATGATAACTATCATCTAGTGGTCTTAATACGAACAATAACGAACTACACGCGTAGATATGTCTATCGTTGGGTAGTAATTTGTTGTGCTTAATATGCGACGCGTTCTCGTTGATAACCGCACATTATTCAAATAGTTTTTTTATTTTCACGCCGACATAGGAATGTGCTTGTTCGTACCCTGTAGATGACACATCAAAAACTGTAACAATAACTGGAGTAAGCTCGGATTTAATGAAAATATCTTATGAACTCGACAAGTCGTATCTAGTCGTTCAAATCTGACGCAAATCTTGTCTCAAAGCATTATGGACCCGAACTAAAAGTGTCTTGCATTTATATCTTATTTTTTATGTTTTGAATAAAGTTGTTATGCAGTTTGTATCACTTTTATATCAGAGCGTCAGTTGTGATCGTCAGGGAAGAATTTCTTTCTTTCTGAATTAGTTTGTTAATTAATTAGGTAACTCACATTAAACTAATTACTTTCATTGAATGGCTAGACTTTTCATTTCTTTATCTGCAAGACACTCCCAGCAGACCAGCCAAATGTTACGCACGTTCACTTCACTAAAATTTATTCTGACATAAATATTTGAATTTCTTGTGAGAAAAAGAGACAAACCGATAAGTATGTGCTACTGTTAATTATAAAACAACACTTTACACTTATGTGCTGTGACTGTTTTACAACACCTAATAAAAATCTTGATCCAAAAAGTAAGAGGTATACAGTCAAAGCTGTGTTAGCGGTCACCTCCGAATAAAGGCCATCATGTAAATAAAGGCCATTCTTCTAAAATCTTCCTTTGACTATTCAGAACAAAACAACCTTCAAATAAAGGCCACCTTTCCAAATGCGAGATATTGTATTTACCAAGGCTGGCCTTTATATACAGAATTGACTGTATATTTCCAGTTATTCGTTAAGGCGACAGGTGTTTATCGTGATTGTTATTAAATAACTTTAAAATGTAGATGAATACATTTTTTCTCCTCAATGTTTGCGTATTTCAAAACAAAATATCTACCGAGGGGTTCATAAAATGTAAGCAATACATGAACGTATGACATTTGTCGAATAAAACTATCTATGTTTGTTTGAATAACAATGACTTTTCTTCTTTACTAATGATAGAATTGTCAAAATTCCTTAAAATGTGAGAGGATAAATCATGGCCCATGATAATTAACTTCCCATCACATGCTATGTAGATTGGTATAATGAAACGTTTGGCAAGAAGTAACACATTATCAAATCTCCTTTATGTTGACAAATTGTTGTACGACAGCCGATAGCGTTTTGGGGTGGAACGCATAATCCCAACGCACATACGAAGTTTATTCAGTGTAAGTAAAATGAACTCCTCCGTGGTAGCTGACAGGTCATTTAAAAGGAGACAGAGACACGTTTTATGTTGAAATTTGAGCGCTAAACAATCCCGTAACTGCCAAGTTGAAATATAGAGTTTTTGGCGCATTTCTAACAAAATATTAACAACAAAGTGTTACACATTGTTCGGCTTCATATCATTTCTAAATTTATTAGAAACTTCAAACTGATGCACACAATGTGAAACATGATTCATTATAACAAAAAACATAAGCATATCAAAACAAAATATAGTTGAGAGGAATTTGTAATTCATTATGCGTGATCACAAGACGTTGTCAGTTTCTGCCTTTTGGCATGATGCTGGTTGACGGCGCGTAATAACCGGTATTATCATCTGTCTTTGTGATCACGTGGTATGAACTGCGTGTGTGATAACAAATCACAAACATTATACTGGGTGAATGATCATTAGACTGAGTGTTACAATACACGTACAGATTGTGCGAAAATATATACAACATGAGCTGAAACTTCATTAATATAAATGTGAAACGCGAGCTTTTTTACAGAACTATTCTTTGTCCCGATTCTCGGCCTAAATCCTATCTGCCCCCCCCCCCCCCTCCCATTCATTTGAACGTGTATATGCTATATAACGTTGTTTTTCTTATTTAAAACAGATACGTGACAAAACGTTTGCTTAATAAGATAATAATTGGTTTTCAAAATCACTTAATTCCTGGGTCAGCGGGGGTATAAATAAGGGCCTCCATTCATCTGTCAGATCGGCTTATTGTTTGCGCAGATGACCACTAGTGAATGCGGGACTGTCATCCCATCTAAAGGTCACTCTCTTCAGTTTGACACTTGAATGGTGAAATTGCAGCCGATGGAAAATTATATTTTCTTTCCATTTAACGTATTATTAGGAGAAGTATCGCTCACCCTGGGTGGACAAACAATACGGTGGTCAGCGGGCTATTTGATGGATGAATTATTTGTTAAGTATTGTAGTAACTTCAAACAACACATAAATCGACAACAAACGCCATCTATCCTCTTGCTACAAGTATTTCTATCATAAAAATGACGGTGTAGGGTCTTTTTTAATGAGAATGTCGCATGTTTAGAAAGATAATTTAGTGAGCTCAATAATAAGATAATTTGCTTAAAACGTACATTTCGATAGATGGCAATTTTAAAAACACAATTAAACACCATTTACCGATATATATCATTAATTGAAAATCGTCCAAACAATATCAAGTACAGTTTGAATCGGACGAGATATGGAGTCTTCATATAAGAACAAATTTATATTTCAATTTGTCCACCATTTTGACATTCCACGTGGCGAAAAGTCGTCATATTGCATCGCGAGTTTGAAAAATGTCATCTTGTCGAACAGACAATCTCAAGGCTTGTTGACAAATATGTATTATGTTTTCTGTATTTGTTATACCACAATATTAATAATATGCACGTATTTATTAGATCGTTATCCTTGTAAATGAATAGTACATTCTGTATTCAAATTTCGTTGGTCCACTGACCTGAACCACAAACTATTTAACTGATATTGCCTTATACAATGCAAACATATCTAATTTACATAATCAAGTGCGACAAGAAAATAAACTTATTGTAGACAACTTTTATTACAATAAATTATGCAAAATTATGTTTATATTTATATTTCAAAAACATACTAAATGTGCTTCAATAAAATGTCAAGTATGACTTCAGCCGGAAAATGTAAATGTTTATTATACGCGCCTTTTTATTGTATCATTATTGCAGTAGGATCTGGATTGTTATATATACCTTATTTGGTATATTTTTATACCAGTGAAAAAATGGTAGATCAATATTAAGTCGATTTCATTATCAGATTGAACTGTAGAGGGCCTATTGAAAAACTCTTTTCAATTAAGCGGTCGTTGTAAAGCGGTGGTCGTAATAAAGAAGCGGTTGTTATGAAGAGGCGGTCGTTGTAAGAAGGCAGGGTAGTTGTAAAGAGGCGGTCGTTGTCAGGAGGCGGGGTCATAATAAAGTTGAGGTCGTTGTCAGGAGGCGGGGTCGTAATAAATAGGCGGTCGTTGTCATGAGGCGGGTTCGTTATAAAGAGGCGGTCGTTGTCAGGAGGCGGGGTCGTTATAAAGAGGCGGTCGTTGTCAGGAGGCGGGGTCGTAATAAATAGGCGGTCGTTGTCATGAGGCGGGGTCGTTATAAAGAGGAAGTCGTTGTCAGAAAGCTGGGTCGTTGTAAAGAGGCGGTTGTTATGAACAGTTGGTCGTTGTAAAAAGATGAAGTGAAAAACTAACATGAGTACAATTTATCATAAGAAAATTGAAGGTCGCTTTGCGTGATACCGTCTTAACGGCTCGTATTTATTGGGATAGGACATTATTTAGAAACCGTGGACCCGCATATTGTACTTACGCACAAACGACAATCAATACTTAGCATTAATAACAAGCTTGAGAAATAACATTTTTGTGGGGTACGTGAAACAAGTTACATACAATGTATTTTGCAATTTGAAAACAGTGAAACTCTTACCCAATGTGGCAGCGTTTAATTGATGTGCCAAAATCTGTCACCGTGTATATGTAAGCGTCGGGAATACAAGACATCTTGGCTTCATTCACCTCGTGTCTGGCATCGTTGGTGTTCTGTACATACAGGCGTACAAAAAGGTGGGTGGAGAAGGTTTTGAACAAATGAATGACAATAGAAATTAACTGCCATTCATCTGGTGATTAAAACAAACAGAAAAATCTGGTTTATTACTGTACTGTTCTGCGACTGTTCTTGAGAAGGTCTGCGGAATTACGATCAGTGAAATCAGACAATCAGGCTTAGTCTTGATTATCTTTTCACAACACATCACACATATGTCATGATAAGGTATGGCACATAATGTGCTTGTAGTTAAAATAAAACATTCCGCATGTTGAGTAGTCTGTATTACCTGCCCCTAGGTGGAATATTGGGCAGGGAACCAGACTACATTTTGCAATCGTTACTACTCGTTCATTTCCCTAACAGAAAAATACGCCTCGTACATAAGTGTAGGGATACAAATTTTGGTTATGCGGTTTCCGGTCACTACTTTTTCAACCGTGACTAGGTACTCGTTTTCAAGAATCATTCTCAGAGGCTTTCAAACGTGTTTATCGTTCGCGATTGATAAAATGTTCATCAAGTTCCCATTGGAAGAGAAACAGTTGTTTCCATCGTTGGATTCCCAGGGTCAGCCATGATGGAAAGTAGCCCGGGAACAAAAAAAAAACAAAATGGCGGCCGAGGCACTTTTCTCTAGACAAAGACGTAGGGTTCCGATTGTGACACTACGTGATAGGTGGAATGTTGGGCAGGGAACCAGACTACATGTTGAGCTGATATCTGCACTCACACACGATTATGTTCGTCCTCATCTCCCAGCCAATATAAGATTATACTCTGTAGTCTTTTATCAACAGAGCGTTCTTTTTAATGAATTGTTGATTGACAAAAGATAATCTATTCAACCTGTGTTGAAAAAACACAAACGCTGGTGTCTACTCCATCTTGCTCATACCGCGTTCAACACTTCCATAAATCTAATTGTAAATGAGCAAGTTGAACATCGATTCATGTTGACAACCCGTTTGCGCAAACATAATTTTTATTATATGCGTGCGCAGTAAATATTACGTCACAACAACATGTCACGTGATGAAAAATATTCAACATGTTTGATGAATTAAGAGTTTTATTGTTCCGATCATTCAAAGTAATAGATCTTGAAGTTGACAGATAAAAGGAACATAGAGTTCTGCCAGGAGAGCTCAACGAAGCTAATGATAACAGAAAGTACGGAAAGAGTGATCAATCTACTCAAACATGATAGGGCCATCCTTAAACAAATGTTTGCTTGCGGTAAACCTATCTAGAGAATTCTCAGTGGTAGGTAGAGGTAGGAAATATTTTTTAACAATTTAATTAATTTGTATATTGAACCCCCAATACTTGTCAAAATGCTATATTTTATTTTACCCGAGAGGACAAAAAAATGATGGGTCGGGACCATTTTGTTGAGTAGGTAGTGTTACCGCAGACAAACTATTTTTTAAGGATGGCCTTGTATCTATGATGGAACATGAGGAAGTACGGATGGTATATTAAAATCTAGGAATTACGTGTGGTCTGTCTAACTCGCTTAATGCTTATATAATCTGCTTATATCTCAGGGCGCTTGATTAGAGAATGATATTAATTGGTGAATGGCTGGTTCAAGGAAAGAGTTTGTTTGAGTTTTATTTTAATAACTTACCTTTAATTGAAATGATGGTGGTGAAGATGATGATTATGATGATGATGGTACAGCTGCTGATAATTGTGTACAGTTTATTCACATCATTTACAATTTCCCTTACATCTTGTTAATCTTGAACATTTGTCGAGAAGCGATTATTTCTTTTAGCAGTTATTCTACTTTGACGACTGGTATTAAGGGTATATTTTTTCTGCAGCAGCTGTGAGCCATCATGCCTACACGATACAAGTTTGTTGTTTATTTGTTTTGTGGTATGTAACCATGTGAACGATGCAGATTTTAATATCCATGTCAGAAAGTCTCACTGTTCAGTTAATTGCATTTGTATATATTGAAATCAGACACTAGCAATTGAGTAACGGTTTATATATAATGTACGGTATGACGGAACGCGAAACAAAGAATGGAAAAGCTCATCAAGACCGGATGAACCGAGGGTATAGGGGATTGTTTGCCCACCACTATAATTTCGACTGTATGGATAATTAAAAGGGCCTCGTCTCCCCATTGTTGTCAGACAGAATACAAAATTAGCCCCCCTCTCCAATCTGAAATTGCTTTCTACGGACCTGCACTTCAATTTATAACATGTTCATTTTCAGATAATTTCTTGATAAATCGAGGCAATATTAACCTTAATTCGACAGTTTTTTAAAACTATTTTGTATCAATGTTTAAATTCAAATACGAATCACATGGCATACACGACGTAAAAATACGAAATTTTGTTATTCTTTGAATAAATCATGCCTTATTGTACGCCTCATCCTGTACGATACTCGTATACATGTCCGTGCGTACAATGTCGTAAATATCGTATAAATTTAATGTAGAAGTATGAACAAGGTTTGGTAGAATAACTTCTTAGAAAAAATAAATGAGCGGTGAATAATAGTCATAATAAAATGTCAGTTATGGTTCCAGATACAAATTAACTTTTGTTTTTGTATTTGAATCAGAGACTTCGATTTATTAGCAAAGTGATAAAATGTACAGAAAATAACAACAAACACGTTTGTTTATGATACACTCTAGTTGTAATAAAAACTGCTCCGTGGTTAAGAAGCACTTCTACCATTCCTTTAATCTGTCCAAATGATTGGTAACTTTATTCTTTGGTATAACATGTGTTTCACATACGAGCTTATTTGTTCAGTTGCCCTGATTCAAGTTGGGGAGGGGGGGGGGGGGGTCGCTGTACGTTGATTATCTCGTGTATACTGGAAGTTCTGGAGTATAGACCAGCTTTATCAACAGACCTAAGTTCTGTCGATTTTTTAATAAACTGGTACCCGTTCTTTCTCATCACGCATTATATTCCTTGTCGTTGAATGTTTTGATCAGGGCACCAGTGTGTATTATTATATTAATATCATATTCTTCTATTTCAGTTCCGTCTTATCTAATACTAGTAATGACACCGCGGCCATGGTCCAGTGGTTAGTGCGATGAACTTACAATCCGACATTTCGGGTTAGAATTCCATTCTCAGCAGGTTATACCCTTCTATGAAAATTTGACAAAAAGGTCAATAATTATTGTTCCTTGTGGAATCGTTAGTACAGATTAGAATACAGTCCAGGTGAACCGGTTGTACTTGCCTCTGGTACTATTTTCTGAACTGTTTTAGGTACAGCTCACAAACTGCGATAATCTCTCTAAACATGTATGTTTAAGTCCGATGTTTGAACGTTTTCATTTGTAGAAAGGTAAATAGTTATATAACATATATACAAATATGTGAATGGTGCTATATCGTTACTGTTATTAATTTTCAAATCTGTCTTCACTTATAAGCATATTATCAATCTGGACGCAATCTGCTTTAGTTACTCATTACTGTATGAAAATATGCCAAGAATTTTATACGAAAGTGTAAACAATTCATATTAACTTTGATGTTCTTGGCAAGAAATATTGATATCAAACACGAACTCTTACTTCCTGAATACGCTGGTACCAAATGCAATTGTACTTGTAATGATTCAGTCATGTTCATAAAAAATACCAGTCCGGTGGTTAGTGCGCAGGATTTGTAACCCGGCGATCCTAGATAGATTCCAGGTCGCGGCAGGTGATACCCTGAGTCAACTTTCCTCCACACGTGGAGCAGTTGCCGATTTCTAGTGGAAGGGTAAGTTAGTCCTGGTTAGAATACAGTCCAGGGAAACTGATAAGGTGAACCGGCGGCCGTATATAACTAAAATTGTTCAAAAACGGCGTTTAACCCAAATGAATACATAAATCATAAAACATATGCGTTATCTACGCACGTTATGACAATGTACAACGTGTAATTATGTGTTAGTATCTAAACAAAATGCTATGATTGTACAACCAATCACCATCATCCACAGTGCAATTGAAGATGTGAGTGGGTTTGTGTACCTTGGCAGCAAAATCACCAATGATGGAAACTCTAACAAAGATGTCAACAGCAGAATTTCAAAAGCCAGATGAGCTTTTGCGGCTCTTAAGAGTATCTGGAAGTCTTCCCAACTGAAAACATCAACGACCAACGTGCAAGTTGTTCTGCTCCAAGACTCACAGTCATAAAAGTCAGCCTAGTCCATCAGTAATAAGTGGGATATCTACCAGAGAAGATGCCTTCGCCGAATTCTCCGGATCTTTTGGTCAAACATCACCTCCATTGTAAATCTCCATCGCATCACCACCACAACACCTCTCTCGGAAGAAATTAAACGTAGTATAAGATGGAGTTGGATTGGCCCTGTACTCCGGATGGAAGACGCAGCCATCCCCAGAGTAGCTATGAGATGGACACCAGTTGGGAGAAGGAACAGGGACAGTCCAACAAAAACATGGAAACGATCGGTCGACAGAGAGATGAAAGCTGAAGGTTGGAGCTGGGCCCAAGTACAAACATGGGAGAAGGACCGGCTACATTAGAGATCTCTGGTGGCAGCCTTATGCGCAACCCAGCACGAAGAGGATCATGGAAAGGTAATCTAAACATTTGACGTGAATTCGGTAAACTAAGTCTGAAGAAGGTTTGACTAATCGAGAAGTTGTTGATTCGTAGCTCAGGCGATGTGTTTTTGTTTCTCCGTGACAGATGATCTAGTCACCACATCCGAATCGCGTGTTGGGAAGTTGACATTTTGTTTACGGGATATAACAGGAGGGCAGGTTAATATTGGTAGGTAAACCAGGAGCACAGATTATGTCAATTGTTCGATGCAAATAACTGAAAACTGTATTTCAAGACTTAAATTCCATTTTCAAACAAAGAAGAAACACAAAAGAAACAAAAACCAAGGCAGATAATTATGAATATTTGTTTTTTTCTGTCAATGGTACACGACTGTGAACTATTCATGTCAAATATCTTTAAGGGTCGCTGTGGTCAAGTGCTTATGGTCTTTGACAAGTAATTACAAGCCCCTCACTGCTGTGAGTTTGGGTTCCACCTGCATCCGGACAAATTTCTCAACAGAGATTACTAACTATCCAGCTATCTTAAAGACATTTGGTTGTTCTATCCTAAATATGGGAACGTTTCAAAATGGCCCTGTCTGTTGCAGCGATGTTAAACCATCATACACATTATAATATCCGTCTCTAAGCATCTCCTCTGGTTAAATAAGATAGTGCATGTACTTTAGATACACCTTCCATTTATCATCCTTTTACTGTTTCTGGATAAAAAGCAGCTGAAACGCTTTTGTTTCTTTTGAATGCGCCTTTGTTGTCATTTTTTCTCGATTATGTTCCACTTTTGCATTTATTTCCGTTTAAACGATTTGACTTTATGACCTAATCACCGAAAGTAAACAAACACTTCCCGTCAAAATATAGTGCGCTTGATAAATGAAATATTTTCTTGTATTTTATCAAATCTTTTGTCTCCAGTGTGTAGTACGAAAGAACTTGTTTCATTCAGGTTTAAATTTGTACCACATGTGGCTTTATTTCTTGTTTTACAAGATTCTTGTAAAAGCTGATTCGTTGACAGACATGTAACTTAGGGATAACTAACGACAACTCTGGATAGAGATAGTATTTTCAGGTGTCATACACATTTGATTTCGATGTCTCGAAATTAGAAGACTGCACTTGTATAACCCCCTTTTTCCAAAAGATGACAGACAGTTTAACCATTTCTTAAAACTATCCCTTCTGAAAACGTTAATCACTGAGTTGAATTTCGAAACCTTCATCTTACAAAATTTAATTTTTGAAAGAACCAAAATGAATGAATAAATAATTTTTAATTTTAACCAATCACAATCGATCTACATATAGAAAATGTGTTCGAAGTAAAAGTACTTTCGACGATTTACTGCCAGAGTTGTACAATAGATGTAGCCGAAACACATATTGGTCCCAGACAATACAAGGTGAGTATTTAGTGCTTCCGGGCTCAATGTACTAGTCCTACAATCATTCCGAGAACACATGTATTGACGTCCATTCATTGTTTAGTTGTGGTAACGACGTCAAAGTATAGGTTTTAACAGTTGTTATAGGGCCCATTCGATAGTTATGTTCATTTCAGAGTCGCCCATGAGAGAGGGGAGAGAAGATAAAGGAGAACTGGGCTTTTATACACCTACGCTTATTTCGTATATTATCCTGGTTCTTTATCGTGCCCGTTCACATAAAGTACCAATGTACACCTCATCCAGTCATCAGTATCCTGTGACTTTCTAAAGTTTAGGACGTATGCTACTTCTGTAACATACGTATATTTAATATAATAAGGCGCCAGGGTCAAGTTATTTGTCAAGTTCGAATTAATCTTATCATGTATCCAATTTACGCGCCAATTAAGTGAAGGTTCTAAATCACGAATGTGCAACCTGGAAGAAATAAACACAAAAAGCACACACTTGTACGAAGCCAGTGACAAAACTGATTTTTCAAAATTCGTGCATGGTAAAATATCAGCAGATCCGTTTTATGCAAAGTCTACTCCAAATAAGCTGATAAAACATTTACCGCATCCCAAACTAGCACTATTAAGTATCTTTATCCTATGACTTCATAAGTTTTATGGACATTTATATTCGGACTCTTCAGCACTTTCTGAGAATCAATTTATCGGAACTTTTATACCTTTTCTGTAGACTTCATTATCCGCAATATTCGACTTAACCATTCGCCGTTTTTTATCCAGATATAGTTGGTCTAAACAACCAACCACTTCTAATAGGACACTTCCGACTTTTTAACATTTTGAACTATGTTTGTCTTCGTTAATAATTCTTATACCTTTTGCCCGGTCACCTAAACATGTCCCGTGGACTTTTTTAACCAGACTTAGACTATTTCTGAAAAGTTTTTTATTATCCGGACTATTTAACCGTTCCTGCGAAGGTTTTAACCGGACTGTGTGTCCTCTTTCCAATACATTATTTAACTGGCAACTTCTGCTTCTTCAGTAAATTTATATAACCGGTGTGACTCTTCATCCTCAAGTTTCTGACAATGTCAGTCAAGATCACTTTTATATGCCCCATCATTTTTTAATACAAACTTTTATGAGACTCACCTGCCTTGTTGGTAGACTAGAAAAGATAGCACTTGTTTATTGTAAAGGTCCGAGCCCGCCCGATTAGCTCAGTGATTAGAGCGTTGATATACTAACCAAAAGCTTGTGAATTTGAACGCCGGACGAGGCTCACACTGTCTGTGACAGATTTGAGTGAAGATATTACATCCTATGTTAAATTGTCCTTCACTTCCGAATTATGTCGGGTAGCTTGGCCGTAGCTTGCGGATAGAATGTGGTTAGTACTGGTTAAGGCCTAAATGAAATCCATGGAAGCTGGTTAGGATAACTGCCCGTCACGATATAATTGAAATACAATGTAATGTTAAATCGGCGTTAAATCCGATGAATGTAATTTAAAGGTCCAGTTCAGGTGAGTTAAAATTGTTAGGTTTGACCGGTTGGTAATGAGGAGTTTTACGTGTTCATTATCATGAAGGGCCAACACGATAAGCGATGTAACACAATTCAACCAAGGTGTATAATGCATCATTAAACACTAGTTTTAAACGACATTAAGTTACAGATTTGAATAACATTTCTGTTTCAGATTTCAGACTTAAATCCATAACAATATCCAGGATCTCTGCCGTATCAATGACATGATGCAACATTTTGATTAACTTACAACCGGGCATTAAGTAATTGTAAATTATCTCCTCGAAACTTCGTATCTCTATATACAAAACGAATACATCTGGCGAGAAAACAGTACAGGTATGCGCTTATCAAATAACTTGCCGGTATTTTATATGAACTGTTATTAAAGAGAAGTCGCATCTGGTATAGGGTATTTTATCGACTCGCTTCTCGTAAAGCTATGGATTTTATGGGCTTCGAACGATGTATTCCACTAATTGGATTAAATAATTATTTGTGAAAAGTTTTAAAATCAAATTAAAAAATATTTTTTCAGCAATTACATCGAAAAAACACAAGACACTGTAGAACTAAACCTAATTTAGAAAATAACTTGTTTACGAGAAAAATAAAACTGACTGCTATGTTTTATCCATTGTCGACGCTGAGACAAATACGCATTTCTACGCAATGAATAAAGTTTCGTGAAAAAAAAATGAAATTCATAGGACGACAAATAATGATGCAGGGTCAATCTTTGTGAACTTTGATACGACAAGTTCACTTTATACGTCAAGTTTTGCATTTTAGCCGAAGACACATAAACCGCAGGAAAAATTAAACCGTTTATACCCACTTTGAAAATACAGCAGTAAAAGTTTATTGGATGGTTTGGTAGAAGAAAACATTTCGTTCGACGTTGACTTGGGAACGGTCGCGCAGATAACTCTTAGTGATACATTTAATTCACATCCATGCACAGCGACATATAGTGTGTGTGCACTGTAGCGAGGTATATACTCCCCCTTTGCTGGATATTAAAATTCTGTTTTTGTCATTTTCGGAGTCTGGTTAGACGGGATAGTTCTTTCATAGCTAAACAAAACGATGATCTGATGTTGTGATATTGGTGCGGTTACTGTTAAGAGGAATACGTTTCACGGCTTTAGTTCTTCTCAAAAGGAATACAATCATTAATGAATTAGTTATAAACTGAGTAGTGTTATAAATCTAAACAATAGATAGTCGAGCTATTCAGTTCAGTGAGATACCAAAGTAAATATATTAATATAAAACAAACGCTGAAATACATTGAATGATTGATTTTTAAATTTGATTGTGTACTTTTTCAGGATTTTTATATTGATTTATTTTACGGATGATAAACACGGGATAATATTTGAAATATTTTTAACTTGGATGTGAAAATTCGATTGTTCAAACATATGAATATGCTTTTATATTGAACTAACTCCCGAATATTGATCAAACGAGTTATCGCCGAGATTTATCAAACTGGAATAGTTTCATTAAACATTTGCGGTGAGTAGATAGTTATCTATTTTATCTTTTTTATCATAGTGAAACTTATCATCACTGATTTGAATACTAACATAAGATAAATTATCGCTGAAATAATTGAAAAAAATGTGAAATATTTTGAATTAGCGACAGACAATTACCCCGTTATGTGTTTTTGATAGTACTTGGATATTGCTATAGTTGTAAAAGGATGTATCATTTTTGTTCTGTTTAATTCGACAATAAAACAGAATTAGATGCGTTAAATCATCAAAATGTCAATTTAAATCAGTAAATTTGTTTCATCTAAGCTACGAACTGTCTGTATTAAACTGGCCACAACGACAGGGTTAAAAATATGAAGCGTTTATTTTAAAAGGAAAAAACAACAACATTTTTATCGTTGTTACGTACTAAGTTTTACGCACTATTAATAATATCTACACGATTTTAAACATTGATCAAAATTTCGTAATAACTTCTTAATGGTTTGTTTATTATTTCACGGTGTCCCTTATTGATTTAGATAAGTCACTTTATCTTCAACATTCATCCAAATGCATTTATCGTGTTTAATTTCACAAAATGGTTATTGATTGTCAAATTTGATATAAATATCTATAGATTTAGAATCAACGTACTTTGCCAGGTCCATGCGGGTAGCATTACGTAATACGTGGAGTTTTAATTACATTGATTTCTGTAGTTTTCCGGTATAAAATGTCTCCTTACCGTTTGATTAAGAATAAAGATACTTAAAACCTTAGTCGAATTCCAATAAAAAGATTAATTTCCATAAATTATGACAGATTTTTTATGGATCTGTCGTAATTATAATATTGATCCAACACAGTACAGTAGATTATTTTTCATATGCAAATAATACGTAAAACTAGATTTTGATCGATCGCTTTTTTGAATGAATTCAATTAAAAACATGTTTTCTAATGATGTATAAACAATTAAGGTTTTAATTGGGTTTGACATATGCAGTTGTATGTTATATATCACTGTCGTTTGTGACACGACACGCGCTACATCTGTACAAAATTTTAAAACAGACGACATTTTGTATTACATTGTCAATTTCATAGCATTGTCCATGTTAAATTCTAAATACATGACGGTAGTACTTGATTGTATTAACTCGGCTATATTTCCGAATATTTTTCGTTATTTTTTGCCAGAAAAAAATCAAAACAATGAAATGATTATGGGATTTTTTTATTATTAAAAGCTGTACTGTTTTATACGGGTTTGGTAAACATTCTTGACCCATTTGTTTTATACGTATTAAAAATGATTGCAGAGTCTAAGTGAGTGTTATAGTAATGTATATTATAAACATAAAAATCGGGTATTAATATTACTATCTATAATATTAACTATATAGTATAAACGTGCAGTTCAACATAAGTTTATCACCACGTATTAATAAATCACTTCTATATAAATACAAACAGCTGATTGAGTTAATCTTTGACCAAAAATCAGAGATTAAATTTAGAATCCTGTTATGACAATACCAAAAGTTTTAAGTCAATTTCGACCTCTTACCAGTCACACGGAATGTTCAGGTTTTATTTATTGATTTGTGGAGAGAAAGGAATCCTGTTTGTTATGACTAGATGTTTGCTTCATTAGCTAACATATTAAAACTAGCAGTTGTCAGCCAATACAGTTAGTGCGAACATCGTTTATTTCTTTGTTCGAACCAAATTTTACACTTTACCTCATTCTGAATGAATTGAATAGTTCAATACAAACCGAAAGATTTTATTTCAAAAATAGCAAATTTCATTAAAATATAAATTTCCAATTCTAAAATAACAAATTTCATTTCAAAGATAGCAAATTTCATCTAGAAAATAGCAAATTTCAATTAAGAAAAAAAAACATATTTCATTTCAAATATAGTAATTTTCATTTCAAAAATAACAAATTTCATTTCGAAAATAGCAAATTATAAAAATAGCAAATTTCATTTACAGAATTAATTGAATATTTCGTTCTATATCAGATTTACATTTCGCTGTAAATCTATTGTATGGCTTGATGAACGTAACAGAAATACGAACATAATGATTTGTAGCTTTGCGTGATGACAGTTGCATGTATCATACATTTGTATTATTAGAAGTCACGATTTTAATAGACTAATTTGAAGAACATGGTGCATTAGTGTTTGTATAATGACGTGCAAAGGGCAGACCATCCGTAAAAAATAGAGAAATACAATATGACCATCCAGTTATCGCATTATCATTTTAAAGCTGTATGCATATATACACGCAAACTATGGAAATGCTATATTTCTAGGTTAGTATTTTTTATATAAACCGGAAATAGATATTGTCTTTATCGCCTATTAAGTGTAATATGATAATGTTCACGTTATGTAATATGCATCTGTGTTTTCCTGTCCTGGCATCACGTGTATTTACTGAGGTACCATGAATCCTGACATCACGTGTATTTACTGAGGTACCACGAATTCCTGATATCACGTGTATTTACTGAGGTACACTGAATCTTGACATCACGTGTATATACTGAGGAACACTGAATCCTGACATCACGTGTATTTACTGAGGTACACTGAATCCTGACATCACGTGTATTTATTGAGGTACCATGACTCCTCACTTTACGTGTATTTACTGAGGTACACTGAATCCTGACATCACGTGTATTTATTGAGGTACCATGACTCCTGACTTTACGTGTATTTACTGAGGTACCATGGATCCTGACATCACGGGTATTTATTGAGGTACCATGACTCCTGACATCACGTGTATTTATTGAGGTACCATGACTCCTGACATCACGTGTATTTACTGAGGTACCATGGATACTGACATCACGTGTATTTACTGAGGTACCATGGATACTGACATCACGTGTATTTACTGAGGTACACTGAATCCTGACATCACGTGTATTTATTGAGGTACCATGACTCCTGACTTTACGTGTATTTACTGAGGTACCATGGATCCTGACATCACGGGTATTTATTGAGGTACCATGACTCCTGACATCACGTGTATTTACTGAGGTACCATGACTCCTGACATCACGTGTATTTATTGAGGTACCATGAATCCCGACATCACGTGTATTTATTGAGGTACCATGACTCCTGACATCACGGGTATTTATTGAGGTACCATGACTCCTGACATCACGTGTATTTACTGAGGTACCATGACTCCTGACATCATGTGTATTTATTGAGGTACCGTGAATCCCGACATCACGTGTATTTATTGAGGTACCATGACTCCTGACATCACGTGTATTTATTGAGGTACCATGACTCCTGACATCACGTGTATTTACTGAGGTACCGTGAATCCTGACATCACGTGTATTTATTGAGGTACCATGACTCCTGACATCATGTGTATTTATTGAGGTACCATGACTCCTGACATCACGTGTATTTACTGAGGTACCATGGATACTGACATCACGTGTATTTATTGAGGTACCATGACTCCTGACATCATGTGTATTTATTGAGGTACCATGACTCCTGACATCACGTGTATTTACTGAGGTACCATGGATACTGACATCACGTGTATTTATTGAGGTACCATGACTCCTGACATCACGTGTATTTATTGAGGTACCGTGAATCCTGACATCACGTGTATTTATTGAGGTACCATGACTCCTGACATCATGTGTATTTATTGAGGTACCATGACTCCTGACATCACGTGTATTTATTGAGGTACCGTGAATCCTGACATCACGTGTATTAACTGAGGTACCATGAATCCCGACATCACGTGTATTTACTGAGGAACACTGAATCCTGACATCACGTGTATTTACTGAGGTACACTGAATCCTGACATCACGTGTATTTATTGAGGTACCATGACTCCTGACTTTACGTGTATTTACTGAGGTACCATGGATCCTGACATCACGGGTATTTATTGAGGTACCATGACTCCTGACATCACGTGTATTTATTGAGGTACCATGACTCCTGACATCACGTGTATTTATTGAGGTACCGTGAATCCTGACATCACGTGTATTTATTGAGGTACCATGACTCCTGACATCATGTGTATTTATTGAGGTACCATGACTCCTGACATCATGTGTATTTATTGAGGTACCGTGAATCCTGACATCACGTGTATTAACTGAGGTACCATGAATCCCGACATCACGTGTATTTATTGAGGTACCGTGAATCCTGACATCACGTGTATTTATTGAGGTACCATGAATCCTGACATCACGTGTATTTACTGAGGTACCATGACTCCTGACTTTACGTGTATTTATTGAGGTACCATGACTCCTGACATCACGTGTATTTATTGAGGTACCGTGAATCCTGACATCACGTGTATTTACTGAGGTACCATGACTCCTGACTTTACGTGTATTTATTGAGGTACCATGACTCCTGACATCACGTGTATTTATTGAGGTACCATGACTCCTGACATCATGTGTATTTATTGAGGTACCATGACTCCTGACATCATGTGTATTTATTGAGGTACCGTGAATCCTGACATCACGTGTATTAACTGAGGTACCATGAATCCCGACATCACGTGTATTTATTGAGGTACCGTGAATCCCGACATCACGTGTATTTATTGAGGTACCATGACTCCTGACATCACGTGTATTTACTGAGGTACCATGACTCCTGACTTTACGTGTATTTATTGAGGTACCATGACTCCTGACATCACGTGTATTTATTGAGGTACCGTGAATCCTGACATCACGTGTATTTATTGAGGTACCATGAATCCTGACATCACGTGTATTTACTGAGGTACCGTGAATCCTGACATCACGTGTATTTATTGAGGTACCATGAATCCTGACATCACGTGTATTTACTGAGGTACCATGAATCCTGACCTCACGTGTATTTACTGATATACACTGAATCCGGACTTCATATGTGACTTTCTGTCTTCTTGAACCCTGGTTTGTACATAGCATCCGTTACCGTGTCTCTGAGCACATGTGTATCCTGGTGTCCATCAACTCTTCTATAAGAGCGTCCTTACAAACATATTAACAATTGATTAGGTTAATATCTAGTTAGGTTGGCATAGTTTTTTTTTCACATTATATGACTGTACTAAAACGAATCGCTGGAATAAAGAACGAATTTTGTCCCCCAGACGAGCCCCTTGTAAGCGAAGCTCCCAAACTGTTTAAGCATCATCGCAATTATTTATCAAATTAAGTTATGTAATAAGCCATGTTTTAATTTGATAAAACGGGTCCTGGATCCATGATTCATTTCATTGAACTACTGGAACAAGTTAGACAATTATCTGTGTAGTAGAAAACTGTATGATGCTTAATACATGTATCATATCCTCTAAAAGGTTTTCCGAGACAATTTAGATTCCATTTGTAACGATATCATAAAATATCATAAAATGCCGACATTAATTCGTGCAGATATATTATATAACGACCGAACTAATGCACTAATAGACAAAATATATTATTTATGTAATTACCAGATCCGTACTATTCAGGTAAGAAACATAGTCGACTAAATATCAATGCTTCTCAACATGTTCTCTCAACATTCACATAAGAAAATCTGTTTTCCAAGCTCATATTTTTTCCCACGCGTAATTAAATTTTCTGTCGCGCTCGCGATCTCGTGCGTAAATCATTCCACGTGACACTTATCTGTAGCGATGGTAATACTTAACTAGAAAAAAAATCTTCATCAGTCTGTATGGATGTAAATACGAGCGAATATATTTTGGCATGTTCTGTAATTGCGGTATTTAACACAAAAGAAATGCTAAAAGACAGGACGTATTGTGTACAAACAAGCGAACACGAAGGGACTTAGATAGGACTAGAAGCCATAGACTGTTCGTGGACTATTTACCTGTCTACCACGGTTTTACCCTGCTGTGAGTTATGACAAAGCGGAGAAAATTAATGATAATAATTTGCTTCTAATGCTGTTTGTACTGTCTTCAACAAATGACAGCTAAATGTTTCTACGATCATTAAATCTTGTTTATGATCAAAAACACTTTCTTCTCAATTGCTCTGATTGAGTTATAGACATAAGATAGCGAGATTCGTTTCGTCTTCCCTACCTCGACACACTTGTAGTACGTATGTAGAATTCAATGAAATACAATTACAAATAACAGACTTGAGAAGTTTACTGAATGTGTGATAATCATCTTTTCCCTTTTTCTTATCATCGACATTTTCATCATCTTCACTGTTGTGGCTGACTTTCAGTATGTCAGTGTAATTGAGATTTAATCATTCACAGTATAGCTAGCAGCAGCTGTAGTACATATTTGTTCATACTGTGCAAGAACCACATCTAAGTGCCGAGTACCTACAACTTATAATCTATATAACACGTATTTATATCGCATTAGTACTATTAGCATTGTCGCTATCAGAGACACCACCACCACCATCATCATTACCATCATCGTCATCACTACACCATCGTCACCACTACTGGCATCTGCATTTAACATATTCAATAATTTAATCTTAATTTTAATCCCATTATCATCAGCATCATCGTCATCACCAGCATCTTCATCATCATTATCATCGTCATCACCAGCATCTTCATCATCATTATCATCGTCATCACCAGCATCTTCATCATCATTATCATCGTCATCACCAGCATCTTCATCATCATTATCATCAACGTTTTCAAACTTTTCATGCTAATATTAATTGGTACGATATTCTCCATGTTCTTTCTGTCATTTATCACTTAATGATATTAAAAACAAATTATTGATAGGTGACCTTTATACGGTCTTAACTAAAGTTCACAGGGTGGTCTTTATTCGTAGGTGGCCTCTAATACAGGTATGTCTGTAGATGACTAGATGCATATCAGTTTTACAACCGAAAGTTTACTTGAATTGCAATTATACAAGAGCTTAATTTGTCTTTTGACTTCTTTTATTTCACTTCAGTGCAGCAGTTAAGTTCTTTTAAATCGTAATTTCTGCAAATTCAAACGTTTGATGAATCATTTTCCTTCAGATAAATATGCAAACGAAATGAATCATTACATCGTTCATTCATATGATCTATAAGACAAAAATAGTATAAATCCTTTGATTTTCTTGCCTGCATACGTTAATTAAATCAAAGAATCATTAATTAGCCAACGATAGGCTTATATGTGATACGCCTTGATAAGATACAAATGTAGAACTATGACCGAGCATGCTAATTGACTAGTTTAAGCCATTTAAGACGTAATTAAATACACGAGATACGGGAATTCAGCTAATATATTCAGAGAAAACAAACTCTTAACTAAAGTTGAATGAGAAATTGTAAGTACAGCCTAATTTCAAGACAGAGGCATCGATCATTTTGAACTTAGTGGAATCTATTTCGATTAAATTTTATCTATAATTTCTTATATAATGTCAGTCTCTTATTACAATAAAATGTTTATATTTCTTTCGTTTAAATGCTTGATTTAAAAGCTGGCTTCGCATTTTCTGAAGGAATGGCAAAAACCTGAATTGATAACTTATTTCTCGGTTTCCATAGAAACCTTGTGATTGAAGGATCTGATATAAGGGCCAGTTTACCGTCGAATGGTAAAACATGAAATGTTGATAAAATACAAGTCACAATATTGTTTTTTGCAGTGTCGTTAAATTAGAATACGGATACCCAATGAATAATGAATAGTATAATCTATATGAGTATGAATGATTCATATACATGAACGTACATCTGGACAAATAGAAGCCGCGGTCGTGATCCAGTGGTATAAACATGTAGTAATTATATAACTGAAAGATGTTTTGAAATATAGAGTTAAACCCAAGTAAATGAATAAACTGGACAAAAAGAATGGAGTTCGTTCATTGCAAAATAAATGGAATTATTCTATAATTATCCATATTTAAAATATGACGACTATAAAGACGTAAAAAGCAATCTAGAAAAGTATATTATTGACATTTAACAATCCATTAGATATCGGCTAATATCCGGCGACGATACATATTTTTTTTAAAATTCATGATACATTAATTTAATTAATCCTTTTCAAATGTTCCTAAGTTAAGGCAGAGCCGAATTAAAAATGGGAGTCCTAATGTTTCATGGAGATGGTGATTTTTCTAAACAAGAGATAAAAATGCATTAATGTCATTGGTTAGTATCGTATTACCCTTACACCGGACGAGGTGAAAACACATACGAGCTAGTATTGAGGTGAGGGCATGATTTGTGGGTGGCCCTTTTTGAGGGTATCAGATTTATTTATTGTAATATTGATTGTCAGGCTACATGACGGTGCACTTAAGAGTAATAAAATTACATAAGTTTTCTCCACGGACCAGAATTATACGCCAAAAAATATGTTATCGTTACCTGACAATATGTAAGATTTATTCCAGTCTAAACATTTGTGTCGTGTTATCAGAAGGAATTTATCAGCGAAATCATCAGGCCTACATTGTAAATGAAATTACTAACAACACATAATTTACATACCAGAGTAAGCGCTTTTAACGTAGCGTAGAAATACAACAATTTGTATAAGCAGATATGCATACGCCATTGCTTCATAAAATTACTTAAAACATATTTTAGATAATTTTTCATTAAGGTAATCACGCGATAAAGGTTATTTAATTCATATCGTAGCAAGATCCTTTTTTGCTCTCTGGTTGTTAATAGCATGTTTTGCAATCGTATCTAATGACATTTTTATGTAATATTCATTTAGTTAGATGTATGAATGAACTACATGTAATTAGTATGTCAAAAATCACTCAATCGATGCAGACTGGTAATTTAGATGATACAGTTATGTATTAGAGTTATTATAAATATTCTAGATCGATAATGACGTAAAAAGGATTCCAAATACAGTAAAACGTGAGAATTCCTGCTTTCAGATAGCTTTTTGTAATTCCGAGAAAAGAAGGACTTGACAAAAAGTCTGATTTTTATAAAATTCCGGTTTTCAGGGAGTTCGGTTTTCCGAAGTTTTACTGTATTCTGAAGTGTTAATTAACTTTACTACGAAAAGTTGTAACAAGTCTAACGATAGCGTAAAATGATAATCACGTGCTTAACGACATCTGCACGAAAATGTGTTCGTAGAAGTCACTCAATCTCAATGTTTATTACAAAGATTTCCACTTTATTTATGATTTCTACTTTCGTACCATGAAACAGAAGTTTCTATACGTTCTAACACTGTCTAGATTCGATGTCTGTTCTTTATTACGCATACAATAATATCACTATTTTTTGTCCGTACACTTGTTATTAAGAATCTTGAAAACCGAGCATGCTAACATTAAATATACATACTTATTCATAAATAAGGTGCCATTGTTATCTTTATGTGTAATTTAAGTCAGTTTTACGGCAATATGCATGTACTTTATTGACAAGATACAATTATAAATGCATTTCTCGGGGAACGAACATTTATGTTTCCTTTTTTTGTGTCTGTTGAAGATTTAACCGGTACATTCTTATATTGATACGTTTGTATGATAGCACAGAAATAATGAGTATCTTGTCTGTATAATGTCGAGAAAAAAACTATGTCTGATGCCCTAAATGTTTAGTTATGTAATTATGCTATTCTTTATCCTAAAGTCAAGCAAAATAGTTGAACTTTTACCTATAGGAGATGTTGGCTGACATTTACCAACAATAGACAGTAATATTTCATGGGTACTTAATTAAATAATTTTGTCATGTCATTAATAATTAGATGGTTAAACTTTTCTTGAACAAAGCATGAAAAGGTGAATGGCATTTAGTAAATGCTACTTAAACTGCCACATCTGCGGGTACTTCATATTTAAAAAAAATCAGTTTAGATAAATATATTTGAAAATTATATAATTATTTCTTGATAAATATGATATTATAATCCATCGAATGTTTTGTGCAATACTACATGTATAATTATTATTTTATTTATGTTAATTTTACTTGGTGTATAGAAATGGTCAAAATCGAAATTATTTGTTATAATCATATTATGCATAGAATTTGTATGTGATTTTACGAGACATGTATACACAAATAAAACTAACTTAAACTTATTTATTTAGTATTGAACGCACATATTTACGTACAATTACAGGACAAATTTGAAGTTTTGTATTATACCCGTAGAATTGTATAAATTGCTAATTTCTTATTCAGTAAAATCACATCACATAGTAATTCTAAGACATTCCAAATTTACGCAATATTTTCAGTCGAGATTTGAGAAGAATATGCGCAGTTGTATCAATTTTGCATTTTCGTGTATTTTATAACAAGCATCATTTTCGATCGGATATTTCTACTTAGACAAAATCATTACGTAATAACAAGGCGTTAACGATCAGCCATTAAATGCACAGATCAGATAATTATTTATGATTTTTTCACACGCATATTTTGAATAGTTGCCATGGAAACTGCAATGTCATTCTTTCTCATAAATAACGAGTCTGCAACATAAAGCCATTAAAATTGCATTTAGTGAACAGGGTTATTAAATAACGCATAAATGTCATATCAAAGGATGTTGCCGTACACAAATATTTTTATATACTGCTAAATGAAAACTTTCAGTTTGAGTTTTTCCGTTTATTTAAGGTCACCAAGTATCCTTATTTGTAACCATCTCAAATAAACTACGATTTCATCCTTGGCCTGTTTACAATCGTTAAAAATTTCCGACCGACCAAAAAAAAATAATTCGAGCTACCATTAAACTTGTTTCATTCTTTACGTCGTATCTAAGTATTTCATTGACTCTCCCGACTAAATGTTTACTAATTGAGAGATAATTTTGGTTGGAGTTTAACAAGGATATATCCAGTGTCTTGTTGTTCAGGTTTTATAACTTAATTTAGTTATAACAGAACAGATTATATCGACTTTGATGGAAGTATCAATGTACAACTTGCGTGATAAATGTCACTTGAAAAGGCTTAATGGGCCGTAATTGTAGTAAACTGTTCTGCAAAATATATATGCTAAACACCGACATTTGACATAATGTATAAGTAGAATATTAGAAAATGTTAACTATTTCAATGTTCGTTAAAACACGTTAAACTGTTCTATGTGTTGCCTATTTGGAATAACAAAATACCTAGTATCGTATGTCCAGTGAAAGCCATCTTACGTTACCATTTAATGTCTTCCATTAACAAGCCGTGAATATGAGAGGTAAATTACGTTAAACTTATATTGAAACTGATATAAAATGCTCTGTCTGTCATGATAGATATTTGGGGATTGACAAATTGTTGGGCAATCTTCGTTCAGGCATACATGAAAAGAGCCAACTGGCGAGTGTTATTGGGAAGTAGGATTAAGTCCAATGCATGGAGACCCTGATACCAATGCTGATGACGGTGCTAGGATGTATGCCTTCTGTAGAAGTCATGTAAAAATCTGAGTTAATCGTACATGCGGGTATTGAAGCTTAAATTCATCTAAGAATTATACCGTGTCGACAATAGAAATTCTGTTCGCTGATTTGGAGCTCATTAATTTGTCTTTTAATATTCGCTGCTGTGTTTTATTACACACAAATGTGGATAAAGAATAAAAAATGTCGTAGATAATCAGAATATGCCAGCTTGTTTTATCTGTAAATGATTTATACACTTATAGCATACGTTCTGTTTTAACCAAGTAATGCTTTCTATATCAAAACATCCTGTGTGCCCGCACTGATTCTATTGTTTTTATCACTACAATCAAAGGTGCTTTTTAGAGAAAATTGTTCCTATAGTGTGTTAGATAGATCTCAGATTAGGCCATCAACAAGCTAATAGTAATTCATGTTATTACATTGATGACTCCCTCTGTATAGCGGTATAGTTGTTTAACGTAACTATGGACAGTGTATAACGTATTTATGGACAGCGTATAACGTATTTATGGACAGTATGGACAGCGTATTATGTATTCATGGACAGAATATAACGTAGTTATGGACAGTATTGATTGAACGTATTTATGGTCAGTACATAACGTATTTATGGACAGTGTATTATGTATTCATGGACAGTGTATTAGGTATTCATGGACAGCGTATTAGATATTTATGGACTGCATATAATGTATTCATGGACAGCGTATTAGATATTTATTGACTGCATATAATGTATCCTTGGACAGCGTATTAGGTATTTATGGACTGCAATGTGAAATCGTACCACTACATGTACTGTCAAACCCATGTAAGCGACCACCTCTGAATAAAGGCCACACTGTAATTAAATGCCATCATTTTGAAAAAACGTTATTTAATAAGTTCAAAATGATCCCCGAAAAAGTCCACCTGCCAATAAAGACTACATTTTTTTATTTCCAAAGGGTGGCCTTTGTTCACTGGTTGTACAGTATATCCCAGATATCAAGTTTTTGTTTGTCTCCTGAGTTCTGTCATCGAAGCTCTCCTTGTAGTTTATTTCAAGATAGTTTATTTCAGACTGAAGTCGACTTGCTTTCAGATTCTCTTTCTGTGGTATTATACGAGCTATGTACTAAATGCTGAGGAAGGACAATCAATTCAACTGACTGTATTGTGATTCTGAATATAAAATCATACATACTAAGGTTTGAAAAAAAATACATTCAGACTTTTCTCTAACCGAGATATGTATTGCACTGTACTAATATTTACAGCGCGAGATTCATTTTTATGAATCGATATTTGGTTATTTTAACCGTAACTGAAGTGTTAAAAATCTAACAAAACTTCTGAAGTGTACTTGAAATTCGTCTGAGATATCTTTCGCACGTTATGGTGAGTACAACTTTTCGAAAAGTGTTTAAAATCTTCACTGCATTCCTTGTGTGATAATCAAAGCTTGTATACAGATAAAGTAATATGCTCTCTCAATTCAAATAATATAAACTTGAAAGATTGGAATAACAAACTAACCCCTTCTATACTAACCACTCAACAACAAAAGTAAATACATCGTACATTATGTGGGGTCTTCATTTGAAGATGAATTATGTTAGGTGTTATTTTTGAATACCTTACTCTCGCAATTTCGTGATACAAAAACTTCAACATCTCCCGTGTAAATAAGTCACGGTATTAATCTCCGAATAAATGTAAACATCCGAAATCTGGTGAAGAATTCTTCGCTAAATCCTGCTTTTGTACAAACTGTGCCATAAATTGACGTTAAGCCCTTGAATGGCTTCATTTTAACTACTTTGTTAAATATATCAAAGGATAAACATACACATATAATAAAGCTGTATAATTAATAATTCTTACAGGGGATTTCGTCTCGAGTAATTTGTTGAATAAGTAGTTGATATCATTCCAGCACACAGTGTATATATATGGTTTCTATCATCATTTAGCAGTGTTGCTTTTAGAAAAACAACAACAATTATCGTTGTATTATAATTATATTTTATGTAAGCGCATCAACATTTAATAAGTGCAGTGCAACCCCTCTAAAGCAACACCTTTTGGGAGAAGCAAAGTAATGTTGTTGTGGAGAGGTTGTTGCTATAGAGAGGTTAAATTAATAGTTAAACTGTTCAGTTGGGAAAAAGCATGTTGTTGCTGGGAGGTTGTTGCGTTAGAGAGGTTAAATTAATAGTTATTTCGTTCAGTTGGGAAAATCATGTTGTTATATTAGGGAGGTTGTTGCTCAAGAGAGGGCCGCTCTGGAGAGGTTGTTCTGTATATTTAAACGGAAAATACGATTTTGCATATCTACTTAAGAAGTCAGTATTTTCTTTAAAATAAATGGCGTGCAACCTTTCGCGTGTTTGATTTTCAACACCAAACGTTTTCTTTATCTAGTTTAATTCTTTGCTGATATGTTAGCAAGAAGCGATATCAGACGGAGGTTACAAAATGTTGTACTATGTTAGAATTTACCAATCACAGATGCTCATAAAATGTTAATAATATATTCATTATTTGAATTTGCATTTTTATATATTTTAATGTAAAGCGTATACACACTCGTTCGCGTCTGTACTCACTGAAAAGATAATTTGCTATCATTTCAAACTAATTTTTCATTTTCCAATTGCTTTTAAATCTTGACATTATCTCATATTTTCGCCATGATGCAATTTATAATCAATTACGAAATATCTCAGTGATCAAACGAATGTAACCTTATTTAATATTCAACACACAACGTAGGTTTTCGCGGGTGATTAAAGCTACGACGTATCTAGATGTAGTAATGAACCTTATCAGATGTAACTGCAAATTCTAATTACAACTATTATCAACGCTTGTTTGGTTATTTCAGATATCACCGAGTCGGTTTGAATAAAAGCATCTTTAGAATAAACACGTGTAATTTTCACCGTAATTTTATGTTAACTCACGTAGGATGCTGACGAGACAGTTAACTGATTACAACTTGCCCGGCATATATTACAGAGCGATGATGTTACTTACATCTAATGTCAACATAAATGTCACATCTATGACAGTTAGAAATCTTATTTCACGGTTCAAAATCAGCTTAATTTTTCATTAAATATACAAAAGACACGCAATAAACGTCATACTTATTCTATATTAATAACGGAAGAATGTGTTACATCCACGAAGAATAACAAAGATGTTACCACCAGCAACGAGATATATAAAACCACGCGATCCTATGTCTTACTAAGTATATTGTAATTAAATATCATCATAAATTATATTTTTTTCTGTTTTTTTGTGAGTTGCTTTTTTCCCCTGTAACACAGTAAAACTGTTGATGAAACATTAAAATAGCCTTCATGTAACATTATACGGTGATTGAAATAACCATAGCTGGGTTATACTAGTATGTAGATACAACGTATCCGGAGAAAAACATGACATTGTCTTAAGTAGTTTCTATTCCGTCCAGTACTTTGATTGAAAGCTATATCAACCAGTTTCCCTGGACTATTTTCTGACCAATACCAACTTACCCTTCCACTAGGAACCGGCATGGCACCCGGGTCGCGAGGTTACACATTCAACACACTAACCACTGGACCTTGGCCGCGACCCTGTCATTACTAGCATGTCGGTAAAAGTTCAATTGTAGTTTTTGAAACGCACGCTTCTATCAAAAGAGCAACAAGTAAACTCAACTATGACATTATTTCACTTTCTTTCGAAAGTTTTTACGTAAAGACAGACAAACAACACGTGACATCTCATTCAAGTTTTTTATTGTGCTTGGTTAAAAGCCATGCATTTTTCAACCGTATCATATAAAACTTTATCTAAAATTCTGATTCGTAATATGTAATCAACTGATAAACTTTGTCATAGTTTTGTTTAATATTTGATACCTGCAATTACTTTACATAGACCTATATTCATGATTGTATTGACGTTGTTATATAATCTATTGTCGTACAAGTAATAAAAAAAAATATTATATTTGTCATACGAATCAACATTCCATTCCGAGTAGGTTGTACTGATTAAGTACAATGCTGTTTATTCTAATTTCAGTCCTGTTGCTATTGTCATGTTTTAACATTTCACACCATTTAAATACGACCGAACCACCTTGATAACGCTAGTTACTTTATCCACGTGTACAACACAAAAATGTACACAAATCAGGAGCCTTAAGTGATTCACGTTTGTAAAATTTACGTTGCGATCTTGACAGTTTACTTAAGCTGTACATGTATTTGTAAAAAAGGTAAACTGTACGAACATAACAGCAAACCCTTCAGCCAAACTATCCTCTTTGTTGTTTTTATTTCATGCAGAGGAGGGATTGTCTGAGTATGTAGTTATTAACAAATATGTGTTCTTTTCTGATCATTAAATATACTAACAGTCTAATAATTATATCTGGGTTAGGTTTTCATAATAAAAACGGTCCTTCTATTAACACTTAGTTGGACATTAAATTTAATTATGCGTACGCAGTCAATGACCACATTTCAAAAGGAACAATTCAGTGTTAAAGCATTTCCCTTAATAGTGGCAAGAATCTAGATGGATGAATGTGGTTAGCTGACAGTTTGATGGTAGACGTGCCAGATGCAGAAGACATTGTCATGTCAACTAATTAAACAACATCTGATACATGCCATGTTACAAGCCACAAGAATCTGAGAATGGTCTCGAAAAACTAATTGGCTTGAAATGAGATATGTTACGTATTGAAATGATTAATTGACTCTAGATGAAGGCTAATATCTCGTTGAAATATAAACCCCAGATTGAAAGGAATCAACAATCAATTAGGTTCGTCTAGAAGGGTCTTATACAGAGCTGTAATTTTATGTTGGTAATGTTCTAAATTTGTTTTTGCTCGTAATGTTTTGTGAAGAATGCTTGTGTAACTGATCAATACGCCTGGGAATGCAATTAATTAGTATTTGCTGGGTACTTAATATGTCTGTAAAGGTCTTATTGTATAAATTGAATGGTAATCATATAAAGTAACAGTACTGAAATTCAACGCTTGTTGCAAAATGATGTTACATATTTTCAGTTCATTTGCAGTTCATTTGAAGTTAGTGAATGCGTTCCTCCGGGAAAATACTGTTCACACATCAAGTTTACTTTCTATTTGCTATAAAAAAACATAAATTGTGTTCATTTTCTATATATATTTTCAAGTGTGTCCTATAACACCGATAGTAACTAGAGTACAGAGTTGAAACAAGTGCAGTATAATATTTGTTTAGTTTTATTTGTCATTTACAAGATACAAGTCAAAAGACCTTGAAGGGAAAACTGAGTATAGCTCAACCCCTATGTTTGCATGACAGCATATTGATTACAAGCCGAGTTTATATTACTGATCAGAATAAACAACTCAAATGAATTTCTAATTTTTAAAGATATAGTTGTGTACCTATATCAGTTAAATACCACCGATAACTTGTCCATCAAATACAGATTTTAAGACGTGTTATCTGTGAACAAATATTTGAGAATGTTAACAGCATTTTTCATGTTAAGCCGTTAAATAAAGGTTACTGAAAGTATATATCCTCCGGTTTGCTCAGGCCGTGCTTCTTTCATCCTGGCCACCTGTCGTATCGCCGTTCTTCATGTGAACAAATACGTTTTTGACTTCATCTTTGTTTGCGCCTTATTGTGGAACTTTTGTTATTTGAAGCTCGTTAAGTCTTGTTTAACTCGGAATAAAAGCTTCGTATTTAAGTTTATAGGTTAGATTAAGGGTAGGATATGATAGTGAACATCTGTGATGAAAGACGTGGACAGAATATCGTGGATGATTCATTGTGACTTAAGGATGGACAGCAACCGAAGTCACAAATGGAACGATCGAATCATACTCGGGGCTGTATGTTCTTATTTCTGAATATCTAGATGTTTCTTATTAAAAACACGACTCTGTATGTGAGAAATCAGGTTGTTGCTTACGGAGGATGGGAGTCTAGTACTGGTTCTTCCAAGGAACGATAGTTTGGTGAACTGTCCGCCTCATATGTCTCTGACTGTCGAAAAGGGGCGTACAACTCAACCAAACAAACACAAAAACGTGAACATTTTGTGGCTAGACAAAAAGACATTGTTAACATAAAATCTATACCGAACCAGTATTTTGATGAAATACACCCAACCAGTATACAGTATATTACACTGAATACATTTCAGGTATTTAACTGATTAAATTATTCACCCGAGCAATTTGTCTACTCATCCGTGATCGGTGAGTATTGACCGGTCATGGGTCTATTACTGTTGTCAAGTACTATTGGATGAAGCTTGCGAACTAAACTATGAACTTCACAATTACTAGTATGTTGTTTTGTTTTTTCTTGTTTATTTAAGTTTTACGCCCCTTTTCAAGAGTTAGAGTCATTTGAGTCGGGCAGTTCACCTAAGCAGCGTTGCTGGGAAGACCCAGTACTGGACTTCCATCCTCCGTGAGCAACTGTCTACTTTCTCACTTAAAAGAGACATGGTCGGTAGATTGGCTCGCAGCCACTATCCTCTATCAGTGAGAGGTTACAGTGATTTAAAGTCAGAGACCTTAACCACTCGACCACGGAGGCGGGTCGAACTTTAAAATGAATATAACAGCAAATGCATGATATGTGTATATAATCAGTCATTTTAATTATGTTAATGTTGTAAACAATTGTATAATTATATACTTGTCACTGTTTTAAATGACACCATTACATATTCCGTGTTTTAATGGATCACAACCCATGTCCATTACCATATATCTCTGACAGTGAATGTGTGGCCCATTCTCGCCTAAATCTATCCAGGTGACCGGCGACCGTACAGATGTCACAAAATATATACATATATCATCTTATAATGTACGCAGTAACCACGCTGAACAATACCAAAGGGTAACATACTGTACTCCACAGCCACACAGACAGATAATTCAGCCCCCAGTGAGCTACCTGTGCTCAATAATAATTGTATAGAGTTTGATGTCTTTCTTATATGATACAAGCCAGTCTGTGTTTATACTTCCTGGAGCAGGTATTTGCACTTAGCGTTGCTGATAAAAACCATGTTTTGCTATAATTTTACCGACTAAGCCTTGATTGCTTTTATCAATTATCGTATAATGATATTACTTGTGCAGTGTGGTAAATAACAGTAAATGATAAATCTCTACTGTACATATTTCATGTAACACAGAAGCAATTGCAGAGTGGATTCATCTGCGGCCTCTTTTCAGAATCTTTGACTCAGAAACGTGTAACCAAGGTGACGAAATCTAAAATGTTTGAACATTTTATTATTGAGACCCGGAGTCTAGAGAGAGCATTAACTCTGTGAGGTAATTGGCTCATGGTTTCCCTTACTGTTAGTTCACGATTACTTTGGTTCCTGGCTCGATTTAAACATGTTAGCTCACGGTTACATTAGTTTCAGGCTCAATATGAGTCTGTTTGTTCAGCTCCCACAAACTTGGTGCCCAAACCCGATTGTTGTTAACTTACGCATGCATTGGTTCTTGGCCGAGTCAAAGCAAACCTATTTGTTTGGCTCACTGTTGCCAATATAAATAATCACGAACCAGGAACAAGTCTTCATAATACTACATAATTTGTCACACGGCTTCAATTTGTTCAAACAGCACAACTTGAATTGGAAACAATTCTTTAAAGCCATTCAGCAATCGATCGTAATTTGATGTTTGTGAAGCCTAAATTCGACAGTGACTATAGCTTGCCATGATATTCCTTCTCCGATCTACCAATTCGGTGTGTCAATTAGTACGTAATTCCAATGTGGGGGACTAGTGAACACGTGTAGCGACCCAACAAATGATATCATTAAGGGTAGCTCAGGTCATGCGGATTTGTACATCTAAGGTAATGCCTAAAGAGACGTTTATTGAATGACTCACAGTTCAAAATGCTTTCTGATAATGTATCACTTAATAAGTGATAAATATTGACTTCCTGGGGATAATCATATACAAACTTTGATTATAATACAATAACAATAGATAAACGTTTTGGTGACTGATAGAACGATGACATTTGGTTATATGTAATTTTATCTGGATTACCGAGTAAACCACTTGGGGGAGACTTTTCGGTACTTTTCACACCTTTTCGTCAAAAAGTGACAACAATTTTCGGCGATAAGATTTGTTTATGCTTTCGGCAGATTTAGAAGTATTATATATCGAGAAAAGATTATTTTTCTTTGATTCGCTTGTGTGATCGACTTACAAATACATTCTTTGTTATGTCTTCTTTTAAAATTTGTTTTTATTAAACATTGACAGGCTAGACATAAATAATGTAACCACGAAACTGTACACACATACACAATATTTAGTACCGATCATGTCTCTTTAATGTATGAGAATACGAATGATGGGAGTCTAGTACTGGTTCTTCCCTGGAACGATGGAAAAGTGAACTGTCCGCCTCATATGACTCTGACTGTTGAAAAGGGGCGTAAAACACAAACAAAACAAACAAAAACATGTAATTATAGTGTTCAAGGTCTATAATTTATTACGTTTTTAAGAAGTTACTACGTTTTTATTTGTCAAGAATTCTTGTTTCAAAATGTGCTAAGTTTGAAAAAATGAAGTTCTGTACGATCAAACTGAATACGTTTGTGAATGCTCTTGTCTTCAGTATGCGCTCTAAGTAGGGTAATAAATGCGTTTGTATTTCGTTGGGCGCTTATATCTTAACTTTAATGTTTACATAGTTAAGCAGCAGCGTTTTTTGTATTTATCATCTTTAATGATACAATAAGGGTCCTCGTCTTAGCCGTTTAGGTATTTTACACCCATATTACAGCCTCATTTATTATTTCTAATTTGGCAAATTGTCGCCGAGATCAAGCTGTGAGGTATATACTCAGTTCTTGATACGTTTTCGCATAACTTTTCTTCCTTCATGTTTCCATAGAGTCTGCGGTGTCTCCTTCTATTTCTTCACCAAAATTGATACTGGTATGTGATTTATTCTTTTGCCAATCGAATGCACCGCACGTAGCCTCCAGCAAAAACTCATTTTTTTCTCTCATGCGGCGATGATATTGTTAAGTCAGTTGGTAAAGCAGGGGATTACAGGTTGTGTATTTTACGTGTGGACATTGAATGTAAATTCCGCGTGACGCTATTAGGCTGCAGAAAATTTCACGCTCCACAGAACGTAACGCAGATCAAAGTTCTTTCACCGCAGGATGTTAAATTGTATCTTTTCACCACTACGAGCTGTGTGAATCTGATTCGTTTAACAGAAAATATCATCCACTGAAGTGAATGGAAGAAAATAAACTTTTGTAGATGTTCGATCGTATCTACCGTGATAATGCAAAATATTTTTATGTGACTTATAGACGAAAACATCTGTGTAAATGACGTATAGTTAAAAGTAAACCTGTTAACACTGGCCAACAAAAAATAGATAAAACCGTTACCTTAATACATTAAGCATTTATCATTAGATGCATTTAGAGATTTATAAGAATCAATGTGCTAAATAATGGCCATTGTGCTGACTCGTTCGTACAGTTATTTTCAGGTGGGCTTTAACTCAAGGTTGGCAGTACATAACTTGACAATACGAACGTGTATGCACGTAAGAATATGAACATATGTCATACATTCAGTAAACTTACGTACCACTTAATATCCGCAAATTTATCTTCCGTTCGTTACTTATCTCTGAGTGGTTTTCGTGTCTCGATTTCTTCAGTAATTGTTTTCTTCTCGTGTTTTAGATCTTCACAATCGATTCGACTTATTTATTGACCCAGGTCTTTACTTCACGTGCATATGAACATTCATAGATTACGTAAAAACAGAACTTACGATTCACCAATATTTTCGCGATGTTTTTTTCTGCAAACATCAGAGTATATTTTATCTGATTATTGTTTAGATTTTTTGGCTTGTCTCCGATATAAAAGCAAAACATCGCTTGATTAGATGCTTTTTAATGATCCACAATCGGTAACCTTTGTTTTATATCTAGATTTCCCGAGCCATCTTGACAGACGGTTTAATTCTTAATTTATCACCGAGGAGGCTCAGCTCGGTTATAGACTTGTAAAGAAAAAAACTATTTTTCATAATGACGGCATATACTTTAGCACCTGATAATATACAATAAATTACAGTCGGTAGCTTCTTTTAATCACAACACACTCGTCGAATGTAATAATATCTAAAGTTTCGAGTGCCGAAGATACCTTTATTGTGTAATCAATGATGGCATATTATTTTTGATTTATGAATTGTTTTGTCTGAAGCTGATAAATTTCTGATATTAATGTGGACAGTTGTTTTCATATGTGGTTTACATTTGAAAGGAAATTTGTAATTATATGTATACCTTGTTATACCTAGCCTCCTACTTGAACTTAAGTCTATTCGAGTCTGTGCTGTGTTTTATCGACTGAACGTGTTTAACAACAGTAATAAATTTAGCGGAACTACTTTTTTACAAAACCACATACTTTGTTCATTTTTGTGATGTTTTTCATATATCCCGTAGGAAAATTTCTTCCATAACTAGAGAGTTTCTAATAGGGTTTCATTGTATGTTAGTTCCTTCTGGGCACACTAGTCTGTATTTGGTAGATTGAACATTCCTGTATCGTATTTTATGCATTAACAAAATGTCTTTGGGTAACAAAGAAAATTAAGTATTGATGGAAACAAAATGATAAACAGTTTTCATCTTAAGTAATATATAAAGAATTTCTTTTGTAAAAAATGTAATTTAATATAATTTTAAATTACCAAGGTTATCGATTCCTATAATGCGAGAGAATTTCCAAATATGGAAATATCTTACGTAATCAACAACTTCGGGTGTGTATATGACTTCCGGTATTAAATCTGTTCAAAATAATGATTGGTATTTTCAAGTGTACGAAATCCTTTGACTTCAATTCTTAACATACAATACTTCGAGTGGCTTAAGAAAATCCTTGAATAAAAATCCGACAAAAGTACAGTCAACAATATAAGGTTAGAAATGTTTTGTCAAGTCATACATAGTTTGTTATATAATCTTGCTTCTAGATACAAACCTAGCAGGCCTTAAAATAATATTATACTCTTGTAACCAGTCATCCGATCATGTTCATCCGAGTATCTTGCCAGTACGTTATTGTAACTACATTTGTTTCATGTTACTACAATGCGAAGGTCAGAAGATTACAGGTGTTACAATAACACGTTTATAATTAAACGTAGACTTTCTCTTTGCTTGTGTCTAATCATACAAATAAAATAATAAACGGTCTATTCAACATTTGATTATTTACCGAATGATAATAATCATCCTTTTCCCACCTTTGTGAATCGTATAGCCGATGGCGATTTTAATTTTGCTACATTCGAACATTTAGGATGTCTGAATTGACCAGATGGTTTATTTATGGTGAGAGAAAGTTTTGGACGTGACATATTAGTGATTTATGTTGGTTATATAATGATGAAAAGCCTTTGATTTAAAACACCTGCAGCCGCAACTATGATCCTGTTCTCATCATAAACTTTAGATTAACCAATCGTAAAGTCACTCAACTTTATAAAATATATACACTCAACTTTATATAATATATACACTCAACTTTATATAATATATACGTCTATATGCATTTTATTTGCTTATATCAACACCAATTCATCGAATTCCTCTTTCCTGTATTATTGTTTTTGTTGTTTTGCGTGTGTTTTGTGTGTTATTGTTCTTACTCAATGAATAATGTTTCTATTTATTAATTTCTTATTCTTTTCGTTTTTCTCTCTAAATTAAATCCTTTGTAATTCAAATATGATACTTTGTGTATACGTTACTTGATAAATTCTGTTCTGTTCTGTTCTTTATAAGACACGTTGACATAAATGTTCACTGGACAGAACATTATACTTTCATGATTACATGACTTGAGCCATGGCTCATCATTTACATAATATCATACAAATATTTAATTAACACGCGACATGGAAATAAACACAACTACGTAAGTAACAAAACAGAGGGTAGGAGAAACCAAATTGCTAAATTAACATCATTTTGATGCGGACAATTTGCGTTTTGCCATTTTGTAGATTTACCTGTATTCGTATTAACATCCATCATTGGCTAGAAATGATATTAATTTCAATACAAAATGCATTAACACTACATTGTCATCTTACCGTTTTGTTCTAAAAGTTTCCGTGTTTGTCATTCTACCGCAATGCAATTTTCGTTCGGCTCAAATATCAGTTGAAATTACTCCTCCAATGTTATCCAACTTTGACTCTCTCTCTGGTGCGATTCAGATTTTAGATCTTCCGCTGTAATCACCGTTCGCTAATGGAAGCGATTTTAGTTAGTTTTGGGCAAACAAGCAATAAGCTTCAATCAATTCAATTCTTATTGTTATCAAATGAACTACAATGGTCAATGAACTTAGAGGTATTCCAAAGTAAATAGAGATTGTAAAGAGAAAAAAAACGGCCACAAAAGCTTTTCTGTTTGAGAATTATTTTTATTGGCAAATCATTAAACAGTTTAGTGTAAGTTACAGTCAATAATCTGAGCAAGGGACGGTGATATTTATTTGTTCGAAATGAAAGTATGATCCAGTTTGTTCGTATTACCAATTAGTACATGAGTGGACATACAGTAAACTTAAAATGCCCGCTAGACATTTTGACACCTGGTTGACATACGGGTAATTACGAGGTGCGAAAAGGTACCGACTCTGAACGCCTCTGGTCTTTATCCTCCCATTCAAACTGACCGAGCGAAATACTTAAAGCGACTTAGTGTATTCCAACAAATCGGCTTATTGCGTAAGTAGGGATTGTCTGCCGCGGATCAAAATCGTACAACAAATATCACTAATGCTTTGTTGGAACAAAATCGAAATTGGATTATCAACTGATTCTTTCATTCTGCCGATTTTTCAATCCTTGTTAGACTTGTATTGATAAATTTTGATTGATGCAAAAGTGTTTTTTAATGTCTTAAATTAAAGGGTGATGTTATATATTTGCAGGTGACCATTGCTAGTGGACAGGAGAACAACATGCCGTAATTATGTAAACCATTTTGGATTTATATTGAATAGGAATTAAATTGCAGAAAAGTATGTAAAAAAAGTCATTCTGTGTAAAGAATGAATATTGGAATAAGTGAAAAATTAAAGTGTTTATTCGTGAATGGCTAGTGATTAGCACACGGTGAGGAATAATGGCATTGCCGCGGATAACTTCACCAAAATGTATTTTTTTAACAATTGTCCTTTCTTTGTCATCCGTTTTCGCGAGTGCTGGTTTGGTGCAACGGACGAATACACTATCAGTGAAAGTTGGACGAACTATATATTTAAATACGGATGATATTGTGATCAAACAATTACGGAGAGAAGAGGCATGTCGGATACAAGTTGTGAATAATGATCCCATTACCCAACGTGTCGGCAGAATTGAACCCAAGGTGAGTAATTTAGGGGAAAGAGCTTTCATTACATTTCATTTAATCACAAAATTCAGCATTGTTTACAAGTAAAAGTCGCTTAATGTTTGTCGTCCGCGAATTGTATGTTAAACAAAAACATTTAGGAGGAAAAAAGCTGAGTATTGAATCTAAATTCGGGGGACCAAGTGCATAGCGTATACATCGTCTGCATACTAGACCTGTGCACGTATATAACAAGCTGATACTAAATTAAACTGGCAAACAACACGTCTGATTTACTGCTCAATCTTAGTGAAAATACGCAAACACACCATCCTAATCTGTGAGACGGGTATGTTGAAATCAATGCTGTTCTCTACACAATGTCCGGGACAAGACCAATCATTTTGACATGAACTGTTCCGTCGTTGATAATTTCTTATCCGTGTAATCCAGTTTATAATGAACACGTTATCGACAGTCATGTGTGTTCATCAATCGTTCATAGCAGACGGTTCCATCATCGGACCGATAATTGGACAAATTTTCATCAAATATATCATTTACGTTTGTTTTTGGGTGTATCGGTAGAAATATGATTTCATTAGCGTTAATCTATCACGAATGCTTCTTTACACAAAGACGCTAACAATCACTGGGTCTTCAGAGCGGAGATTAAAAAGCACTTGCTAATGCCAGTTTGATTGATATTGATAGACAGGAACATTTCTGTCATGTTCTGACCGACTCAGATATTTTCAAATAATTGTGTTGGTAAGTGTTCCTGTCAGCGTATGGTTGTCATTTCACGAGAGATACGCTATACCATTATGGCTGAGTATTCGCGTACTGCGTCAGCTTCAATCCACTCATCATCTGTGTACCTATTGCTAATTATCCAAATATCTAATCGACTGACAGTCACATGCAGATTTCAAATCTGGATTCAAATCTTTCATAATCAGAGACAACTGCACCAATATTTCATGAATGTTGACATACGTCACAGACAGCCGGAAGCTATAGCCGAACATGAATAATGTGTCAGTTATTTCGAATACGGGTAACTGTCAGCTGGCGAGAAGTTAATTAATTTTGAAAGCTACGTAGCCACTAAACAGTAATTAGAATGTCTTTCCAAGGTAAATACCGATGTTATTTTTCATACACCCCTTAATGAAACTTGTCATTATGTTATTAGACAACAATGTCTAGTATGTTTCCTACAGAATTTATGTTCACTATAAACATCGGTTACCAAAGCTATAAGGGTCTATTAAAACATATTCATGCATTATTCAACAATCCACTGAATTATGTTTGCCATTTCCAGTTCGCCAAGCAAAGTGTACTGTTACATTGAAAATGATTAAATCTTTCCAGTTTCACCGACTTTATAGTTTGCAAATACGCATTACATCGGCAAGAATAAAATAACACACTGAACATTGCTAACATTATATTTCAACTTGTTTACTTTCATCGGTCAATTTATTATCATGTACGATAGAATCCGAAACACCCCGAAATGAATATAATGATTTTTTGCCATTTGTATTTGTAAAACACACCCGTCCATAGATTTTATTGCATTAATCGATATTGCACAAAATCAAACATAAGTTTGAAGCTGTAGACCAGTTTGAAACCGAAATGTCAGTTTCATCCACGGATAGCAGTGATGTTATTGAACTGGAAAGCGATCAGACTGCTGAAAATGTGTTACTATAATTGCACCTACCCTATACATAAATGTCTGTGTTAATAAATAAATCAAATTTCTGTACAGATTGAGAGAATTGGCGGTTGGGATTTCGGTGTAAAATGTTATACATACTAATAAATCATTAGTTTTTTATTGCCCAAACACGTTTATTTCTGCCATTAAATATCCATTAAAGTAATTTAGGACTATCATAGATGTTGAATGTTCTTAGATCGTGAAGAAATAACTCTGACCTAATGACATGTACGTGAGTTTATTGTGATGTTGTAGTCAAGACATTGATAAACCAGTATCACGGAGAATTTACGCAAATATATGTAATTATGTAAAAAATGTTTTAATTACTTTTTTTCTTGCCGTGGTAATCGAGTGGCAAAAGAAGTTTAAATTTATGAATGAAATGCGCCAGACTGATTGGGTTTAAATTATTCAAGAAAAAATTGAGTTTGTTAAATTGTTTCCAAGACTTCGTAAATTTCAAAATTATGGGAACATAACTTGTTGAATGTGATAGCTCGATGTTTCTTCATTTCCTTTTTAATGAGGCTTTCACCACGTGCTTGAACACGCCTTTATCAAAAACCTTAATTAAACTTATTACAACGTGCTGCTGAAAATCTGCCAGTACACGTTCAATACACGTGTCTATTTCTAAAAAATAATTAAGTCGACCAATGATTCTGGATCGTGTCTGTATGATCTGTTTGGCCACGTGGTCAGGTAGTTTAGTGGTTGTAAAATCATTTTCTAACTGAGCCATCACTGTCAGATAGGAATGTATTTACCTGTATAAACACACTGGATAACATGTTCATATAGGACGCATTCGTTCTGGCTTTTTTCTGCAATCTATTACAGCTACCTAGAATTAAATTCTACCAGACATCAAGCAATCAGTTAAAACAAAACGTAAATAGATAAAAGAAATTATCTGTTTTTTATTTTATTTTTGTTCATTTATAAGAAATGTTTATTGTATTCAAATGTTATACAATAAATATTCGACAGGATGTAAATACAAGTGTACCACATTCTGATCCCGATTAGAGAAGATTTTGATTCGGAGAACATATTTTTCCGAAACAAAGAAAAAAACGTCAGTTAAAAAAATGCAACCTATTCAGAAAAAAATTGTTGAATGAAAGTAAAATATATATTCTAACCAAAGTAATTAACATGCAAGCAAATACGAGAAAGTAGAAATATAATTAAAACAAATTAATAAACACGTAAGCATTTATTTTCGTACATCTATTATACACGTTAAATCTCAAACAATGGAGACTGCATAAAACTTACGATCGTGTGCATTATTTTAGGACAGTAAACAAACAATGATAAAGATTGCGAGAGCGTCATAAAAGAAATCACTCACACGTTTTCTCATTTAGAAGCAATCCCCTAATATTCCTTAATACCCGGCCACAAACCATTTTCAGGAATAAAGCCTCGTGGATTTTGTGTCCTATCTAATTACGTGATTAATTCACACGACGTGAAAATAAATAAATCAAAGACATGGCACTTTCTGTCCAAACATTGATCAGCTGTAAGCAACATAATTCAAGTAAATACTCCGAATTAATCAACTTATTTTTCTCTCATTGACCGTTGTCTTCAACAGAATGTTTCTATGCTATCGGAACAATACTCAATGTCTACCATGTATTTACACAGGAACGTTTGTTAACTTATTATATTTATTAGATTTTATCTGATTGATTGTAATAATAGAGAAACCCATCTAATCAATTAGGCAAGTGTCTTCAGTTATGAATAGAATACTAACAAACTTTAGTGTATTGATTGTATCACTTTAGGAAAGATGAATTTAATGGTCTCTCTGTAGAGTGGCATTAAGCAGATTTAACCATACGTAACACACCGCTTTGAACGCTTTGCCGTTTCAGTTAACAAATGAATATCAAAATCAGAATTTACGATAGTCAAATTGATAACAAGCGACGAAGCAAATCTAGTGAAGTTAGTTTCCTTTTGTAAAGTTTATTAAATGAAATAAATATTAAAGGAAAACCACGATACTTGACGGTGTAATATTACATCGAATGTAAATTATTACTATTAATATAGAGAAATATCTTACGATATATAACGCAGGACAAACCGCTTCATTATGTCAAGCATATTGTCAATAAATTACCCAACTTGAAAACGTTTGTTGAGAGTTTGCTATATACGTTAGCAAAGATCTTGTAATACATATTTATAAACCACTTAATTGATATATAATAGTCGAAATCATAATTGTATTTTAATCTTCAATATAAATCATTCATAGCGAGCTTAATCGGTAATAAACTGGTAAATCATAAACAGTGTTCTGTAACGTCAATAAACAAAATATCGAACTTGACACTAAAAGTGGTCGTAAGTGAAATTGAATGCCAACATTTCATTTCGAATTTAAACTTCCTATTGTAGATCTTGATTATTTTAGAAACCTAAATGATGAGTGGTTAGTCTCATGCCATTTTGTTCAGTTACATAATTATGTTGCTGGGTCATAGGAACCAGGGCGCAAGGATGGGAGCTTATCTGGTTCTCCTCCACCCATTGTAAGACAAAATCTAAATTCCACCCAAATCTGAAATTACTTCCTACGGGTCTGATGTTATATATATTGTTGATTCATTTACTTAGTAAATGGTCTGAACTTCTCCCTTGTTGTTTAATTTTTTCTTGTCCACATCCTAATGGTGGTAATGTACGTATTCCCTCCAAATGTGGATGTAGGACGGCACTCTTTAGCAGGAAGTAAGACATTTTCCAGAGAGACATGGTAGCGGGTGCTGTTTCAACATGTAAACAACTAACTACATTTAATAGACCATTATCGTAACTATCAATTATACATCAAAGAGCAGCCTCCGCCTTTGTCTTTGTGCTCCCTTGAATCACCTGTTTTCGCGACAAAGCTGGGCGAACTGGTTTGGAAAAAATATGATTTCGTGGAAAACCCTGGTCTATGATCTATGTTCTCTATGATGACTGTGTAATGGTTTATTGCACTTTATTTTCAAAGATGCAAGCCAGTATTGGGATGAGAACAGAGTTAAGAAAGATAATTAAGCACACCACACACGCCATTAGGCAGAATTTCATAATGTCTGGCTTCTGAAACCATTTAATTACTTCCAAAAGTCTCTGATATAAACAAAAAAGAACTTGGCAATGAAGCCATAGTTATATGTCTGTCGCTAAGTGAGAAGACGTATTGCTCCATCTAGAAAGTTATTTCTCAAGCTCAGACATTAAGCATGTCATTTAAAGTTATTTAAGCCTATAGTTTTCACGATTTATTTCTAAGAATGACAATCGATGATGGAGGAAAGTCTGACATGAGTATACTGGATGATGAATGTCTTACAGAAGTGTAATACTTAACTTACAAAGTAGATATATGAGTGATTTGGGCATCGATAAACTGAGCACACAGAAAATAAACATCAGAGTACATTATCCTTGACAGAATGTTCATCCAAGGCCTCTTGTCTTAATTGTTATAGATAATAGATATTTGTTTGTTTCGCGGACGTTAATGTTTTTTTGTGGCATGATGTCCATATTGCAAATTCCTTTGCGAAGATTATTTTATCGCTTAACGGAGGTCTGTGTTTCCGAATTGTTTTTGTTGATGCTGCCGCTGGTGTTGTTGCTGTTTTGCAGCTGTTTTATTTTTTATTGCTGCTGTTCCTGCTGCTGTTCCTCCTCCTGCTGCTGCTACTGCTGCTGCTGCTGTTGTTGTTGTTGTTGTTGCTTTTGCTACAGCTATTTTCATTGTTTGATTTTTTTGTTGTTGCTGCTGCTCCTTCTAATGGTGCTGTTTTTGTGGTTGATGTTGCTATTGTTTTACCTATGTTCACGCTGTTATTGATACTGCTGATGACGGTGATGACCAAGAGGAGGATACATTATTTAGGTGATGTACATTGACTATATTATCCAAACGTGGTTGTTTATTTGATGCTTTTGCCATTATCAACCCTTAACTCCGGCTGTAAAACATTTGTGTGTCGTCTAAAATTAAATTTACGATCTACATGTGTTGATAGGATAAACGAAATACAAATATCACAGTGGGTGGACAGTGTCTGTTACAAGTTATGCCGAGGTTATCTCTCTGATACTGTTGGTACCTCCATTACCAACTGAGCAATTCAAGAAATATAAAACTTTCTTCAAAAGAAAAAGGATATACCTTGAAGTATTGCATCGTGCCATCTGTGGTGATTAATTACCGAAATGTAAAACATGTGTAGAGCATTGAATATGTTATAAAAGATTATGCATAGAAATATATTGGTAAATTCCACAATCTCCTGTGCCCTTCATTGACCTTTTTACAGTTTTAGTTCATCAATCATGTTGTATGCACAGTTGTACTCTAGGTTGGAGGTATATTTACAATTCTTTTGCGCCAAAACGAATGCGATGGTCTTTATTGCAGTTTGTCAAAATGAACAAGTCAATATTACATAAGTCTCAAGTGATTTGGATAGACATTTTACTGCAACAAAGTTGTGAAACTTTTATTTCCATCAAGTAATTTTTGACTTAACAAGTATTTCAAGTAATAAGCTTATTTGGTTGGTGGACTTGTTATTTATCATCTTTGATGGCAGCTAGAAAGTCATATAAATCATTGGATGCAGATTATTTAGGTAAAGGGATAACATAATATACACACATATAAAACTACCTTTACCTTAAAAATTATATAAATGGTTTAAAAAATGTCTCGTGTTTTAAATTTTAAGAATTATGATAAATCATATATAATTAGGATAAGATATATTAATATTTCATGCCATATATCATCTAAATAGCATAAAGATGTTATGGATGTGACATTTTTGGTGAGATAATGCATTGGGTGTTTTTAAAAGTAATTTACATGTCATCTTGAAAGTGAAAAAAATGTAAAACAAAACATGTCACATGTGTTTTAAGAACAGCAAATGTAAAACATACAGTGCTCAACACTGATGGTTCGCCGCAAAAATCACGTGACTTGCCGTAGATGAATGCAATAAAATGCGAATTTTTACTGCATGCGAATTCAATAAGGACAGTGGTAACCACAATATATGATAACAATCTGGTTAGCTTTGTTCTCAGTTTTATTATTTCATTAACCCCCTAAAATCTTTTGAAAAATCACGCTGAGGTTGGCACAAAATTATACCTCGTATGAAAGAAAGTGTTTCCATCAAAACTAATGATTGGTACCTTTTAGATGCCAATTATTCTCATGCGTTTGTGGTGACTTTAGTATTTCAAAAGGGTTTAAGTAAACATGATACTATAGTAAAGACCTTTGAATGTCTGACAGAACATGGAACACCCACTGTATGGAATTGTTCTCATGGAGAGATGAACACAAAACACTGGCCCACCTCCATCGCTCTATAATTGTTACGCGCCCTGTTTTTTTTAAACACAGGTGTTCAATATTGATAAAACGCATACCAAATTCGACTGGGATTGACGTTCTTCTTATGTTATAAAATTATACTAATATTTATTTTGAACAAAATAAAATCTTAGTATTAGATCTGAAGCACATTGGAGGGTATTATATATTGATATATGATGTTTGTTGATAAATACTATAATAAGAGAATGCTATTTGTGCATGTATTGTACAATTACAATATATAACCATTTGAGATAAAGGTAGGGGGTGTAATAATTTCATCGTATGGGGTAGTTTTAGAATTATCAACATGGCTTAACAGTATTGACATTACTGTATTGATGTGATCTTGCCGACTTGGTGGTTTTATGGTTAGTTCAGACTTCACTCTACAAGAGTGACCGAGACATATTTATATGCACATATTTCATTATTACCCGTGTCCGTCTATGCGGACCATTTTTTTTTCAAGTACACACTTCTTTGTTACTGATGTGGTGTATCATGGTGCATGATTTAATGTTGTTTTGTTTCGTTGCACGAATACAAACAATTAATGCAAGAAATGTGACGCCAAGATGTATCAGCGAGGCGAGCCTGCTGCCGTACAAAAACTTTTACAAGCGATAAGACCCCCCTAATTAAAACATCATTAAACTGGAATGATTTTACGAGAATCAGGAGGATTCGTTCAGTTTAGGCTATAAAATAATATAAAGTTTACGGGTATTATACAGTTCTTTTCCGACGTTCTCGGCCACATACGAGTATCATTTCATTGATACATACTCACTATTGAAAATGATTTACAATATGTATAGTTTCGTGGTTCTTTTATAAAAGTTCATACCGGAATGTGCTCACTCTCAATTAATTGAACACATTATCATTTTGATTAATCTTTTCGCTTGTCCCGAAAAATATGTATATAAAGATCAAACAGATTTTTTAAAAATAAAACATATATATTACGACCCTGGGTGACAGTATTAAGGTGCCAAAGACCATCCTATACTAATTATGACACTATAAAATACTATAAAGAATTGGAGCTTCGTCCTCTAGAACATAAAATGGCAATTTATGCTCATTTTTCTTGATTTATTTATTACTTTTAAGTACTAAAACGAATGATATGCGTAAATGAATATTATCTTTCAAACATATCGATGCAATAATCATTTTAAATGTTTAATTTGATGTAATAAAGTTCACTGCAAATATCTTTGATAAGTACATGTATAGATCTACATTATTATGATGTATTTGTCTAAATTAGAAAGTTGTATTGCATTTTGACTGGTTTCTTTGAAGTTCTTTAAAGGAACATTTTTTTCAGATTGTATATTTCATTTTCGAATTGGATTGAAATTCCTTTCATTTGATACATACTTATGATAATAAATAAAAGCAAAATGTTGCAAATATGTTGATGATAGGTTTATTAACTACAATACTTAATCGAGTCTTAAGGTATGCATAAAAACATTAGTAATTGAATCTAATTATACTCCATTCTCAAACGTATTTTGTATCGACAGAATTAACATTCTTGAATGAATTAAATGTTCATAGCGACTTTTTGTGTATGTAATGATGTTTTTCTTGTTATACATGTTCTCGTTCATGAACTTAGCTCCTTTAAGATAGTGTATGATCGTTTGACTTGATGATTGCATGTTTACTCATTACTTAATTTAGTGTCGGTTCACCACCACCTTCTGCTCCCGTATCGATAGACGGGGGCATATTGTTTTTGGCCTGTCTGTCTGTTTGTTTGTCTGTATGTTTGTTTGAACCAAACTTTAATTAACCTTGCCTGTAAAATCAAAACGATTCCACCTTCAATAATCAAACTTCATAAATTTATGTTGGTTCCTCATGACAACCTCTACATGACCTGTACATTTAAGGTCAGTAGATCAAAGGTCAAGGTCACCCGAAGAGGCATTATGTTTTAAAAGCGCATCTTGATTTATTTCTGAATAGTGTTGTAACTGTGATGTCTGGCGAGAATGACACACCTACGTTGGCATGTCAAACACGTAATGCATTTGTTTGTAGCAATCATTGTCACTACATCAGACAGGAAAGTTGAAACCTAAAAAATGCGATGTGATTTTTTAAAGTTAAAACTATCGCGACACGAGGTAGATATCAAGAGTCCACAACACTGGCATACCCATAACATTATTACTTAAGATATATGTGCCTTTGTATTAATCAAAATTGAAGTGAAGGGTCGCTTATGTAACTGTCTTAATGCATTACCGAATGTGTCAGTTATAGACAGAGGGCTGCTTGATTTACGCAGTGTTCGTACTTTAAAGTAGATACTCGACTGTCAGACTTATTGTACGGACATTTAGTATGACGTAACCTTCGAACCCTATGTGTCATTCATCACATTCCCTTTCGCTTGCTTCTATATCTCTCCCATTATAGATAAATTAATGAGAACGTTTAGTGTTCTTATTTTGTAATAAAGCCAAACTTTTGTGGTTTTCAAGTATTGTGGACAACGTGCCTTGTTACCTGTTGCTGAAGATTCCTAAAAGAAAAATGTTAAAATCTCGCCTTCCTCAAAATACTATCTTCCTATATCTACCTAACACGTGCTACCATACAAAAAACATGAATGGCAAAACAAAGTATCACTTAGGGTAACGCCTTTGAACGATCGGGGTAAGAATTACACGTGTTCTTGCAAACAGCAAATATCACGTGGAATAGTTTGACTTAGTTGCTTATAAGTGTATTCATTCAATGATATCATATATATATATATAATATAAAAAAGTTTAACAGTACATGTACATTAATATAATACAGTCGTCAAATGTGCTTATTTGTATTGTACATTTTGTATATTTGTTTTGTTTTGACGGTGAACATTGTACACGTTTCTTATAAAAGTTCTGTTCTGTTCTATATTAAATATTGTCCGCTCAGTGTCAGATACAAAACAACAGCAACAACAAAAAAAAGACAACAATTATATGAATATCACAAAACCCGACTAAGATCATGAAGCCTAACACTCATGCAGATAATGAAAGTCGAAATGTACACTTATAAATGACTTAGTTCTCCAGAGAGGAATGAGATTATTCTTAGTTCTACTGTTGCTACATGTTGTACGTTTTGTTTTTGTATTTAAGCCACAATTAATGAACTCAGATCCACTAGGATACAAAATAATAACTCCAGAGCCATTGTCTTAAGTATCAAAGTCCAGCTTCAGGTTAATCGAGAAGCGATAATACAAGAAGTTACAAAATTAATTAGATGTGACAAACTATCATGCTTACAAGTACAATACAATCTCTCCAGATCGGCCCTCTCTTGGACACACCCCCTTTTAAGATCACCATGATTTTCCCACTCACTGCACAATTTAACGATTAGTTTAACCTCTAGAGCAACAACTTCTCAACAACAACGCTATTTTGCTTCTCCCAAAGGGTGTTGCTTTGGAGAGGTTGCACTGTATCTTCTTACATGTGACTAAACGCAAGAAGGTCCAACAGTTTTATAACAATTGTACTATTTAAGTGAATTATTAAGATTAAGATTGAAAGATATCAAGGCACGCTGGCTGTCTTAGTGTTAAATTACACCGGAACATTATTTTTAATGTATTTTTAAGTGCATAAAAACGACACCCGCAAAGCCATCATGATTAAACCGATTATGTTTTTCATTTCTAATCAGTGCCAACATTTAAAAGTGTATTTTTGCTACATATCGACGAACAATTACTGCAACCAATCAATACTAATTTTATGTTATACATTGTTAACGAAGGCCTAATTTCCTCAAGATAAATCTTATCATTTGATTTTCTACATGGCTTGAAGCATGACATTGATCGAACCGTTCAATCACTTCATATCAGAAGTTTAAGACGCAGTGATTGAAAAGCAATTCCGTACAAAATGAGATTTCTTGCCTTAAGGATCGTAGCTCGTGCGTCGTCACGAATCCAAATTCATGTTCATGTCAAATTATCCATAATGTCGATCCAGATGGCGACGAAGTAGATGAAATTAAAATGGCATTATAGTTTGAAAACAAAAGCTCACGCATATTTTGACAAATCTAATTCAGCTGCCATGTGGATGATGAAGTTATTCAACCCAATAATGCTGTACGAATAGAGATTTGAGTTCTAATTTATCTATTATATGTTTTTAATTGTTGGTAAATATGCGTTTTAATCTTACGTCATTTTGCAAGAATCTCAAAGCTGAATCATTTTAATGTTTTAATATTACAAAACATTCTCTTAATACAAATCTATTTGATGTACCATTATCGTCTCATTTCTAACGAACACAGTTGTTTTATAAGCAAATGTTAACCTGGTTGAAAAAGTGAAAATCCTATATGATAGCCAAGTTTTTGAATGACTTTGGGTTCATACATAGACTAATAAATACAATATTTCTGTTAATATTTATCTGCATATAGGTCCATTTAACAGCACGTGAAGTATTTATACATTTGGACAATCTCTGAGACGCTTTCTAGAGTAATAAATCATTTATAGCATTCAGCTACAACGTATGTATTTTAAACAAATGTATAGCATTTCTACCAGTCTTTGCAAACTCTGAAATAAAGCCATCTGATAAATCTTATTTTTCATAGTTTCATGGACTGCATACTTATAATGTACATTCTGCAACCAATGGTAATAAATAACAATCCATTTCCTAGCCTGTTGATTTTCATTATAAATCGCAACATTGTTACTGCATATTACCGTAATGGATATTTTATCAGACAACCCGCTGTTTTATTTTTTGACACCGGGCTATTAGGAGAAATAATTGTGTGAACTTTATGACACAATAAACCCACTGGTTCATTAAAAGTCACGTCTGCTTATGTTTATTTACATTTGAGATAATTTAGTGATAACGGTATAACTCAATGATTTCAAAGCTATTATTCCAAGTATCAGCAATTACATTAGCTTCGTTGTAGCGTATTGAATGTAAGACGAAACCTGGGTTTGGGCTTAGGAACATTGTAAGTATTTATATGTGCTACAAAGTAAATACTCGTGTCAAAATATGTACTTAAAATGCGTGAAACCTGTTCATGATAAAATTAAAGCCGCGATCATCCAGTCTTAAATTTCAACTTGAAATGTCGCATTTAACTTTATATGACCTTTTGACATAGGATAATGGCCCAAATAAACGTTGTGTATGGAACACTATGAACTATCGATTACTTATTCACTTTGGAGGAATATGTTCTTATTTGCGCACCTGTGAATTGCATGAAATCACGCGAGAAAACTCGTTTGTCATCATTTATTCGATGTATGATACTTCAACATACAATTAGTCGTAAATTTCATATTTTTCAAGTCCTTATCAACCCTGTTATAGACACTCATGGTACAATTTGACGTGTTTTAAACATTTAATCATAAATTATAAATCTATGAATGAGTTATCGATTTTCCTATCTGAACAAATTTGCTTTTTTCGTACTTCTTTAGACAGGAATATGACAATTTGGTGTGAAACTATAAAATGTCTAGTATTATAGCAATTACAGAGATAAAGGTCCATTTAAAATAAAACAGCTCAGTTAAACAAACTGGCTTTAGAAATTATATGTTTACAATTACACAAAATATATAATTTACAATATACGTCCAGACCACACAGTTTGTTAATAGATATTTCTAAAGCATCTTATTCGATGGCTATGAAATAGGATCTTATATATTGCGTATAAATCATCGCGCATAAATCCGATTGAGGCTAATAAGTCAGTCATTAATTTACGTTGATTTGAATACAAGAAGCTGATATATAGAAGCCTGGTCGCCATTAGGACCACCCTGAGTATAGGATCATGGGAACATTGATATCGGACGATAGGAGATGTCTGTTGGGGTATTACGCATATCGTCACTTTCCTTTCTAAACTTTTTGAAATTTCACACCTTGAATAGACTGTTTATTACCATGAAACTATTCATTAATATTCTTTTAATATACCCAGTTCTGTACATATGTCGATTGTAAATCAAACTGCGGTCGTAAATTGTTCAATTATCATCTAAACGAGTATACAGTGCGTGATTTATTGCCTTGGATTTAGTGTGTGTGATATTTAATGAATAATATCGTATATCAGACGATAATTTGCAAATGTTGTCTCTCAGTTTCAATTTAATTCTTTCGAACTAGGGACTTTACCCCATCAGAAGTTTCGTAAAACGACTGCCATGAAAACATGAATAACATTAATTCGCGGGTACACGTTTACAAAGATAAGGCAATATTTTGTATGTTAACAATTTCATACACTCTATAAGAATTTTATTTACAACGATATAGAGAAAATTCTGAAAAGCCATTTGGTGATACAAATATATATGTAATGTATAAATCGTACATTGACACATAGATTGTTATGTAACATGTTGTTTATAGATTAAAAACTCATTATCTACGTATATTTGAGTCAGACATCTGTTACAAGAAATGCGAATGGAATTCTGCTTCTATCACATTTATCGCACAAATTGCAAAACACGCCAACAAACAAAAATATGACTAGCTATTTGAAGCGGCATACCAACGTTTATTGCCTTCCTCTAATTTGAATTTCATTATCCAAATCTCTGTCTCGAGTTCTTGTATTTTTTCAATTAAACTTGATACAAGTACATTTTTTTCAAACGGCGCCTGCAGATATTCAATAATTGTTTTGTTACTCCAAAGAATCGATGCAGTTTTAGAGAAATGCGAACAACGGTAACGGAATACCGAGACATATGTTCGTAATTAATTGCACGGGTGCCAGACGATAGCCCTGCAGTATTTGTTTCCACACAAGCGCAAGTATAGAAGGCGACGTTGTAGTGATTATATTCCGCCCGGCTTTCTAAATGCAATTTAAATGAGAAATTAAATCATTGATTGTTTCTTTCTTTCGTTTCAGATTTTTGACTGCTCTTATCAATCGAACACAGTGCGCTACATCCACGGTGGCTCTCCATTTCTCAGTACGGATAAAGTCAAACTGCGTGTGTTTAGATTCACCAGCCGAAAAACGGTTACAGAGACGTTCTATCTCGGCGTAAAGATAACGAACGCAACCACTGATATTGTTGTTACACGTGGTTTACGTCACGTGATTGTCCCAGAATTCAATGGTATTTCAAACACGATCGATTCAAGCGTGATGCGATTCTATCACAGTCGATCGCCAAATGTCACCTGTACTGTAAGCTTCGACAGAAAAAAGACCAACTGGCCATTGGTTGGTCACATTGTCATGGGAGACCAGCAGACACCAGTCGAGGAAGTCACCGCATCGTGTCAGGAGTTTCTGTTTATGGAACTACGCTACGAACATTTGCAGAAACCAACACCTGACGTAGATTATCTACCATTGCATATCGAGCTATACGACCCGGAAACCAGTGATGATCTGCAAACAGAAAACTTCTATCTCCCATTGTATGTTAAAAATGCTTTGTTAAATTCTCCACCACGATCTTCATACTCGAGCATGTACACGATGGATGTCGATCAGTTTGTTCTGACTACAATTATACCAGGAATCATATCAGCGGAAGATTATGAAACACCGGGACATTTGCTGGTGTACAATATCACACGCCCATCAACGATCGATCAAGGCTTTTTTGTTCATTTGAACGATCCTTCCACAGAAATTACGTCGTTTTTACAACGGGATCTAGAGAATCACCAAATTGCTTACCAACCGCCTAATGTCAGTTTCACAGAGAGAAAAATCTACGAAATAGTATTCAAAGTGTATGACAGCCATTTTGTTGAAAGTATGCCCATAGTATTGCATATAGCTGTTAAACCGTCATTCGCGCATGCGCCTAGAGTTTCATTAAATAGTGGGCTTGTACTTTTAGAAGGTCAATCACGCGAGATAAGTTCACTTAATCTACAAATAGTTGATAACAATAATCCAAATGATATACGGGTACATGTGATTGGTGGTCCAAGACATGGTGAACTGACTATTAACAATAAAATCAGCCAATATTTTACAATATCTGATTTGGTGAAAGGAAACGTTAGGTATGTACATGATGATAGTGAATCAGAAACAGATGGTATCATCTTCAAAATAAGTGATGGGGCAAAAGACACTGTGGTAAAGTTTCCAATTTCAATTGTTTCAAAAGACGACAGCGCGCCTCATTTAATTACAAATCTTGGTTTAGAATTAAACGAAGGTCAAACAAAACCCCTGGGATCTGATGTTCTCCTTGCACACGACACCGATTCAATTGATATGATAATAAGTTATGTAATTTCCCAACCAACTTCAGCTGGTGAGATTATTAGGAAAACTAGGCCCGCAGACTCTGGCACGCGAGTCGCGAGGTTTACGCAAAGAGAACTGACAAAGGGACAGATATATTACAGACACTTTGGTCGTGAAGATTTCCACGATGAGTTTATATTTACACTGAGAGATCAACAAGACCCTCCTAATGAATCAGATCTGAAGACATTCTACATTTCAATCAATCCTGTAAATGAAAACCCACCACAACTCTCACCGGAAGCTACCCGTCTGATGCGCGTCTCTGAATCAGATATAGCTCTTATCACTAAGACAGAGCTAGAATATACAGACACTGAGACTGGTTCCGATAGACTTGTTTACATAATCACCACACCGCCATTCTTCGTTTACAATCACCATCGTAACAAGAACGAAGATGCTGGACGTATAATTTCAATGCACAACCGAACAATGTCAGGCAAGAGTGGAGATATTGAACCAGTGGAAACGTTCAACCAAGACGACATTAACTATTTGAAGATTGCATACATGCCTCCAATGAAAGATATCGGACCTGAACCTCGACTTGTTCGATTCCTATACACAGTACAAGATTCTAGTGGTAACAAAGTTCTCGGACAACAATTTAACATCGATATCCAACCAGTTAATGATAAGGCGCCGAAATTTATAATTTCTAAAATGCTCGTGGAAGAAGGCGGCATATTAGGAATATCAACCAGTCATATCTCTGCTACCGATGTTGATACTAATGAAGCTGATTTGATCTTTATACTCGAAGATTTACCTGAATATGGTCGTCTGCAGAAAGGTGGCAATAATCTTGTAAGCAAGGATACGTTTGATATGCTGGACCTCAGAAAGAAAGACTTAAGGTAAATTACTTTGAGTATTTGTCATAGTATTGGATACATACAAGTATAGTTTTCAAGTGACATTTGTAACTGCTCGTCGTGAAAACAACTTTAACACCCACAGCAATCATTTTAACAAAGACCATAAAACACCACGTATCATTAACTTTGGCATAACAATATAAAACTATATGCATGATATTTAAGAAAATAATTATTTATCACTGTTCAAGTAACCATCTCCATAAGCTATAAATCATACCATGCTTTAGAAAACATTAACAACATGTCAAACAATGAAACCATCTCGGTCTTTGAATGCAGAAATAGTGAACAATTTCCCTCTATTTCATAAAATGTAATAAAACTGTCATAGCGTGCACTGCACTAAGATTCAGAAACTATAAACTTCGCTTGTATGAACTTATTGTTACCGTGAATTATTACCGTAAATAATTCTCCATCCCAGTTACTTCTGTAGTACACCAGTTTATGATTTATAGCATCCTAAAATCTCATGTACCAAATTCAATGGTGACATAAAAAATGGATCGAAACAATGATGCATTGAAAACAATGTTGATGACATTCCTCAAGATGGTACTTACAAAATAACTGCGGAATAATTCAGTGCCAGCATTTCTATTCTTAAGCGAATTTTTAAAGAGTTAGTGAACAAGAATAATGAAGTAGATTGACTATTTGTAGTTTTGGCCTTAATATGTTCGGAGTCCAACAGAAAAAAGAACATTTTATGTTGAGAACTAACGTGGATGTGTCGTTTATTACTGTACTAATTACACAGGCGACTATAACGACATTGAAATTATTACCGCACAAGGCGTATACGGATTGTCTGTACATTTAGTCATATATCTTAATCTAGATAGTAACTATCATGGGTGACACTTATATTTTATCTCTGTAAACATCATGTCAATTTGATACTAGAAAAGAACTCCCGAATACTATGTAGGAACAGGGTCCGTATTCACAAAGCATCTTAAGTTATTTTTTAACTTAAGTTATATTTTTCCTTAAATTCGACTTTTTCCTTAACTGTTTTGTGCTAATATAAAGGAGGAAATCACAATAATATGATTTTATCTTTGTTCTAAAGATGCCAATTATGAAAATGATAATTCATTTTCACACTTTTGATGACTGGTTTACAAACTTTTACCATGAAAAAAATCGACTTAAGTAAAAATTTCGACTTAAGTTAAAGAAAATCTTACGATGCTTTGTGAATACTGACACAGGGACTAAGTATAAGAAAATGTTGTAAATACACCGATCGCTATCTATAAATTCTCATATTGTTATTAGATTTTAGAATGTTTTAGAGCCTGATTATATTGATGATGATTATTAATATGTTATTGGTTAAGTTTTTCAAAGAACATGGTTTACTTTTGTTATATTCCGCTGTATATCAGAATGCGTAACAACCGTATTATAAAATGATAAGTATTAATCTTTATGATTGAAGTTTTTCAAACTGAATGGTTTGCTTTTATTATAATCCGCTGCATATTATGGCGCCAATTTGTGAACGTCAGCATGTTTCTTGGATAATTATTTCAGAAAGTTCTCCAAGGTGAATTATAAGCTTGTGTACTTAATATTGTAAGATGATAAGAAATGGTATTATAAAACAACGATAATGAACGCTGTTAACTTTTTAAAAATCTGTAAACTGTCTGATTTCGCTCTTTTGTCTGTTTTATCAGGTACATACACGATGGCTCTGAAGTTACAAAGGATATATTTACGCTCTCATTGTTTGATGGTGAGAACCGAGTGTCTAAAGTTCTCGAAATTGAAATTGTTCCAATTGACGATGTTTCACCAAGAGTCAAACAGAACCTTAAGCCACACCTGATTGTATCTGAGGGAAGTGAAGCAGTCATTAGCTCCAACGTCCTGTCAGCCACTGACGAGGACACTGATGAAGGGATGCTTGTGTTCTTGGTTGTAAAACAACCTAAGTGAGTAACAAAGAACATAATTTACGTAATCGTAATGAAATATAAGATACACAACTAAAATACATAATTTGTCGGTTATTAGTTTCTGCAATTTTGGCGATGCGGTAACGGAGCTCGGTGGTATGGTTAATTTAGCTTAGATTGTAGACGTTTCTGAATGTACATCATGAAACTCTTTTGAGTGTATTGAAATAATTGTGTCCTTGATTAGGTTTTTACCATCACAATTTGATATGCTAGCTTTAACTTACGGTCTTATATTAAAAGTTTTCATCAGTAATAGGACGAGCAACACATAACCTAATCAATAGTTAAGATGATTGTGTATAATTTACCGTATGATTATTTCAGATATGGAATCTTACAGATGAATGGAGAACCTGTCACTAAATTCACCCAGCAGGATGTGAAAAGTGGTTTTGTTTATTACATACATAGCAGTGGAGAAGTTGGATCTCAAATCATCAGCGATTCTGTTACTTTTATTGTTTCTGATCAATACTTCAAGGCATCAGCCGACCTTCCAACGTATACCTTAAACATCACAATTACTCCCGTAGATAACGAAGAACCTATTATAATTGCTGGTATGCCGATTGTTGTTGATGAGGGTAAATCATTTACACTCTCACCTGACTATATTACTGCTAAGGATCCTGACACAGAACCGGAATCTATCGAATTCGTTATCACTAAGCAACCACAGTATGGATACTTAGAGAATGTGAAACCTCATCCAGGGTCAGAGAAAAGTAATGCAGGAAGTCCCGTGGTTTCTTTTAAACTTCAGGACATCATAGATAATTCCGTTAACTACATTCAGGCGATTCACAAAGGAGTTGAACCAACTGTAGATTCGTTCGAATTCTACGCGACAGATGGTAAACTTAAATCTTTGAGTCACACGGCGTATATCACCATTAATCCAGTCAACGATGAAGAACCTGATGTGATGCTAAACAATTTTCAAGTTGCTGAAGGTGGAAGCATGGTTATAGATCGTTCTATGGTTGACGCATTTGATATAGATCGACCTAAAGAAAAGATAATGCTGTCTATATCTCAGCCGCCCGAACACGGAGACATTGTCGTCATGAGACATACTCCAAATGGAGACATAGAGGCATCCGTAAATATCTTCTCAACGGACGATTTACATAAAGGAATGAAACTGAAATACATACATGACGATTCTGAACATCTAACTGATAAGTTTGCTATAACTGTGTCTGATGGTAAACATGAAGTGAAGAAGGTGTGTAATGTTACAATTGAACCTATCAATGACGAACGTCCGGAAGTTATGAAAAATGCCGGACTACAGATAGAGTACGGAGAAGATGCTATCATCTCAAGCACTGTTTTACAATCAGTAGATTTTGATAACAGCAAGGATCAAGTGTACTATGTTATTGTTACCGTACCAAAGAAAGGCGTCTTACAGCGCTGTATAACTTTGAGCGACCAATCAGAAAAATGCAGTGATATTTGGGTAGGACAGAATTTCACACAAATGGATGTAGATGCCGATCGTATTAAATACATCCATACAATTGGACTGAGCGGAACTGAAACAGACAATTTCATGTTTGTTCTTACAGACGGTCAATACCGACGACGTGTAGAAACCTTTCAAATTTGGATAATGAATTCTAAGAGAGCCAATATTGCTTTAGTTAATAATGAAATAGAAATACTTGAAGGGGATAGAAAAGTAATCACAACTAATCACTTAAGTGCCACTGATGGAAGTACCAGACCAGAAGAAATTGTATTTGCTATAATTAGGCCTCCATTATTGGGACAATTGGAATATATTGACCAAGACCTTGTTGGAATCAGCAGCTTTACACAAATGGATATTGTTGCTGGTAAATTGGTTTATAATCATTTGACGAAAACAGACTTCACTGAAGATTCATTTACTTTCACAGTTACTAATGGCATGAGCGACACTAAAGATGCTGATTTTATGATACGCATAGAACCTGTAGATACAGAGCTGCCATCACTTATGCAAAACACTTTGATTGAGGTTCTGCAAGGAGCCGAAGTGCCAATATTGGCAAGCAATCTACAAGCCGAGGACCCTGATACGGACAGCAGTAATGTAACTTATCTTATAGCTAAACAGCCAACTTATGGTCGCTTATACAATCGTGGCATGTACATTACCAACTTGTTTACGCAGAGTGCCATAGACAGAGGTTTTATTACGTACGAAAGCAGTGGAACGCATACTGGTCTAGATAATTTCTTGTTCACATTAAGCGATGGAAAACATGACGGATTCTTGATCAATGGTACCCTGATTGAGAAGCCTGTTATTTGCAGCATCTACACAAAACCTCTGGTAAACGATGCACCCAAACTGATCATAAATGAACACCCGGAAACTTTGGAGGTGTTTGAAGATGGGCGTTACGGTTTCCAACTTAATAACAAAGTCTTAAAAGCTGTTGACTCTGACACAATGAATACAAACTTGGTTTATGTAATCGAGCAGCGACCGAAAAACGGCCATCTTGAAAATAGCGACGCCAAGCGGTACGTTAGGAGGCGCTTTACACAGAGAGACCTGGATGAAAACTCACTACACTTCATTATTGATCTGAAAAATAACAGAACAAATGACAGTTTCACATTCAAAATAGAAGACAGTCGCGGAAACAGTTTAAAGAATCAAAGGTAATATAGTGTTACTGTGGTGTCCGATTTTGTCTTTTACAATGACATGTAGTACTAAGTACAGTCAATCCTGTGATAGCGGCCATCTCCCAATAAAGACCATCCTTTGAATAAAAGGCCATTATTTTGAATATCACCATTGATCATTTAGAGCAAAATGACCTCCGAATAAAGACCATATGTCTATAAAGGCCACTTTATGCTATTTCCCAAGGATGGCCATTGTTCACAGGTTTGACTGTATTGTTCATTAAAAACGTGAAAATTATTTTTAAATACACCCATTATATTTGTGATTCCATAAAAAGACAACCAATTAAACAATCGATATCAAAATGTGCTATCATTTAGACGGCATGAAAGCATTGAGTGTTAATATTGTCATGTAAGACTCTGTATCTGGGTGTCTACCTTTGTTAGATGGTGCTTTTAATTTTATTACTTTTTCTACGAATACCATACATTTTGTATACTAAGTGCAAGATCAGATTTCTTATCAAGATTGAAAGTTCATGAATCTTTGGAATTTCGCGAAGTAAAAGTTACCCTAATCAAAGATTTTATTTATTTCTTATATCTTTCATGATAGTGATTAAGTAGCTATCGTAATCGATTAAGTCTGACAAAATCTCTACTAAACTGTCATGTGGTACTAACTTCTAATTTTCATTTCGAATTCTAACATAAATTATCATTTTTATCTTGTCAGATTGAAAATTACATCCATTTTATGCATTATTGATCACTTCCTGGCAATAAGAACTTAGTCTCCTGCCGAAATTCATTATCTCTTATCTGGCTTTCCAACTGTAATATATAGGGTTTCGATTAATTTCACCTTCACGAATTCGACACTTTAACACCTGCACTTTATTTTATACGAGTTGCGATTAATTTAATTCAAATAATAGATAATTGCTAACATACCTCTTGTAGAAACGACTGAGCAGTGTTCGTGGTCTGATCATCTATATTATTTTCTATTTATCCAGTATCTTCACACCAAACTACACCTGGCTTTAATAGTTTCACACTGGTGCTAGAAAAGTTTATAATATATTATATTGTTTACAAAAGTCATTAAATCGGCATTTTGTTTGAAGTTATTGCGTCATATTTTGACAGTAAACACTTCATAACATTTTCGACAGGTGTCCCGCATTATTCTAAATGCGCTTTAAACAGGCAACGTGCACATAACAGCACTGTTAACGAACGTGTATGTGTTAAACATAATTAGCCAGTTTTTGGATGTTATTTGCTTACATGTGTTAATGATAATCCTCGAATTATTTGTCCCTGTGAGAATTGTAAGACGCTAAACACGGGGCGGGGTAATAAATTCCGATGTGTACCATACTTCCGACTTTGATATAAAGTCGTACTCACAATATGGAATCATTTACTATCCTTTCCAAATTACGACACCCCTATGTCGTAAAATTGCTTAATGAAATAAAAAATTATCAAGGCGTTACTTGATGGTTGTATTTTGTACGATTTGACTGAAATTCCAAAGGATTTACAGCTTACTTAATCAATCCATGAAATTTATATATCATTATTACCGGAAGGACTAGTCTAAAGTGTTAAATTGTCTGGTGCCCACGTTTGTTAAATACTTTAATGTTTTATTTTGGTTTAAATTGTAATTTGGCTCAGCAAGTCCCGGGTGTTCTTATTATGTAAGTGTGAACACTGGACATGACGTAATCAAATGTCTTATATATATATAGTAGATAGAAGATTCAGGCGGAAATAAATTTAAATGCGTGGTAAACAGTCTAAAAATGAAAGTACCAAGAGTACTCACGAAAACTGAACTTACATAAACTTGCACTGCAACATGGAACGGGAACCAGTTTAACAATTGCATGACGGATGTAGATTAACGTATTATTTTGATCCGCATCAAAATTCATGCGCACCGTGCGAGTGACAGCTATAGAAAACTGAAGTTTTCAAAAAACAAACATGGGGTGAGGTTTCTCTGAGGCATTTATAGAATGATTGGAGCCTGATTGTGATATCATACATTTGTTTCTTAATAATTTAACTCTGTATCAGCTTGGATCTAAAATGTAATACAGTACAACCTCTGTAGAGCAACACTTTGTGGGAGCTGCAAATATTGACCGTTGTTTTGAGGTTGTTGCTATGCAGAGGTGTAATTTATAGTGAATATCAGCTTAGGGAACTTCTGATGGTGTTGTTATTGAGAGGTTGTTGCTCTACAGAGGGCCGCTCTGGAGTGATTGTACTGTACATTCTAATGATAATTATGGTTTTTAAACAATGTTGCTCCCTACAGTAATACCTCAATATAAAGACCGCCTTTGTGTCCACAAGGATAAGGTCATAATTCTGAGATAGTCTTATTCATGTCAAGTTTATTCATCTGTTGTTTAACGGTCCATCCGACATCTATGGTCATTTCAGAGACGCCTCAGTGCGGAGATAAGATACACTATTTTCGAATAGTTATTTATGTCAAGTAGAAATATAAAAATAATGAAAACGGAACTGGAAAAATAGTTTTTCTAACGAAATTTATCCTAAAGACGAACTGGTCGCTATTATAAAGTCTGACTGTACATTACACAAAACATCGGCGTTTGTACTTGAACACATTCATGTTAACTAAAATTATATACTTCAGTTTAAAGTTTATCGTATTGATCAACGGTAATGTCATTGAGTATCTTTTCTTAGAATTACCTATACTTATTTGTTTTGCCTGTTTCTAGATAAATTACTTAACATATACTTCAAACATTAGTACCCTCGCATTAATAGTTAAGATACAAGAAACCTGGTGTTGGAAAAGATAAACCTTTTTTATCAGCGCTTACTGCTTCACACCCAAAAATATCCCACCACTTACTTTCTAGATAAATGTGTTGGAAAGCCTGACAATTACGCGAACTACAAGATTGTTTTCAATTCCAATATCATATAAATTCCTTGTAGCATAGGGTTTTTACGGGTTTACATTCGGATTTTCAAATAACAGGGGTGTTTTCTTGGATTGCTATAAATGTGTTCTTAGCATGAACACTGATAACAGAAATGGACCCAACATTTTTTGCCGTCAGGGCACAAAAAGAAAGTATAAACTACAAAGGGAAACTACTACTTCGGTTCAGAAAAATAAAGATGTTGTGAATTACCTCCCTTTGTTAATTTTTACTTCCTTGATGCCAAAACATTGTGGTTAAAATCGTCGCCACAACCATTAAGTTCAATTACTACGGTTAAAACAGATCGAACATCAAATATTCATTGAAGATATTTAAAAATATTGTATACACAATAAGAATAAGAATTATTCAATACATCATACAAATGTACATACCTGCTATAAGTTTCTCTTAAATCTATCAACAAATTTAACTAAAACTTATAATAAAAACATCACAGCATAAGAAGAAAATTTACAAAATTGGTGCCGCATTATGTGATTCTGTAAAAATACTCAAATTATATTGCATGTAGTAAGTGATGCGTTAGTTCTGGCATTGCGTGTAGTATGCACTTGTTATATTATGATTCCTTTATTTCTGCAGAATTGAGTTTCGCTGGTCATTTATTGAACTGGAGAGGACAGTCCTTACAGTATGTGAGAACATCGGTACATTGGCCATAACTTTAAACAGGACTGGTGATTTAAGCAGTGTGGCGTTTGTTTCAATCGAGACACAGGATAAGACAACACGAGTTAACGAAGACTATAGATCTAGTCCTGCCAGACAAGTGCAGTTTGATCCAGGTGAGGCTTAAAACAGTATCTGACTCCCGCTAACCAGGCCGACTCATTCGGAACATCTCGATAGATTCCGTACCTCCTTCTGTACGTAGTCGGTTTAGGTGCGCCGAATTCCAACAGTCCGTATTTTTCTGACGATCCTACATTTTTTTCGGTTTCGACTATTTTTTCCTTGTCGGTATATTCTTTTTCTTATCATTTATATCTTCGAATTTAAAAAAGAAATATATTAAGAACAGTTCTGCCCATTTAGCAAACCTGTATCATAAGAGGATGTTTGCTTAAACTACATTTGTTTGGCCTATGAAATGACGCTTACAGTGTTTATATAAACAATACTGCAACATACTGTGTACCTAGTGGGTTTACAATGTAATTAACTCAGCATCCCATTTTTCGCAGTGAATGATGTGATTAATTACATACAATGCCTCCTGGGAAAATGTTCGCCGTGTTGGCTTTCCTAACGACGAGCTGCATTTGTTTTGAATTTATTTAGAAAAAAAACTAATCATTTGTATTGAGGCTGATAATTAAAGAAAACTAGATATTTCTTGAAGCAAGGAAATGTGTGTCTTTAATCTAAAGATGAACTGAATTATACTGTGGAGTACATGTGTTAGATTATATACATGTACAAGTAATAACACATTGTTAAATACTGTATACGTCTTTATTTCTGCGGGTGCAAACTTTGGCGTTTTCAAGATGTCCTCGAATCGACGGGTTCTATATTTGGTGGTTTCAAGGCTGGGAACACATTTTGGACCACAAGAGCTACATTTCTTAGACACAATAATTGGCGGTGTATTTTATTGGCGATGTTTTATATTGGCGTGGTCTAGATTTGGCGGTTCCGATGCTGTCAAAATCGCCAAAATAAAACGGGCATCAATATTAGACGTATACAGTAGTGCAAGCATTTCGTTGAGTACATATACATATAGATACTAAAATACCATCCTACACATTATAGGTATGAGGTCTGCTACTTGGAATATCCAGATTATTGATGATGGCATCAAAGAAGGCAGTGAGAACTTCGTTATTTACGTCAGTGATCCAGTCAATACAATTCTTGGCAGAAACAGAAAAATGAGAATTCGACTGATAAATGCTGATAACGGTAGATACATATTTAATCCTACTAAAGCGCATCTAAAGTTTGGTGTCTTTGTAAATAATTCAGCGGGTGAGCGAGTTTAAAATAACCACATGTGATGGTGTTTTAAACATGTTTAGCTTGTTTTAAAACGTAATAGAACAATAAGATAATGATTTTTTTGTAATTGATTTACACCATAGATAAGTAAATATTTTTTATTGCACTTTGAACTCTGAAAAGTGTAATTCACTGTGACAAATGTGTACATATATAATTATAAACATTGTATCAAAAATTAAATACGCTTTTTAGCTAGGCTGTTTTCGAAGAAAAGGTCGAGCTATTGTGATCACTGCGTCGTCTGTGCAAAACCTTTAATGTACTCGTAGATCATTAAGAGGTAGCAACATGAAACTTCATATGTGGATAGATCTCACTGAGGCAGTGAACTGGCGAGCGACGGCACTGCTTTTTGGCGCTCTTGTTTTGTATTTAATGTTGTTAATTAAATTTTAATTGAATTATAATAATAATGTCTTTATTTTTACAGGAGAATGTCCACAGTATATTGGTATGATCAGTAAACATGAGCCGACTATACCAGTTACATTATATCTTCCTGAAAATACCATAGACTCAGATACGGAAACGATCATACATGTAATTATATCTTAATGTTTATCGTTTTTCCTGTACAAAAATGTTTTTCTGCAGTGCTTACATATTTTGCTTGTTTTATTCCACAATCAATTCCAGTTTAACATTTTTACTTCCCATAAAACCGCTCACGGTACACGTTATTATGATATGCAAATAATTTGAAATGATACGCCCATTGGGAACATCATAGTTACTTAGATGTTAAAAGTGTATAAATCCGGCGATCCAGGTTTGATTCCCGGTCTCGGCAGGTCATACCCTTCCATGAGAATTTGACAACATTGTCTTGTTTCCTTCACGTGTGGAGAAGTTGACGGTTATTTGTGGAAGGGTAAGTTAGTACTGCTTAGAATGCCGTCCAGGAAACTAGGTGAATCAGCCGCCGTATGTAACTGAAAAATTGTTGAAAACGGCGTTGAACCAAATAAATGAAATAAATAAAAGTGTATAATGTTTGTAGGGCCTATACATTACAATAAAGTATAATATAAAAGAGATATAAACGAGTACTGCCTGAAAATCCATCATTGTTTGTATCAACTGTTTTAAAGGGGCATGCCCAGGAACTGCTGTGTCTTGGGGTTTATACACCAAAAATGCGTTTATCACTTGTAAAAACAATTATTACCGAAAAGTCAAAGAAGAATGTGCCTTCAAAAATGGCCCTATAACGCACGCGTGGGTATTTATATGCCAGTTTAAATAAAAGGCTTACAAGCCTTTTATTGACGACAACGATATTTCCGATTCGTCTGAGAATTTAACTTAGCGTGCGCGCTGCCTTTCAAACAGCAAAACAATGATATTTACCTATAATTGATCGATAGATAAGCTTTATGTCGCAAACAATGAACATGACATGAGCAATACTTACCATTTCACAGTTTGTTGACATTTTTTCCGCTTTTGACAGATCCCGAAAGGGTCGAGTTATGAAAATGACGAATATTTTCTAAGGCGTAATCGGCAGGTTTGGTAAATCATGAAATGTGTATTTTGAGTCAAATAGCGGGACATTTCGTAAATATTTTACAGGACTTTCATTAATTGATTTTGGCATTCAAATGATACCAATTTGATTTATATTCGAGACGCTTCAGTTCCAGGGCATGCCCCTTTAAATAAAACTGAGCATGTTTTATTTTATATCATATGCTCGATGTTTAACCACAATGATTTTTGTGTTACCCTTATTCTGACGTTCGTGACATGGTTTCAATTTTTACTGATATATAATTTTACAATCTCAAATTTTATATTCAGTGATATATTTTTGTTAGATCACTTTACCCTTATATGCTAATTTTGACTTTTATGTATTGCTCTCTTAACTGAAATTGGGTATTTCTCGTGCTTAAAGCTGTTTATACAACTTATTTTATGTGTAATATATTTATGTACCATGTTTTTTACAAATAGTTAAAATATGAAATATAATAATAATAACCATGAACTTCATCGTTCCTTAAAACAGGGTGGCGTATTCAAAGGTATTAGTCGACCCAAAACTCGTCATGATAATACATTACTCTCCGATCCTGCTAAATCTGAAGACGGTAATATAGCTAACATCGCAGGTAGATCGCAACAAGAAGGACAAAAGAAGAAAAAGCGTCGAAAGAGGCGCAAAGAGAGGAAAGACAAGAAGAATTCAAAGCGGAAAGGAAAGAGGAGATCGAAACAAAGAAAAGTTGACAGTATGACAGATATAAATGAAGCTGTTGTTGATCAGTTTAGACAAATTGTGCAGAGTAAAGATATTGGGGTATGTTGATATGATGATTTGTTAATGAAACTGGCTGTAATTTAGAACTATCAGGCCTCAAGAGCATCAGTATACCATCAGATATATATATGTATTTATCGACTTTCAAATTTACAGAGTTTCAGAGCTCGATTGGTTATGATTGTACATAAAATGTTTGTGTGCGTTTTATTAAACCTATAATTGACACAAAGTCATCAATAATCATTTGCTTTTTAACAAACAAAGTATATATCATTGAAAATAGAAATATTCTCATTTATTGCTTTAATACACGTCTATAAATTTATATAATCTTGATCTTTTGGAGTCTGGTTCTCATTATTTTAACAACTTATTCAGGCTCCACAAGATTGCACTGAGAATACCAAGGATTTGTTGCACTTGGACCCGGCTTCACAACAGTTATATAAATGTAACGGTGAAGCATGGCAGACATGGAGCCAGGTAACAAACCAAGATCAACAAGCTGAAGAAAGAGAATGTCAACAAGGTAACATAAATGATTCACCAACGAAACTTGCAATAAAAACCCTGAAAACTGGAACTCTCTGAAAATCGGACGATTTTTTCAAGTCCCATTATTCTCGGCATTTATCAAAGTTCTCTGAAGCCGGAATTCTCAGAAAACCGGACTTTTAGCCCAGTCCGGAAGGGTCCGGTTTTCAGGGATTTTACTGTATATATTTATTTGAGCAAATGAATATTTCATTCAAGTCTTCATACATTCCAATCATTCAAGCGATGTCAGTGATAATTCTGTCAATGCATGTAAGATTGATAAAACAGCAGTGTACAGTCAAATCTGTGTAAGCGGTCACCTCTGAATAAAACGAAATCTGTCAATAAAGACCATATAATAATTCCGCGTTATGCGTCATGCGATAAGGGACGTTTTCTCAAAGGAGCGGTTCATATTATATGTTTTTCCCAAGCGTGGCCTTTGTTCACAGATTTGAATGTGTTAGACTCGTATTTTCTAAGTAAATCATGATAACAAAGAATTGCAATGCATGTTCAATTGAATAATGATAATTATGACTATACATGTATATGATTATTATACACAATTCTAGGCTGGTCGAAGTACGGACATAGATGTTTCAAGTTTATCAATGAGAGACTGACCTGGGAGGTTGCTGAAACTGTGTGTCAGATGTCATATGGCGCACATTTAGCTACAGTACAATCCAGCGATCACCAAACCTGGATATCTGGTATGGCTGGTAGAAAAGCTTATTGGATTGGTAAGTTATTTTTTATTCCCATTATGTTAAAGATACAAAATTGTATTTACAGTCGGTAGATATATGCAATGTATCAATAACATAAGCTATGTATAGCTATTGACCTTTGTTACTTTGACATCAATCATGCTTTGACATATTGAAATGTTTTGAAATATATTCTTAAAGTATATCTTTATTTTGATGTTATTGACTAGCCTGCTCTAAAGTTGAGCATCATTTGAATTACTTTTATGATTTAAATATTGTCTTACTGTACTGTGAAAGAGATTGTCGAACTTTATTTACCTAAACATGATTGGGAATTTTTGCGTTATTCACGCACTCTCAATAGGATCTTTTTCACACAATTGATTTGTTTCTTCCTACCAGTCAATTGTCATACTAAAGTAACTATTAATTTGGCGAGTATTGACATCTAAGCTTTGTTTGTAGGACTGAGTGATCAGCCTGAAGACGGCACTTGGAGTTATAGTAACGGTGAATCATTGATGTATTCAAACTGGAAGAGTACTGGATCTAGAGTGAAGAGAAACTTGCTTAAGAAAAACTGTGTAATTGTCGACAAGAAACGGAAATGGCGAAATAAGATTTGTAGTAAACGAAAAGCAAGATTCCTTTGCGAACAAGACATTGGCGCCGAGGACGACAAGAGGTCACCACCCAAAAGAGACATATCCGCCAATAAATCGAAAGGGAAAAAACGCCGAAAGAGTAGGCTTAAAAATAGACAAAATGATGAAAAACCATCTATGACTCGACATAAAGTTTCCAAACAAAGTTCCCGGACTTCTAGAAATGGATTTTTCTTCAATCGTTAGTCACCGTGTGATTATTGGTTGTTAGTTGGTGTTTCTGTGACGCACCTACATGACGTCACTTTGTTGTTGTGATTGTTGTTAAAGCCATGAGACGTTCCGTTTACTGTACCAAAGTACGTTCGAGTATTGTACAAGTTGGAAAGTCTTTTATTGTGGATATGTTTGTTCACGGTGTCAAGACAGAAGTGAAATTTTGTTTTGTGATTTTTATTTTCGAGATTCAGACATTTGAAAAACGGAAACAAAACAGGGTGATCAAAATGCCAGTAACTCCTTTTTAATTCGCATTCTGGTTGATTTTTTCTGTTTTTAGAAAATTTAATGACATGAAAGTGTGCGTTACTTTCTTTGTGACAGTACGTACTGTCTATTGTGTAGAGAACTTTATTCAAGTTTTGCACGTGTTAAGTACATGGACAATTGTTGGCAGACCTGTATAGAAGTCACCCGCTTTCTTTACCTATTTAGATATATATTTTATTGTCTACAGAGAAGCTTTATCGGTAGCATGTTCGTATAAATACCGAAATGGCGAACTACTTGTGTATGAAAGATTATCTTTGAAATTAATTTTTGTTAGGATTAATTTCAAATAAACCAGTGTTAAGATATATAAATGATATAATATACAGTATTGTAAAATTGAATTTGCTTTTATAATAATTAATATTCTGTATAAATGAATATATATTTTTCTGTCATTTTATTTACAATGTACTTCAATTCATACGATATATGATTGAATTATGTATATTGGAGATGTTTTATTTTTACATGCAGTTTTATCACTCTAATCATATCGTTTAAGATGAACCTAAAATATTCTGTCAATTTCTTCATTCACAAAAAATAGGATAAAAAACTCGACGGAATCTTAAATGGTAATTAGTAAGTCTTAAGAGTCTTCATATAATAATGGACAGAAAAGTTCTGCGATTTAAATAGTTAAATAAAATTGTACTGACTCTTAGAAAATTCTATCAATATACATGTATACTTTATCGAGATCATATATGACTGTTTAATGGTATACCAAAAAGATAACTTTATAAACATATGATTTATTTGTTTTGCTGATTTAGCATAATAAATATTTGTACAGATGAAATATTGATTGTATGTACCTTTCCCTTGACAAATTTGCTTTATTCTGTAGTTTAAACAATTACAGTGTTCAACTGTGAGTCTTATACCAAAGTATTTTGCTTATTGTAAAGAATTGAAAATAGTGATGAATAGTACAGTAATATGATATATCTATGTCAAGTAAACAGAACAGATATAGAGCACGTGTACCCAAGTTGTTCATAACCTTTATTGTTGTTGTTGTTCAATAATGATGATGACGACGATTATATTGATGAAGATAATGAAAATGACGACGACAACGACGATGATGAAGCCGAAGATGATGGTATTGATTAGTGGTTGGGGTGTGTTCTATGTGCTTAAAATATTCAATTGTTAAACACAATGTATACCAACAAGAACTGACTGATAGATGTAACAAGAACTTTTCTGTCAATGCTCTCCTTGTTCTAAATAAAATCATCTTAGCATTTTAATTCTACCTGCATTATTTGACATAGGTTGTTTGTTTTTATATCGTACCGTATTATGGTATGAGTTAGAATTCTGTGTTATCTTAAACTATTTGTGTATATTATGGAGATAGTCCACATTCGTGTAATAAAACTTGTTAAATGTGATTCGTCATTTGTTCTAGATTGTATAATTACCTTGAAACTACGAAATAAAATGAACTTGATTTACGATACAGTTAAACAAACTGAGTGACTTTTTTACATGTAAAGATTAAAACAATCTAAAATACACACGTCTTGTCTGGTCTGCAAAAAATATGCAATTCTTTTTAGTTTATAATCGTACTTACAAAAAAATGATACCACTGTAAAGAAGAAGCTACGAGTCATTCATTGGTAAAACACGCTATACTGGTTTCAATAAAAGACGATATAAAGTAAGCTAAATTACAGAGGCGCAGCATTACTGGTTTTAGAATAATCACGGAAACCCAAAACCGGACAAGAGTTCTGTCCTAAAGTATAATAAACCTCTCCAGTTTTCAAAATCCAGTTTGAAGTGATTTTTATTCAATATGGTTATGTTTTCAGGTATTGTGTCGTAGAATCACAAAAGTAAAACAAAACAAAATACAGGGTTACAGCTCTTACTGTGTTCGTGTTGTTATACATAAATGAATGGGCTGGACTTTTTGTCGTCATATCCAAGTCTGCGAATAACCTTAAAACAGTTATGTCACATGTTCTAATCAGAGACATTCTTCACAATCGTTGAAATTGGTGAAATTAACTGCATGTATACGCCATAACATAATCTACAACAACACAGTCATACGGTCACGAAAATAATCACAAGTGTTACCTCGAATCAAAACTGCATTTTCTGCAATATACGAGTATACTTATACAACAAGTGCCCGGGTACTATTTTTCAACGCGGATGTGCATGTAAGAGGAGTCACTTAATTGTAAATAGAAAAAGTGGTGTACAGCTATATAGGATCTTACGCTCCTAACAAATTGTAAGATTCACAATGAAATATATGCAACACTTTGTAATACAAATTACGTCAACAATCATCACATGTGCACTAATTTGAAATTGTCTGCTGTCTTTTAAATTGAACGATTGGTCGCTTGAGTGGATCTACATTCGAACCGTCTTTGCCCGTAACAAGTTTATCATACATGCTTATAGATCGAGGTAAAGGCTTAAGACCATGGTCCGTGTTACTCTCCTTTGCGACCATTTTGTCTGCACTTTCTTGTCTCTTAGAATTTGTTGCCATGCTTGCTTTAATAACAACTTCACCGTTGGCTTCATTGGAACCTCTGCGTTGTTGCAAAACTGCCGGACAGCTACCTCGTCTTTTGTCAGCGTCAGATTTGTTTTGGTTTATACTGGTTTGAACTTTCGCAAGTTCACGATAACGACTTTGTAAAGCTGTTTTAGAGCGTTTCAGATTGTTCGTCGTAACTCTAGAATCTTTTTCGTATAATTGGATTTCTTTTTGACATGCCCATGACAATTGTCTGTGAATACTGCAGACCCTGGTACGGCGTGGAAGACTTCGTACACGTTCAAATGTGATATCATCTTCAAGTGTATGAATTCTCGACATTTTGTGTTCTTTGCTTGCCAGTCTTTTTATTTAAATCAAACTCTTCCAGTTTTTAAACATATACATAATCACTTAAACACATTATTTTGATTTTACATAATAAATCCGTCTTTAAAATCCAACATTTGGATGAAGGTTAATATTCTAATAGAAATTTGTATGGAAATATTAGTGTAATAAAATTAGCTATACTCCATTTCTAACTAATATTTCAGTTTGATATGTCAAATATCTTCGTGTGTTATTACTCCTTAACTGTATCACATTTTAAAACAAGCAAACTTTGTAACTTGTTCCTAAATAAGTAAAATCCATCCGCAGATATGTCATCTACGCTGATATGAAAGAACCAAATCTTAAATCAATGAATAGAATTAGAAAATGGTCCAGTTGATAATGTAATTCCAAATCAAACACAAAGTTAGAAAACCACTACATGATATTTGTTTAATCGAGATTAGAAGTTGACAGTTCGACACTCACACAGACACGAAATAAAGACATAATCGACAAGAGTATCATTAACTAATTGCAAATTAATCTTCAACTAATAGTTTAGTCTAAAAGCCCAAGTTTTATCTTTTAGTGTGACGTATCTATACGGCATGCAAAGATATTGCACGTTTATTGTTGAAATAGATGATGTAATTAATGAAAAGAGAAAATGAACTTTGACTTGACACTAAAGGCGATATTGATTGGAATAGTGCAGAAAAATGACAGAGCACTAAACTAAATAAACAATCTTGGTTGTACGTAATGAAAATGGTTAACAAAGTAGTGTTACTTATCTTTTAGAAAGATCATATTTTAAACCAAAGCAATTAACGGACGTTCGATAGAGACAATTTCAGTTGAGGGGGGGGGGGGGGTATTTTTTTGTCTGACAACTTGTACGGGGTGTGGGGAGAAGAATCAGTTTGTCCCCTTAAAAACATAAAAGCCGAAATTATTAGGGGTGCCCCTCCCGGCTCTGCATTTTCACTAATCTGTAATGTAATTAATGGCAGAGAAATACTTCAAACGCACATGGTTTAATTAATATCTTAATTATATATAATTATTACCTTTCATAAATATGTTGTCCTCATGGGCCGCAAGGCTTAATGGACATGAATTTCAAATAAACATCATTATAACCTTTCATACATTAAACATTCAAATCAGGTTGTTCACCAGACATAACGTGACACTGAAAGGACTCTTACAGAAAACTTTTAACAGGGTGTCCACAATTTAAGTGAAGCTGACTTTTCCCTGACTAAAATCAAATTTCCCTGACTAAAAGTTTTGTATTTTACACTTAAGTACTGACATCTGTTGGTCCCCTCCTCCCATACAGCCAACAATTTTCACCTCTTACTTTACCAACTGTTATTGTATTACTCTTTTGTACATATATTTAATCTAGATTGTTCAGAGGTTTGTTTTTCCTTAAGTTTTATTTCTATTATTCTTTTTCAACATACATACATGTATATGTATGTTTAAACAAATATTGATTCTATGCAGATGAGTGTTTGCTATTAAATACATGCCATAATACATGGAAATCTGTTGGCCTCCTCCTCCCCTTCAGCAAACCCTTACCACCTTTTTACTATCAATCTGTCATTTTATTACTTATTATTTATCTAATTTATTTTTAAGAGCTTATCTTTGATTTTATTTTCTACAATTCTATTTCTATATATCATACACATGTATTTACATAGGCAAGCTATAACTGTTCAAAGTGGTGCTCAGGAAAATAAATTCATGCCAAAATGGATGAAGCAACAAGCTATCATCTAATAAGATATATATATACATAAAAAGTATCTGCAAAAATATATTTGTATTTTGAAGTGCCTTTTCTCACTTTCGTTTTCAAGTAATGCTTATGAAGAGATATAAATCTTATCAGAAGAGCTTTTCTATTTTGTCCATCATTGGCATGCTAATCCACAATATGCTACAACTCATAGAATAACTGGTCAATCATATAAAAACTAAAATGAAATTTGTCTAATACAAGCAAAGAAGAATGTTTTAGCTACCACATATTTTAACATGCATGCATATAGTTTGTACAGTTACAAAGAGCTTAACATATAGCTCTAATAATATTACATTATTTAAGCAATCCATGCATATGCTAAGCAACTAAATGTATATATCATTCTAATAACTTGTAGACATTAAGTGAAAGTAAAGTTGAAATTCTTAATAAGCATGACAAAATATTAAGTGCTACAAAACAAAGAACCCATAGCCGTAAGTTACTAAGTATTGAAAATGAGTAGAATTACACTATTTTCTTAAGTAGGGTATATATATTGATTTGTGGTACAAAATGTTACACAAGACAGATGCATGCACAATCTTGCAGTACAGTTTACATTTCCTTCATAATAATAATATTATTAATACATTAAAGAAACTGCCTTAGCCTTTATTCTTCATGACTGTTTTAACATTCATAGTTTTGTCATTTCAAAATTCTCTGACTTTTCCCTGACTTTTTCTTAAATCCCAAAATTCCCTGACAATTCCCTGACCTTGAAAAAAATAATTTTTCCCTGACCGTGGACACCCTGTTTAACTGGAGGTATATCTGATATACTGTGCTAATTATTTAACTGTGGCACTATGGCAATTTTTCAGAGGGGCAAACATATGATAGTACATAGCTTTATTCTTTTAATTACAGATGCTTTTATAAGCAATTTCAAACAATGTTTTGACTACTTTAAGTTCAATCGTCCTCACTAAAATTTCAAAATTAAACAGCATGCTAATTTTCTAATTTAATGACAAAGTTATACATGTATAATCTATGTGCAAGCTTATTCCTATGAGTGTTTTAAACAGTTTACGAATGTCGATTTCAATACCACCGAAAATGCTGTTATGTAGTACCCATGTATTGATTTCCAAAATGCAACAATGTCAAGACAAAAATGGAGCAAATTTTAGATGGAAGCACGTACCACACATTATTAACCATTCTAACATCTAGTGTTCAGTATCAGTTTAATTGCTACTTGTTTCATAAACGTAGGAACTACTGATGACTTAGCCTTCCCAACTACATTTTGTATTTTGGTTTATATGGTTATTAAAAGGGGCTTAACTAACTCTCACCTGTTGTCAGTCAAAATCTAAAAATGAGCCCCCCCCCCCCCCCCCCTAATCTGAAATTGCTTCATATAGGCCTATGATTCATAGGCATGCCTTCTGTTTCGCTTCAGTTTAACATTGCACATACAACCAAGGTATTCTGGTTTTATGGGTAAGGGTGTCCCAGATGGGTAGAACCACTGACCTAGCTTCTGTAAGCTACCTTGATAGCTTCCTCACTTGTGACATTGGTCTGGACCTGTGTGGGATTCAATTTCAAACTAATCAGAACCACAATCCCCGTCCCATTGCCATCATTACAAGTTCATAACTTGACTCAGTCCTGTGTTCAAAATATTATCATACTGATGAGACTGTTGTATGATGTTCAGTATAACCACTTTTACATTGTATTTGATGGAATCCAATATGCTTTTGTAGTCATCATTTCAGGATGGGGTCACATTGTATCATGATTGTGAAGTTACTTCAAAACAAACAAGGAGATCTCGAGAGACAAGATATTTATTTGTAGATTCACAAGCCATTCCTGATATAAAACATATAAATGTATGTATCCATCAAGTCATATAGTAACTTCACACATTCCGATTTAACTGCAAATCATGACTTGTATACATATCTATAGAATTTATCTATAATAATTTTGTTTACTTTTCAGTCTTAAGTCCTGCAAAATAATCTAACATCTGAAGTATTTGTAACTTATCATTCTTGTTTTAAAATGTTCATTTTCACTTTATTCATAATGCCATAAAAATTGACATTTTGACCTCAATTCATAACAGTACAAAAATAAACCATTCTACAGTTTCATTTGTTTCACACAATCCAATCAATTCTAGACTAGAAGTTTGTCTGGAAGACATGCACGAATGCCCCTGCTGAGAGCTAAGTAAAAAAGGGGCTATAACTCCTGTGAAAATGTTTGGATTTCAACGGAAATCACACTTGGTCTGTATTTTATTATTATACACCTTATTGTAAAATATGAAACCAATCCATGAGACCTTTCTGGAGTTATCGCTCGGACACCAAAATTTGACAGACGGACATCTGGAAGGACAGACAGGCAGGGAGTTGTATAACACTTTATGCCCATCCGCCATTTCAAATGGTGGAGGCATAAAAATGGCAACAACTCAATCCCTTTTGAATGATCTAAGTAGGGATATGTTAAACCAAAAATATTTTGTATACAGTAATGCCACAAAATTAATACTTGCCATAGAAGTGTACATAAATAGCATTATGAATGTCAAGAAAGTTTTCACTCACAATTTTGCACAAATGGATTATGTCAAACAAATAATTTCGTAAATATAGCATAGTAATGTTTAAAACAAAACATAAAACAAAGACAATATATTAATTCACAAAACCGTTATATACAGACAAAATCTGGTCTTAACCCAAACAATGTTTATAATACACAAACTTATGTAAGATTTTCGGTATCTGATCAGCATGTATCAATTATAATGTTTGTACAATACAACAATGAATTCACTTCAAGCTAGTTCAATCTAAAGCACTCAAGTTCTCGATAGAAAAGAAATCCATCTCATTCAATGTTATATTTTAAAGCTGATGCATCTTTTCGAAACATCAAATAATTCACATAAGTTTGACAGTACTTAGCCTATCAGTCCAGTATGAGTTGATCAGTTGATCAATGATACATTTTATGCAGATAAATAACTAATGACACAATGCTGTCTTATAGCTAACATGACCATTGAGGACTAATATCATATCTCATAACAGTGAACTTTTTATCAAGAGTTTATGTGATCAAAAATACAATATAAAATTTGTTTAACTAACAGTCTTATTTACAATCCAAAACTCCAATCTGCATCACCACCATGATAACTAGAAACGTAACTAGTAAATTCACATAATTCACAGTACATGTTAACATCTAACTGTTGTTTTGCTTCATATCACTCTCTCTTACTGCTATAACACCACTTCCTTCAGTCTCTGCTGCCGGAGCTGGTGCTGCATTTTCCTCAACCCACGCTTGATCATGTCCGTGTAACCACCAGGTTAACATTTCACCTTTACCCTAAAAATATTCAATATATAGGCCATTAATAATTGGATTTTTTGTTTATTATTTGATTATCTAATTAGTCATCTGATAAATGACATCATAAACATACGAGGGTTGTCCGGAAAGTTCGTAGACAACAGATATTCTTTCTTGAACACGCGCTTTTTAAATTAATTTTTACATCGCACACTACTGTGATAATAAATGTTTACATCTGTCGAGAAAAAAATATGAAACGAATAAAGACACTCGTGAGATCGTTACTGTAGCAACGTTAAAAAGCAGATAAACACTGATTTCGACCATTGTCTAAATTGTGTAATTTAATCGTCTAAATAGCGGGAGATGTTATTGAAAATACATGATGACGTGCCGTTATGTTGTGACGTCATATTGTTTTGATTTGAACGTTATCGTTTCAAAAACGAACATTTCACGAGAAATAATAACTATATACTATGATTGAAAAATCACCAAAATTGGCGACGTCAGATGTCCGGGCGGAGCAGCGCGTACTGGTCAAGTTTTGTGTAGAGCTTGGAAAAGCGCCTGGAGAGACCAAAAAATGTATTAATTCATCCACTAAACGACCAAACGTTTCCCGAGCCCTTGTGTATAAATGGTACAAACGGTTTAGTGACGGAAGATGTGATATTACCGATGATTCACGTTCGGGAAGACCATCGATTATTACGGAGCGGTCATTATCGTTAGTGAGGAACGTCATTAATGACGACAGGCGTCTAACCGTAAGGGATATTGTTGACCTTTGTGATCTTTCAAAGACAACTGTGCATAAAATTCTCACTGACAATTTTGGAATGCATCGTGTGTGTGCACGGTGGGTGCCGAGACTACTTTCAGATGATAACAAAGAGGCACGGATAAAAGCAGCTAAGTCTTTTACTCGCAAGTGGAAAGCGGACCGGGAAGTGTTTTTAGACAGAATTATTACAACTGATGAAACTTGGCTGCATTATTATGAGCCTGAAAGCAAGCAACAATCAAGTGTATGGAAACATAAAAACTCTCCACCACCAAAGAAAGCCAAAGTTACTAAATCAATTCATGGACAGACACGGGATGATCCTTACACTCGCCGTACCTCAAGGAACCATTGTCAATGCAGCCTACTATTCAAAGGTAACTTAATTATTTATGAGCATAACCTAATTTAACCACCTAGATCTATAAATAAATGTAGCTATTTCACTTCTAGATTAAATATGACATTTATATCAGGAATGTTAGCGACTTTGAATAAAACATAGCAAGTAGGCTCAAATATACTCTCCTTTCAGGTCCTCAGGGGAGACCTCATTCATTCGCTACGGAAGATTAGAGACCTGCCCTCTGTGAGAACTTAGAGAATATAATCCTTCACCAAGACAATGCTCCTGCACATACCACTGCCACGACTTTGCTTGAAATACAGTTACTGAGGTTTGAGATTCTGCTGCACGCACCCTACAGTTCGGACTTAGCACTGATGGATTTCGCAGTTTTCCCCTATATAAAGTCTCAACTACGAGGTAGAAAATTCAGGAATTTAAATGAACTCAGAACAGCAACATCACATATTATCTCTAGAATTGAGAGTGACTGGTATTCCAAGGTGTATGACAAATCGGTTGATAGGCAGAGGAAATGCGTGGATTGTAACGGTGAATACATTGGAAAATAGTAACGCTGCTTAAATGGCGACGTTATTTGTTGTAAGTATTATGCACATCATAATGTCATGATGTGCTTCGCTGTGACTTACAGCCCTGTACAAAAAATGCTACAGATTTATTATTTACATCACAAAATGTAAGATATTCCGTATTTCTGTTCCAAATACATGGGAGTGTTGCTGGAGGTAGTTTTCATGTTTCATTTATTCTTTATTTGAATGTGTCAGTAAGCGTCTACCAACTTTCCGAACAACCCTCGTAAAACCATAATGAAATATAAAAAGCTGTCACAGACAGTGTATCCTCCACATTTTTGTTGAAAGGGTACAGTCAGAATTTGCTTTTTTTTTAAAAATGAACAAAAACAAAATGAAATGTAGTATTAACTTTGTGAAGATAATTTTAATGAAGAGGCAAAATTTGCATGGAAATGTGCGAGACAAACTAAGAGCAATAACTCCATCCAAACCTGATGATGCCACTGCAGCACTTGAAAATTATCATTCTGTTAATGTTTGGTGAAAATTGCATGGGAAATGAAGGAGTACTAGTTGTGCACAGAAGTATTTAAATTTAAAATTCAACAAAGGGCAATAACTCCCATAAGAATAATTTAATTGCAACACCCAGATGATATGCCCAGCACTGCAGCACTTGATGATTATTATTCTAAGAAAGTTTGGTGAAAAAATTGCATGGGAAATGTAGGAGTAAAGTTGTCTAACATCACCTCTAACATCACAAAGTCTTTATTACCAATATTATTTCTGACCATCATGATGTACGATTTACACATTTCAAAAAAAGAATCGAACGAAAATATTTAAGGAACTCCGGTCAAACTAAATGTTTAAGTATTTATAAATAATCAAAACAATATCAACACAACTGGGATATTAATGTTTGTATATTTATTGCTATATTTTTCGCATGGGCTGGTGGCCTTACATACCACAATAAAATATATAAAATAAAAAAAATGTTACTTTGATAGCAATAGTTCCTCTCTGTTCCAGATTATACTTGCCATATCTCACCAGTTCAGTGTAAGTAAAGTTACTTATGTGGATTTTGTAAGCTAAAAGAAGGAAAAAACTACAGCCATATACATTGAATCTGATTTGACAAAAAACAGAGGAAGCCAAAAAGCAATCTTGAAGTAGCCGATATTCATCCTTTCGTATTTGGTGAAAAAACCTGTGTTCTTAAAGCACTGGGATGATTGCACAAGGATGAATTTTACATAATTTATTTTAACAATTAGTATAAACAATCTTCTTTCTATAATAGGAGCGACCTCCTGCTTGCAAATTAGATGCTCAGTACCAACTGAGCTAATCGGGCTGTTAATATTACAGTCACTTTATAAATACGAATACTATATACCATACTAAAATATTTCAAATAACTAATTGCCTGAAGCATATGTTGTGACAAAGCTTTTAAGTTTTAAGCTTTTTGCAATGCCAGTCATTTCTTTCATTTCACAAAGAACTGAATATCAAAGTAAACGAAAATTATTGGAATTTATACATGTTAATTATTCCACTTAAAATATTAAAAACCAAAAAGTGGCAATATGTTGAATTTGTGAGATCGTACATTCACTGTTTGATTCCATTCTACTTGCAGTGTTCACAGTGTCACCAAACAGACAATACCTAGGCATCTTGATACCAACAACACCAGCACATGCTGGGCCTAATAATAGAAACAAATAAAAGACAAAATGAATGATTGATTAAAAACAAGAAGTGTTTGTAAAACATGGACGCCCACAAACGGCCAACTGGATAGTAAGACATTGACCTATTGACCATAAAATCAATAGGGGTCATCTAAATGTGATAACCAACCTCCAAACTAAATCTGAGGAGCTTAGACCAAATCGTTCACTAGTTATTGGTCGGACAAGGTTTGGTTACAGATGGGTGGACAGACAAGTGCAAAGCAATATACTCCCTTTTCTTCAAAAGGGGGCATAATTATCAGTGTTTTTTCTCTCTTCATTAGCCTGTTGATTTTGAGAAGAATTATTGCTAGAATTGCTGATTTGGGAAGAATTATCACTAAAATTGCTGATTTGGGAAAAAAAATAGCTGGTTAAGTTTGAATTTTAGGGAAAACTACATGATTTTAAAGAAATTTTCAATTGGGAAGTCGAGGCCCTTAATCTGTTATAGAAGGTGAAAAAACACTGATTATGGATATAATCAAGTCACATAAAAACTTAAGCATGTGAGAAAACTTCTGTAAGTCTGTATTGCATTGTATCTTATTTAGGTTCATTATCATAATTATTATAATTGTTACTAATATTAATATTGTTATAGCATATATAGTAAGATGAATCTGTAAATAATTCTGTAAAAGGTATGCACAAATAATGGAGCCAATCCAAAGAATGTACCAATCCAAAGAATGTACAAAACTATGAATTGTATTCACTCAAAAGTTGACATGTATAACAATGAAAACTAGAGCTTTGTTACAGAGGTGACTAATACCCTCTGCCACTTTGACACTAAGAATGCGATAGTTCACTGTATGGCTAATTTCAAAGGCACATATCTCTGAAATGTGTGGGTCACTGGACATGGACATTGTGTCTTGCACACCTACAATTCATGCTGATGACATTTCATTGCAATCGCTTGCTTTAATGGGAAGTAATTCGTTCCACAAACTTATGATATTGTATGCGAAAAGACAGATGGACCGATAGCACGACCGACAGAGAGACTCCAATATACACCCTCTCAAACTTCATTTGCAGGAGTATAACAAGTTAAAGCGTATGACATCATGGCACTTAATGTACAAATTATTTTGTAAAACAAAAAAACAACACTCAAAGCAAGATCAAAATGATTCTTGAGAGTTCATAAACAGTCAATAATTAACAACACAGAAGTGTTTATCACCTGTATGTAAACCAATTCTGATCTTCAAAGGTTCTTCAGGCAAGTGAGGTATTACGAAGGTCAAACAAGCCTTTACAAGATCTATAGCCATGTCAGCTACTTCTCTCCCATGGTGCTCAGTATATATGGGAATTCCAGATACAACCATATCTGTAAATAAACATTCTAAAATGAAGGGGTGTGATTTAAAATCATTAGTGGCATATCAAACAAGAGGGCCATGATGGCCCTATATCGCTCACCAGAAAAGACCATGGGAGAAAATTATCATGAGTCTATGTAAAATCAAGTGACTCAGATGGGGCCAATTTTGACCCTGGAGCAATAATTTGAAGAAAACTTGTTAGAGATCCACCAGACAATACTACATACAAAATGTGTAAGCTCTAAGCCCTGTAGGGCCTTTTTTCCAAACATTGGGAAGGGGCCTTAGCCTTTCATTTCGAGAAATCCAAGCGCGATTTTTGGCCAAATTTGGAACAAAAAAGCATTTACTTTTGGATGGGATCTGACAGGGCAACTCGGAAGAATAAAAGCTACTTAATTATTCCCTTGTCTTAGCATTTTTTCCTAATGGAAACATCACACAAAATTGTGCAATCAATATAATAACACATTGAAAGAAAATCTGAAAAAATTTATCATCTAGATAATTATGTTATAAAATAATCCGGTAGCTTCGATATATACTCATGCTTAACTGATTTCAATGACAAATAGTATTAACAGTTCAGTCAATCAATACAAATTGTTCAAGGTTGATTCCTACATAACTTCAATACTTACAAGCATCACCAATAGTTTCTACTTTGTACACATCATACTTATCAATGATGTCATCAAATGTGATGTAGAGCTTGTTGAGCAATCCTACTACTTCTATAGGTTGACTTCTTCCAGAAATAGTCGTGAAACCAACAATGTCACTAAAACATTAAGAGACAAACACATTAGCGTATAAGTACTGTAGTATCATTTTACACAGTTTATATTTAATGACAGTTTTCACATTTCTTTCCGAACAGGTCTATGTTTAAAAAATGATGTAAAGAAAATCAAAAGCACAGTCAAACCTGTGTCAGCAGCCACCTCTGAATTCTTTTTAAAAATGTCATTGATTAAACGAAAAATGACCTCCAAATAAAGGCCACCTGTCAATAAAAGCTACAATTTATTTTTTCCAAGTTCACAAATTTGACTTTGATTTACATTTTATTACCTGAAGTAGATGGTACATTTAGTGTGGTATTTAGCATCTATAGCCTTTCCTTGTCTTAAATCATCAGCCACAGCTCTTGGCAACATACCTAGAACATACCATGTACTTTTCTTAAATATTATAGAAATTTTATAATAAAAATCCAATAATAACATAAAAGATAATAATGATGATATTAATGACATATTAATAGTTAAAGTGTTGTGACAGTTGAAACTAATCAGTGACTACAAACTAGTAAACAAGTAATTTTAATATTTAAATTATTTTATATACATTTGAAATATACTTATATTCCTTTATAATATTATTAATATTAGTGTGATTATGCATCCATGGACACTAGCAGTGTAGATCAAGTTTTTGAGCAATTAACAAAATGCAGAAACTTGTTAAAAGCAATTAAACTGTTAAAGCATCGGAATCAGTATGTTATATGGCAATATATGAATCTAAACTGTGGCTTATTCCAAATGGAAAGAACACATAAGGTGTAGTGTCATGCATTAGAGGGTGTGGCCTAGATACTATGAATGCATGCATGCCTTGAAGCAGATCAGGGGGGGGGGGGGTAGTCATAGTCCTTAGGGTAAAAGCAAATCAGAACAACCCAATAAACCAACTTGTCCTCATGTTGTCTCTAGATATAATGTACCCATAGACAGATACATAGCATAAATGGAAACACAATAACGTGAACCAACATTTTCCTAATTCATTTCTTGCATGACCTATTTCATTCACAAAAAATACAATTCATCTCCTAATAATCCACTAGCCCTTACTATGTATAAAACAACTTACTGTACAAAAGACGATCAGTTTTAGCTTTTTCTGCTACAAGATCAGAAGTTCTGTCAGCAACAATAGATTCCAAATGTTTAGAGTACTTCTCCATCTGTTAGAAATAAAACAATTCCATTAAAACCAAATCATGCAATATTTCAATCTGTAATTGTATGTGCAGGGATCTCATTTGCCGACTATTGGGAGCACAATTTGGCCTCATTTCCCCTTCCAAATGTTTTACCTCCAAAATAAGAAAATTACCCTATTCTTAAAAAGAGGCTGTGAAAATCACATAAGGGTCATGGACACAATTCCCCAAAACACATAGAGCCCAGGTAAGTAACAAAAACATATATTTATTACTCAGTGGGTAACATAATGTCTCAAGATATGGTATGTTTATATGTGAAATACAGCAGGGACATTGTCTGAATAAATACAACTAATATGTCAAATGGAGAAGAATTTTGATGGCACAAACTGTGATAACAAAATATAATTCTGTCAAGGTATCATTGTCGTATCAAAAACACGGTAACTTTAAGAACTAACAAACTACAGTGGAACCTCTCCAGAGCAGCCCTCTCTTGAACAACAACCTCCCATCAAAAACAGCACAAGTTTTTTCCATTGCATGATTTAACTATCAATTTAAACCTTTCTAGAGCAACAACCTCTCAACAACAACATAATTTTGCTACTCCCAAAGAGTATTGCTTTGGAGAGGTTGTAGTGTATATACACACCACAAAAAAGTGGATCATGAACTTACCATGGCCATCATGAGATCAACAGCACTTAGTTTACTTGGGTTAATCTTCTTCACAGTGGCACGAACCTTCTCAAAGGAAGGTCTCAGTTCAGGATCATTTTCCCAGCATGCTTCAATCAACTGTTGAATTAGACAAAACATTATACAGTCTAACCTGTGTTAGAGGCCACCTCCAAATTTAGGCCACCCTTTGAATAAAGGCCATTTTGAAAACCTTTTGATTATTTAGAACAAAATTACCTCTAAATAAAGTCTACTTGTCTTGTCAATAAAGGCAACATTTTGACTTTCCTACAGGTGGCCCTTGTTCACAGTGCTTATTTAAACTTTTATTTTTTTCAAAACGTGGAGAGACAATTCATCAATGAAATTTCTGACAACACAAAGGCAGAATTATTTATAAAACACTAACCTGATTGTATTGTTCTGGACTAGGACAGATGTCATCTTTGTTATCAAAGTTATCTGGGCTAAAATCTGGAATAGGTGGTTTCCATGTTGGTGGCAGAGAAAAACAATCATCGTCCTAAATGAACAAAAATTTCTGTGAAAAAAGCTTCTATAAAGATTTTCTAGACACAGTACTTGACTTGGTAGTTGGGATGGGGACACTTGAAAAAGCATCCCTCAGAAATTCAAAAGGGGGAGCTGAGAATTGAACACATGACCTTTTGTTTAGTAGTCCAGCATGTCACCACTGGACTACCGAGATCACCCGTTAATTCAAAATACAGCGACTTGTGCAAAAAGAATAAGTAAACATTCTTCTTACTAGCCAATAAGTAACAAAGAATCACCTTACCTTGACAAATGTGTACATGATTAAATATGACATACCCCATATGGATCATTTCTAATAGCGATTTCAATCATAATGATGGCAAAAGCATAAACATCTCCAGCCATTGTGGCATCATATAACTCATAGTCCTCACAATCAGCAAATTCTGGCGCCATGTATATTGCAGACCGCTTGTTACGATATTGATTTTCTTCTATATCATGTTCTTCAACGAGTTCATTCGCACGCAAGTTTTTTAAACCATAATCTAAAAACATCATTATGATTCTGTTATGACATTTTTACAGATTTATTTAAGTTTTGTTTTAAAGCAATGTTATCTTTTAACACCAAATTGATTAAAAAATAACACACATTTTGAATATCTAGCCTAATGTAATTGTTTCAGTTTGTACAATATATGCTACGAGTAACATTTAACAGAACTTTACATAGCAATTCTTCTAGTTTGATGCAAAATGAGTGCAGGTAATCTGGTTGTTTTTTTGTCCGAAAACATTTTAAAATTAATTAACTTACCAGAGATTTTCACAGTCCATCTATCATCAACAACACAGTTGTTAGATTTCAAACGTCCATGTATAATTTTACGAGAGTGAAGGTAAGCCATTCCTCTGGCAATATCTCCTTCGAAGGAAAATCTACAATATTCAAAACAGTTCTAGTGTTTATCAAGTCTATCAAGATGAGAAAAATGATCTCTTTTATTCCAACAAGCAATTGTATTAATTTGCTAAAAGGCCTACATGTTTCATCCTATATGTAATTATCAATTAGTCAATGAATAAAGTCCAATAAATTCAGAAAATCCAGATACTCAATTTTGATTAAGTCTTCCCAGAGAAATACATGTCAACATACTCAATACTAATGGTAATTAAAGATTGTCTGTTTCATCTCCTACCAGATATATTTTCGTGCCGATAATATGACATTTTGACATTCTCATGCAGTAATAGATTATTTTGTTTCACATTAAACTAAATCAAATAATTTATAGAAGGAATGAACAAATGATTCAATAAAGTACTTATTTTTTTATCTGGCCAATTTGACAGCTATGGTCATTTCAGAGTCTCTCCAGAGAGGGTAGAGAGAAGATAAAGGAGAACCAGGCATTTATATTCCTACTCTTTTCTATTAGTTTTTTCTGGTTCTTCATCCTGGCCAGTGTAAAGCATTGGTACACACCCTAGTCTTTGTCCTGTGATTTTCTAGACACAGTACTTGGTTGGGTAGTTGGGATGGGGACACTGATGGCACGTCCCTGAGACAAATTTAAAGTTGGAGATGAGTCGAACCCATGACTTTTGTTTAGTAATCATGCGCATTACTGCTCTATCACCCCTTATAAAGCAGTCTGTGAAATTAAGGTTTGAAATGTGGTTGTCCGAAACTGAAAATTTAACTGCTTTTTATTTGATTTGTTAATGAAAAGTTGGTTGTCCGAACCAAAATTCTGGTTGTCTGAATGAAAAACTGGTTGTCCCAGACAACAGGACAACCGCTAAATTCACAGACTGATAAAGTATAGTTGTTGTAGCTTAGGTTTACCTGAATGCCCAGTTTAATGGTACCTCTTCATTCAAGAGAACGTCACTAAGAGATCCTTTGGCACAGTATTCATTGACTACACACATCAATGTCGGATCTAAACAAGCACCCACAAATTTACACAGGTTAAGATTATCACATTCTCTGTAAAAATAAAATAAAAGTAAAATTTAATTGGTGTTATCAAAGTACTATGTGCATGATTCATATAAAACTATAGTTAAAGAATGGCAACATGTTGAAAAAAGGGAATGCATGTGCAAATTTTTTTTATATTACTAAATAAATGACAGGGTTTTTTGCTTGAATTGAAAGTGTGTAATGTATTTATATGAATTCAACATGTATTATACCCATTTCTGATATCTGACCAAGTGTATACCTTGGCTTTTGACCAAGTTTTGGGACACATCGTCAAGATTGAATATGTGTAACAAGTTATTTGAAAGTCCATCCATAAATGACTGAAGCATGGTAAGGATGAAATATATAGGATGGACTAACACTCATACAAAAACTTGGGAATCCACCATGCATTGTGGCAAATGTATGAATTTCAATAGAAATGGGCTCTTTAAAAACAGTTGTTCTTATCTGCACAGTAAGGTGCATATCTTTGTAATAAGTAGTATCTAGGTGAACATCATCTAACAGAGAGATATCTGGGTAAAAAAAATTAAATTGTTTGCCTCTAAATCCACATATCATAAAACAGAATTAAGTATGTGTTTTCATTTGCCTCCCCAGGTGAATTGATGACCATGGTCTGGTACCAATTAACAAGGAAGATCATGTTTTTTCATGGTCATTCATGGTGTTTATCGACCATGGTTAGTAGGGTATGAAAAGCTGTAGAGCCATTTAACAAAAGATGGTCTACCATGGTAGTTCATGGTTATATGGACAGTACATGGCAGTTAATTCTGAAATGACCATCATTTTCACCTGGGTCCTTATCAACAGTATTCAGTGTAAAATTGGCTTGCCTACCATAAGACAATATTAAGTGTTTACCTTACTTCTCTCACTTCAATACGAATCAGTTTAGTCAGTGAAAAATCTTGTTTGATAATTGGTCTTACAGCACAGGTTCTACCATTACTGAAGCATACAGAATATGATGTAACTTAACTTGACCAATCAACATCCTAAAATCTCCTATTCAATTCATCATTTATATTTTGATGATAATAATGAACAAAATAATACACATTTCAAATTCAAAGAAATACAACCTTGCTGTTTTTTAGTATCCTCCCTTAGGAAAATAAGCTATATTTTTCTTTAAAGAATCTATTTAGCACACACCTGGGACTCTATGGCATTATAACGAAAAAAAGACTTATTTTATTTCTGAACTTGCCCTTTACCTAGCAAGAAATCATACTTCTATCTAGAAGCATTCTATAGGCGTTTTATGTATTCTGCTACCATATAACCATTTATTGTATGCTGCGGCTGAAAAGCCTGAATAAAAAAAAGATTTTGCAATAATTTTTTTTGGAGTCAGCGGAATGTTTCCGGGTTGGTCGGTAAAGGGCAAACAAACTTAATTTTAATTCAAGCCTAAGTGAAAAAATCCTACTATGTGGCAGTCTTGGCAAACATTTGTTTACCACCAGTTTGCATGACACTAACACCACCTTCACTGGTCTTCTTGTTTAATTCTACAGCACTTCCAATCATACTACCAAATGCACCGCGTAAAGCATCATCTGAAGTAATACACAGAAGGTAAAAATGTGAAAAACAATTTTTTTTGTATACTGTGCACGTGGAATCATTGATTTTAGTTGGGGATTTAATTCCGTGGGTCAAAATCAATATCCACAAATTTATGTCCCCATAAACTAGCCATTTGAGTAAAAACCACGAAAATTGAGGCCAACGAAAATAAATGAAAATACAGTATAATTTATAAGGGGCTATTATGTTGTTTAAATGGTGAGTTCAGGCCTAAAATGGCTACACTGTCCATAAACAAAATTATTACATCCTCTCCAAAGTAACACCCTTTGAGACCCTTTGGGAGAAGCAAAATTATGCTGTTGTTGAGAGGTTGTTGCTCTAGACAGGTTAAATTAATAGTAATCATATAATTGGGGAAAAATCATGCTGTTGTTGTAGGGAGGTTTTTGCTCTAGAGAGGGCCGCTCTGGAGAGGTTGCACTGTACTATATTATCATTGTGTTTATGGTATGCATGGCCATGTTAGGTCTATTTACAATAAGACACCATCAATACAACAGACAAACGTCCTATGACATATAAGATAGTGCTTTCATGATAAATTAAATTGTCCTGTAGCTTCTACGGTGTAAAGTACATCTTAAGAGAGATGGCAAAATCAAGCACAGTTTCTGATAATCAAAAAGATTTAAGAAATACTCCATTTATAAGAGTGGTCTTGGCTTCAAATGATGAAGTTTGAATTATTCATTTGGCGGACTATTCAAGTTCAGGTTCAGTCAAGGAATCAAAAGCAATACCTATTTGTATTTCTTCTGTTGAAATAATCCACTTCTCATCCCAAAGAAGTTTCCTTCTCTGCCATGCAAAGTACTGTCAACCCCAAAATAAAAATGTATGATATTTACAGACAACAATGCATCAAACATCTATAAGCTTCTACTATACAATAATTCATTTAACATAAGACTACAAACAGATTTGAAGTAGGATAAAGTATTCTGGAATTTACATTGAATGTGTTAACAGTTAAGGTAACTTGCTTAATTAAATTCAATTCAATTTAATTAATATACAATGCTAAAAGTCTCTAACCGCATAACACAATAATGTAGCTTTGAATGCTTAAAATTAAACAAGAAGTGTTTGTGAAACACGGATGCCCCCTAACTGCCAACTGAATAGTTACAGTAAGACTTTGACCTATTGAACTTAAGATTAATAGGGGTTATCAACATGTGATGACCAACCTTCCAACCAATCTGAAGAGCTTTGGCCAAATCGTTCTCTAGTCATTGGTCTGACAAGTTTTTTTGCTGAAGGTGACTGTGACACTGGCTACTTTTTGTCATTCAAAACATAGATTTTCACCCATAAAATCAATAATAATTAATCTGTGAATAACCCACAACAGTGTAGATTTAGCCCACTATTTAGAAGCTTCTGGAGAATATTGCTGCAACAATAATTGCTACGCTACTCAATCCATGCAACGCAAAGCTACACTACTAATTATTACATACAATTTCAGCCCTTTTTTATGGCAAATTTGAGACCAAAAATTCCTCAAGCTGAATAGCATGTATTTTTCCCCAAATTTGAAAAGAAATTCCCCAACCTTTTTACACTGTGTTTGTTTACTTAGTAATCTTTTCCCAATTTGCCTATTTTTGACGCAAAATCTCCCCTCGAAAAAGGCCCTGCCACACTTACCCAAAACCTTAAAAAAGGGCTGAATTTATTCACTCATTGTAACATACTACTATGTATGATTGAGATAACATAAAGGTTAAAAAGCAATATTTATGAGGGCATTTACCCCATAGATGCCGGAAATTGTCCCAATAAAGACAACAAGAGCTGCAGCAATCAGTGATATCTCCCACACCTTCAGAGGACATTTACCGCAATCAGCTGGACAAGTCTCACAAGATTCCCCTTCAATTTTCTCGCACTTGGAATCACCACATACTATACAAATATAGAAAAGAAATTTAAAAAATCAAAGTACTGAATGGAATTTGAAGCTGAACTTACAAAGACTCGCACTTTAACATGGAACAGGAACTGGTTTGACAATTGCATGGTGGATGTAGAAAAACACTTTGGTCAGCATCAAAATTCATGCACACTCTTAGGAAAGCTGAACTATAGTTCATGTTTCCATAAATCAAACACAATAAACAATCTCAATAAATAATCTATTTGGTAAAGCTTCTTTACAAAAAGAAATGTTTGAAAATGAATTATGCTATTTACAATTCAGCTCTTGAAATATTTTGCCTAAAATGGTAGTTTTGTTATGATACTATTCTATTAGACTAATATACCTAATATTAGACATTTTGCTTGAGAGGCAATTTTAGTTATCCTATACAATAGTCAAGGTCTTAATAAATCCAATCTGTGTAATTTTGGGTCATTTATTTTTTCCAAATTTGTCAAAAAAGCACTGTGTTCAATTTAGCATATTGCATGGGTTTGGTTAGAATCAGAGTTGAAGTTTGGTAAAGCAACTGCATAAAACTTCAATTAGTTAAGTTTGACCAGAAGTTATTTCTTGTTTTATTTAAGTGTCTGATTTTAGTTTTTTAAGAAGCTATCAAGATCCTCAGTTTGTCTGTTTATTCTCCTGAATTGTTGATGCAACCAGCATTTGGAACATGCGCAGTCATCTTGCTTCTGATTAATTTGTTAACTTAACAATGTTTTCCTTCTTTGTTCGGAACCCAAAAAAGGTACCTTCCCAATTCAAAACTAGAGCTGTCATAGAGGTGACTAATACCCCCGCCTCCGCATTGACACTAAGAATGTGATAGTACACTATACAGCTAAGATCAATGGGACATAACTCTGCAATGAGTGGATCACTGGGCATGAAAATTGTGTCTTGCACATCTTCATTTTATATTGATAATATATTTCAAGTTTCAATTCAATTCCTTGAAAACTGTGGAAGTAGTTCGCTCCACAAACTAAGACTGCCATTCTACACTATATGGCTAAGTTCAAGGGGACATAACTCTGGAATGAGAGAATTGCTGGGAATGAAAATTGTGTCTTGCACATCATTTAAAGTTTCATTGCAATTGCTTAAAGAATGTGAAAGTAGTTCACTCCACAAACTTTTGATATTTTATGCGGACGGACGGACGGATCAACCAACCAACCAAGTTGGAGTGACTCCAGTATACCCCCTCTCAAACTTTGTTTGCGGGGTATAAAAATGAACAATTTTACCAATTTCAAATGAAAAAATTCCCAATCTAGCGCAGAATTTTCTTTTTTCTTAAAAAATGAGTCATTTTTATTAAATCTATTGCAACATTCAGCGCTGAAATAAAAGCCAAAGAGGAGCATTTGATAATATAAATGCCTTTGTTTTTTGTAAAGGTTCTGAATTTGGGTCAAAACGCCGCAGTTTCCCAATTTTGTCTGGTACCGTCTGTACCTTTCCCAATCAGGAAAAAAAAATCGCTGAACTTCATAACCAAACCTCATTTTTAACCCGGTGACATTTGACTAATGCTTTATAATTGGGTACAGATTGTTTTCTGGCAATAATGAATTCATATTGTATGGGTCAGTCATGATCACATACCTGTTCTAGGGAGGATTTTAGTCACAGCTCGTAGAGCAACCTGCATTCCTGCTATCTTGAAATGTGCAATCAAATCTGTAAGTCCTTCAACAGCTACACCAGGGATTACACTGCTCCAGTTTCCTTTGTTAATAGGTCCAACTACATGAAATATATGATAATATTAAAAATTATGATACACATTTCATAATGCTTCTGTGAGTTCAGCGTTTTGTTTAGGAAAAAATGTTTTTTTTTAAAGATATTTTCTATTTTCAGCCGTGAGAAGACTTTTATAACCTTCTTAAGGCATGGCATTCAAATCAGAACTTTAAAGTCAGTGTAAAACCCTGGGCATTGATTCTACTTCATCAGAAATTAATTTACAATGAAAGAGTGAAATCAACCAAATAGAGTTTCTTATAATTTAAATTATAGAGGGAAAAGTTTCTTTTTTTAACAGGATATCAGAAAAATATCAAGCCTATAAATCTCCCCCCACCCCACCCCCTAAAACCACACTTTAGATAGCTCTTTGGTGAGTTGTATATATATATGATTATTGTAATGAAAAATAATTAACATTCCATAGGTATTACATATCTTTTAATAGCTGACCGGTTTCGTCATTTGACTCATCAGGGCAATAATGCTAAAAAAAAAAAATATATATATTGTATATACCTTGTTGTCACAAAAAGAAATTAGAAAAACTATTGCTCAAATACTGGTTCCTACTAAGAGATAAATAATAGTGTCTAGAATATACACACCAAGCACAGCAGAATGGGTGTATGTTTCTCCATCATGTTTCAACCATGGTCCACACACTCCTGAGTCTGATTGTGGACATGAATGAACGTTGACATGGTACACACAGCAATTTGTTTTGGATGCATCGGAACTTTTATCTGGGCATACAGTGGTTTGACACCACTCTTTAGCTGCAGCAGCATCCCTGGAAAATATACATCATGACTGGAATCAACTCATAAAAACAAGACAATATGTGATCAGTGAAGACTCATGCGGCCCCAAGTTAACCAAATACAGACAGACTCACAAGAAAATCACTGAACGTCTTAGCATCATTTGATGCCAGTGTATAACAAAAGTGCCAGGTCACAAAATATGCCCATCAAAATGTCAGGGATACTATGAGTGGCAAATTAGTACCTGGTGCGATAGGAATCTCAAGCCCATAAACATTTCCACCAAGTCTGATAAAGATTGGTTGATGATTTGTTGATTTAAAGAGCGGACACTGCATTTCTAGTCAATTTTCAATGCATCAAGGGGCATAACTCAGATGTACCAGGGATAATTGTGCTGGTTTATTACACTTGACAGAGATCTCATGATCTCATTAACATTTTATTTATTTATCTGTTGTTGACAACTTAGCTATGCATGTTGATTTCAGAGAACTGGACATTTTATCCCCATTCTTTTCTAATAGTTTTCCTGGTTCTTTATCATGACCAGTCACAGTAAAGCACATGTACATGCCTCGCCCTTTTTGCCTGTGATTTTCTCAACACAGTACTTGGCTCGGTAGTTGGATGGGAACACTGAAAAGTCACCAGAAATTTGAAATTCAGAGCCGATTATTGAACCCATAACCTTTCGTACAGTAGACCAGCACATTACCGCTTAACCACAGTTTACCCCTTAAATAAATCCTTACGCTAAAGTTCCAGGTCCAACAGATGTAAAATATCCTTCGCCAAATGCCCATGGGTAAAATGCATCTTTCACAATAAGTTCATAAGTTATTGTAAACGTTTCCTGTGCCTTGATTTCGTCTTCTGGTGGCACAATCCACCTCATTGAAAAAGCATCTGTAATAAATAATGAAGCTCCATTACAAAAATATGCTAACAGAATCAAATCAACCCATGTGTAATGAAAGCACTGAAGGCACTGACAGGAAGCCTTGTACATAAATGCTGACAAAATATTTTCAGGACATAAGTATATGTTATCATGTTAATATTTCAGGACTGTTCACAGTGATTTTTCACCTTCTATAACCGAGGCCTATTATAGGCCTCTTCCCATTTGAAAATTTCTTTAAAATTATGTTGTTTTCCCAAAATTTCAAACTTACACCAGCTATTTCATTTCCCAAATCAGCAATTTTAGCGATAATTCTTCCCAGAATAAACAGGCTAAGGCCTCTTCCCAATGAAGAGAGAAAAAACGTACACTGGTTCATCAATTTGTTAAGACTGTGCATATAATGTCAATATCTTAGTACTCGTGCTTTTTTCTATAGCAGGGGTCATTAACAAGCATCTTCCCGTCAATAAAATTCTTTAAAATCATGCTGTTTTCTCCTAAAATTCAATTTACATTAAGTTTTTCTTCCCCTTTTGCAAAGATTATGTGTTGTTTTCTCCCAAATTTAAGGAAAAGGCCCCTTCCCCTACCTGTGAAAAAAAGCCCTGGTACTTGTGCATAATGTCAATATTTCTTTTAGGACAGTTCATCACTCAAAGATATGAGAACAGCTCATCATGTCAACATATAATCAACAATCCATAATACCAATATACAACTGACTGTTCATTGTGTCAATATTATAGCACTGTCCATCGTACCAACATTATAATGGCAACCTCATATGATATAAAAGCTTATAAATTGTAATGAAAAATTGCTTATTAAAATTTTGTAATTCTCTGATGCTGATTTCCAGAGATTGGTAGGTATGTAAATTACTAATACATGTTTTTTTTCTGACATTGCATTGACTTTTGTTAAAATAATTGACATTTTTGCGATGCACAATATTTTCATGTAGTCTGCTCTGGCCATTAAACATGTATAATTAGACAGAATATAATATGATGAAATCAGAAAAATCAGTTTGTATTTCAGTACAGTTTAAAAACAGAAAGTACTTTTTAATGGAACAGGTGCTAACAATTTACAAAATAAAAATTCAACTTGAAAACCCAAAATAAGAAAAGTAAGGACCATTTTGACGGATTGGTTGGAGCACGTACCACAAACAAACAGTTTTTTATTTTCAGCTCAATATACATACACTATTGAATAAACAACAGATTGAAGTAGGGCCCATTTAAAATCCGATGCCCAGTTATAAAATAAATTTAAACTAGAATTATCACTAAAGGTGATGAATACCCCCAGATGCAGCCTTGCCACAGTTATTGTTACATTTTACAGAGGGAAATATAATGCATTTTCATTTTTTTAATACCTGTAAATTGTTGCTTAGAAATATCCTGACCAGTTTCTAAATATTCATTATTTAAAAAATAACAAAGGGCCATTACTCATTAAAATTTACTTGGACAAAACCTATTGTGGACATGCACAACTTGGCAAACTACTTATCATTTCTAAGAAGTTTCACTGAATTCCTGCATGCAGTTGCTGAGAAATGGTACGGACAAAATTTACTTATGGTATAAAACAAAGGGCCATAACTCAGTGAAAATTAATCCAAACAAAACCTGGTTATTGCATGCACAACTTGACTTACTTTTTACAACTACTGCGAAGTTTCATTGAATTCCTATGAGTAGTTACTGAGATAGTGTATATACACTGTATAAAAAACAACAAAGGGCCATAACTCAGTGAAAATTAACCAACCAAGACAAGCTTAATGCATTCACAACTAGGCTAACTACTTATCACTTCTGTGAAGTTTTATTGAATTCCTGTCACTAGTCAATGAGAAAGTCAGGACAAAATTTGCCTATTGTATATACTGTAGAAAAAAACAAAGGGCTATAACTCAAATTAATCCAAACGTAAAATGCTTTAAGCATGCACAACTAGGCTTACTACTGATCACTTCTGTGAAGTTTCATTGAGATTCTGTGAGTAGTTGCTGAGAAATTGTCCGGACAAAATTTGCTATTGTATAATTGTTGTTTTTATACAGTATATAGTATATACTGTATAAAAACAACAAAGGGCTATAACTCTATGAAAATTAATCCAGACAAAAAATGCTTTACGCATGCGCAACTAGGCTTACTACTGATCACTTCTGTGAAGTTTCATTGAAATCCTGTAAGTAGTTGCTGAGAAATTCTCCGGACAAATTGTGTCTACAGACGCACGGACCGACTGACCGACAAGCGTGAATCCAATATAGCCCCCATATATTTCATATCTGAGGGTATAAAAATCCTGTTTTTTTTGTTTTACAATCATTGAATGCAAATTTCTCCTATCAGACTGAGGACCCAATACCTGTTCCAAAACTGAAAAGGCTATAAATGATATTTTCCCAATTTGTACGGAACTTAATTGTACCTTTCCCAATCTGAAAATAAATCGTTGGATATTATTTTAAATAAAATAATCTATATAAATATATAGGACTTACTTGAACAATCAGGATCATCATTAAGTGGCTCAGGATTAGACTGGCTGGCTTTCAAATTCCAACAATGAAACTTTGCATTACCAAAACCATGCCAAGCAGATGCAATGTCTATGATGCTAACAACCTTTCACAGAAAAATTAATAATGTTAGTAAGTTTGAATAACAACCTATATTTAAGAAGAAGAAAGGGCCATAACTCCTCACTTCAAAAAACTTTGATTGCTTTTTAATTTAGACCTCATATGCAGTCCCAAAAACACCCCTACTAAATGGTGGCTCGTTAAGTAGGGGCGAATAAACATGATCCATTTGTTGAACTGTTAAAATGAGGCCAAATACACAATTTTTAAATATTCAACTCCACTAGCCCAAATAGAAGTAGTATAGTAGTTTAAATTAATTTTGATATTATGATACATTATTTTGGCGACTGGAATTTGCGTAAGTTCAGGTGAGAATTATAGATACTTGTTAATCATCAAATATTATTTTACTGGTGTAGAAATGTACATTGAATCATTAGCTATTGAAAAAAACTCATTTCAGTTATGTACTTTCAGTAATTATTGAACAACGCCACGTTTTAGTATGCAAAGCAAAAATGTCAGTTGGCTATTTTTTCACAAATTTGTGATTTGATGATTCCCCTTAAGTGTCAATATCAGTACATGTTTGAGAGACAACTCCATGCAACCGGTGTACACGTAAACAAATGACTAAATATTTATTGCATCATTCGATTTTTCCCGCCGAAATTGATTACATTTGTTTATCATTTGTTGATGACGTCATTAACTGTCAGGTTTGTGTAATATTTCATTGCAAAAGAGAATTATGTATAATTCTGACGAAGGCTAAATGCCGAAACGTTAAGAAACATAAAGAAATTTTTAACACGTGTTGTTGTTGTTTTAACTGTATTGTAATTGCAAAAGAGACAAATATATAAAATGGAGAGTAAGGGTAGGATTTAGTTATTAACTGCATGACTGCAAATAGAGCGAAATGGAGGTAAAATAAATGAACATCAGAGTTCGTTCTATGTTAGCAAAATATACGTAATTTTTTGTACGCATTGAAGTGATAAAATTTCCGAAAAGTTACCTGTAAACATTCAGCCTGCTAGATGGCGTTATATTGGAAATATCGCGAGATTCGTGTTTACACCGGTATCATGGGGCCACCGATATCATGGAGTCTGACTATATGTGCGGGGATTTCTGGTAACAACAAGTCTGTGAAAGTTTCGTCAAAATCCCATGAAAAATGTATGAGTAGTATCCCTAAAGAAATGTAGGAGTAGTATCCTAAAAGAAATGTAGGATTTTTTTAAACACAATGACCCCGTGACCTTGACCAACTGACCTGTTAATACACATGTCCTGTAGAGATTGTCATGAGGAACCTACACAAAGTTTGATGAATGTAGGTGCAAGCGTTTTGATTTTATAGGCAAGATTAAAGTTTTGTACAAACAGACAAATACACAAACAGACAGACCAACATATCGAGAGACCAAAAACAATATGCACCCGATCTATCGATACGGGGGCATAAAAAATCGAACAAATTAAGCCATATAGGTAGGTGTAAATATGACGTCATAAAAACTCACATTATTACAGAACTATCATGGAAAGGGATACTATATTATATACAAAACAAACAATTGTTTAATGTAATGTTTGTAAAATTATATACTGTTAATTTCAGTGTAAAAGAACACGGCTTCTAATCGCGCGCATTGCAACAGCCGCCATTTTTGGCGACGTGGTTGTTCTGTCAACTTTAGAAAGTCTAGATGATTTTTTTTCAATGGACAACTTACCAGCAGGCCAATTGCGAATAAACGCAATAGCCGTTCTTCCATGGCGAAAAATAGGTTTTAATAGACGATTTTAAAACTTTTTTCAACAGCACAATCTTCTTCAGTAGTGTTCCACAATATGTGACGTCATTTGAATATAGTGACGTCATCATGCACGTTCTACAATTCGAAAATCTTTCATTAGTATTTGTACGATCCTGACGGACATAAAATTTGCTTTAGCTTTAGGCTACCACTATTACACATTCATTTATAGAATCAACTTACAAAAAAGAAAAATTTGAGGCATTATTATTTGTGTTTGTGGACTCTATTACTTACATTTATAACAATACTTTATCAGTAAATGAATCAGTTTAACTCTACTTGATTTAGATCTTCATATATTTTTAATGACGAAACTTTATTTGCTTCCTAGGCGTAAAAATGTGTGTTACTGGTTTCCCGGGGTTTGTTTCTGGTTTCGCGGCTAGGTAGGCCTACTACCCTCATTTTTCCCGGCGACGTAATTTTTTCTTACTTTTTACCTTTCCACACGCTGAATACACGAGCCCCTAAAATATTTAAAAATCCCGGCCAACCTACCCCACTAAATCTAGTATATTTGTAATGAGCATGTAGATCTAGATAGAAACAAGCGCTTATTCAAGGTCCATACAGTGTCAATTCATGGACTGATTTCAAGCAGAAATGATAAAAAGAAATTATAAGCATTTCGTGTTTATTTTGCTTCACTGAATTACGGACATTACAGCTAGACATGTTATTTAATTACATGTACTTCATACTATGCCCATATCAATAAATTAACTATTTGACAAAATCTGTTATGATTAATTAGCTATACGTTTCGTAGAAGCAAACATGCACAAATTATGATGAACCATTCGCTTAAAAAACGTAATATAATAGTAGGTACAAACGGGGGGGGGGGGAATACCCTAAAAAGGTATTTTTGCCCCAAGGGAGAGTAATCCCGCTTATGTTGCGTCTTACTCCCACAGAGTTGTCTTTCTTGTCCTATGTTCTATTTTTATGGTTTGAACGCGAGCAACGGGGTGGAACCGTCGAGTTGATATTAAAAGCGGGTTCTCAACGCGTGACTCTTATTGAGTTCGAGGTAGCACAGTTAATGAGAAATATACAATGAAAGTGTATTGGGAAATTTTCCAGTTTCTCGTATGTGTTCGAGCTAAACCATGACTTGTGTGAACTGTTCTTCATGAGCTTATCCACTCGCAAAACTTAGTCGTTATAACTAAGATGATATTGTGAAATTAGTCACGTTAGTAAGTCATATCGCAATAATATTCCAGAAGCATCCATACCTTCTAGGATATGATAAGTCATTCTAAGACTTCACTTACACACATCCTAGCTGACTTTACAAAAAATTGAGTACATCCCATCCCTCAAAGTCGTTCGATGTATGACTTTGACAATGATTCAACCGATACACATCATTCAACACTAACTGAACACATTGCTTTTAAATCTTTAAAGTCACGTATCTATGAGACATATTCGTTCTAGTTCCCCATCCTGATGACAGCGCATTAAAAAATCATGACTTAAAAACCTACCCTAGCTGACGCAAAAAAAAACGTGATGAAATCTGAGATAACCTCCACATTCTTTTCAAATCGTTGCTCTGATAACCCCATTCAGAGTATGTAAATAGCCCAACATTAATAAAAAAATGTGACACATAGCGACCTCATTTGACCCTGACTAACATATACAAGCTTAAACTGTATATACGCTGTTTAAAGCAGATTGTTGCATGCGTTGTTTGAACGCGAGCAACGGGGGTGGAACAGTCAGGTTGATATTAAAAAGCGGGTTGTCAACGCGAGACGCTCATTGAGTTCGAGGTAGCACAGTTAATGAGAAAATATACAATGAAAGTGTAAAGTACTTACAATTTTCCAGTTTCTCCTATGTGTTCGTCTGCTTTTCACATTGTGGAATAAACGTCGATGATAATAACATCTTTATCGTACGATTTCTATTTTGAAATTCTAAGAAATATGAACATGACGTAGTTCTAAATGTGTGGAAACTGACGCTTTGTCGTAGATAACTTTTGTTTCTATTTTTGGAATTCTGTTCATATTTCTTAGAATTTCAAAATAGAAATCGTACGATAAAGATGTTATTATCATCGACGTTTATTCCACAATGTGAAAAGCAGACGAACACATAGGAGAAACTGGAAAATTGTAAGTACATTACACTTTCATTGTATATTTTCTCATTAACTGTGCTACCTCGAACTCAATGAGCGTCTCGCGTTGACAACCCGCTTTTTAATATCAACCTGACTGTTCCACCCCCGTTGCTCGCGTTCAAACAACGCATGCAACAATCTGCTTTAAACAGCGTATATACAGTTTAAGCTTGTATATGTTAGTCAGGGTCAAATGAGGTCGCTATGTGTCACATTTTTTTTATTAATGTTGGGCTATTTACATACTCTGAATGGGGTTATCAGAGCAACGATTTGAAAAGAATGTGGAGGTTATCTCAGATTTCATCACGTTTTTTTTGCGTCAGCTAGGGTAGGTTTTTAAGTCATGATTTTTTAATGCGCTGTCATCAGGATGGGGAACTAGAACGAATATGTCTCATAGATACGTGACTTTAAAGATTTAAAAGCAATGTGTTCAGTTAGTGTTGAATGGTGTGTATCGGTTGAATCATTGTCAAAGTCATACATCGAACGACTTTGAGGGATGGGATGTACTCAATTTTTTGTAAAGTCAGCTAGGATGTGTGTAAGTGAAGTCTTAGAATGACTTATCATATCCTAGAAGGTATGGATGCTTCTGGAATATTATTGCGATATGACTTACTAACGTGACTTATTTCACAATATCATCTTAGTTATAACGACTAAGTTTTGCGAGTGGATAAGCTCATGAAGAACAGTTCACACAAGTCATGGTTTAGCTCGAACACATACGAGAAACTGGAAAATTTCCCAATACACTTTCATTGTATATTTCTCATTAACTGTGCTACCTCGAACTCAATAAGAGTCACGTGTTGAGAACCCGCTTTTAATATCAACTCGACGGTTCCACCCCGTTGCTCGCGTTCAAACCATAAAAATAGAACATAGGACAAGAAAGACAACTCTGTGGGAGTAAGACGCAACATAAGCGGGATTACTCTCCCTTGGGGCAAAAATACCTTTTTAGGGTATTTCCCCCCCCCCCCCCCCGTTTGTACCTACTTATAATATATGTTCTGCATGGATCATGAATACATTAGTTATTGTAAATATACACTTAACTACACTGCTTAACTTTTACAAACGGTCAACAAAAATAATCTGTGAACATGAATGTTTCTTATATATGCGTTATATCAATGAGCATGTCACTTTATGCTATCGTCAAGATTCACTTTAAACTAAAATATCATAAAATTTTACCTTTTGTATTGTACAATGTGTATATGTAGGTCTTTGACAGCCTTAATTTTGTAATAGTGAATATAGATTGTAGAATATTCAAGAAATCTAGGTGACCGATTATCAAAGTTGAGTAGTATATAGATACAATGTATCTAGTAAGAAAACATAGTCGGTACAGTTGACATGGTTAAATCGTAATTAGGCCTATAACTTGATTATCGTGTCAAGAACGAAAACAACCACTTAATTAGCTTGGTTCTCTTATGAGTTATTTCCGAGTGTTCATCTAATTGAAGTAGTCCGTTCAAAATCTTGTAAATGGATTGAAAAAAAAACACGAACTGCCGATTGACGATAACATTCATGAATACGCGTAGTTTGAAACACTCAATAAGGCATATCTGTTACGGAAGTTTTTATAAGCACATATCAGTACAGTATAATATACACTTAAATCCAACTCAGAAAAAAATATTTACAAAATGAACAAACCATTTTATCTGTAACTAATCTATAAGTATAGTAACATAACTTTGGAAAACGAAATCAGGCTCTACTTTTAAAGCAGCCACGTCTTGTTTTCCAAAAGTTTTACCAATTTGTAAACTCATGCATCGATGTACGTCTTATCCGGTGAAGTTTTTCACAAAATGGAAGACTGTCATATTTATATATTGGTCTCACAGCTTTTGAAAGCAAGATCAGCGAAATATGGAGTCAACTTGAGTCATAGCGTATGTAAAAATAAAAATATGTTAACTCTCACACGCTATATATAATATACAAGTATATTCATTATGCGGAAAAAAACGCATGGTTCACAGCGGCTGGCTTATTAGAAACACAATAAAAAGATGAACACTTATATTACAGCGATATTGTTGCAATGATTCATTCTAAAACGGCGTAAAATTATTAACAATATTGGCTTATGCATTGTGAAGTCAAAACTGCGAATAAAGGTCGCCAGCGGGCAAGAAGGAATATACGTGTCCATATATATGGCTTAAATATATAAACTTTATAAAGAGTAGATCTATTATTAGGCCTAACTGAACAATGTTAATTATTGCATGACATTCACTAATAAATGTTGGTTATTTCAGTTTTTATTGTACTTATAAAATTAGGATTGAAGTAAAAATTTACTCTACAGCACAGTTGCTTTAACACTCATTGGAAGTCATTGACGAGGTATATAAGTTATGTTGACGAATTAGAGTGTTTATTGTTCATGTTGAAGGGCTTAGTAAGGAATAAACCTGTTGCCAGAAGAGAAACTGTAACCATGATGAAAATTTCGACTTGTTGTCTTGTTCTTTTGTTTTTATGTTATACTGCGACTCAAGCCGATGAAATGAATGTTGAAGTGGCATTTGACATGTTGTCAGACCGTATTAACAATTTAGCAATGGACGCAATTGAATTTAGAGGAAACGCCGAGAAGAACATGGAAATATTGAGTTCACAGATCAACGATATTGCAGAAGAATTAAGTGACATGAGTGAACGAATGAATCTCATCTTTAGTCCATTTGCTGAAAATACCAATGGCAATACAGGATCACACGGTGATGTTGTTGAATACATAAGTTCTCGCGTGCAAAAAGAACTAGCGACAGAAAAGAAACAGCTGCGGATGTTTGCAGAACGCTATGAAAATAAGCTGGAAAATCTAGCACGTTACGTCAGCGACACAGTCTCCATTAACAACACAGCTGAACAGTCGAACATGATTCCTACAGAATCTGTTTCGACAAATACATGTGATATGTGCATGCTAGTTGCCACAACAACTGAGAAAAAGACTCGTCGCCTTGAACAGAAGCTGGATGCATTAACAAATGAGACAGTGGAGAGGGAAGAAGACTACATGGAACTGAAATCTGACGTTGGTGACACTATGGAAAAAGTGCAGGAAATTGAAAAGGCTGAACGTAAATACTATATTAGTTTTACATTGTTTTTATACAAATTTTGAAAGTACATGGGTTTATTTATTGTAAATGTTCAATGCTGAGAATATATATTCTGCGTGAGTACGTGTATACATGTATCTACCTTTATTCTACAGTTACAATAATTAACCTAGAAATTAATCTGCCTTTTAATTACAATTATTTTTTTTGGTATATTACTATCATAATCGTAAGTGATCCGCGATAATGCCGCTATTTTGCAATACGTTCCAAATATCGGTACGGTCCACCACGTATCGCGATATTTTTAAAGACTACTTGTATCATCTGTAGCCTTATTCGACTGGAAATATTTTATTTGTGTAACTGTATAAGGGTGTGTTTCCTTGCTCAATGAGAGTTTAATAATTATATACAATTGTTGGATAATATACAGAATGAGGTTTCATTTTTTCATTAGTTTCTTTGTGATAGCTTAAATAAAGTTACCATCGTGCAAATGATTAATGAAACTACATATTTGATTAAAATCCAAGCTTTAATACTTAATAAATCAAGAGTTTTAAACTCCCAATATATCGAAATACATACTGCAATACAGTGTTGAGTATCCCAATATATCGCGGTACGAAATTTCCAGCAATATCCCGATACCCATCGATCCCTAATATTAATCATACTAGTAGAGGTTTGAGCTTGTGTGCTAGCTGTGCAATTCAAAACAACAATGAGTTTTTTAAAAATCGATAAGAACTTAATTTCTTAGATAAACTCTTAAACAAATGTCATCAAATTTAACCAACTCACGTAATTGTTAAAACTACTTTTTCAGATTATCAAACAGACAGCATGGAAAACATCACCAATGACGTTGATGCACTAAGAGACTTTGTTGACAGCCTGATTGAGAAGCATGGTAAGCCGGTGTTAACTATAGCGCATGGAATGCAAGTTCTGTTGACCAATCAATAATCTTGTTTAAGAAGAGTAATTAGTGCTCGTTTCACTGTCTTATCCAATCAGTGGCAAGGATTTTTTTGGCTTTCTTATCTTAATAGAACTTCTGACTTCTTAGTTTCGAAGAACGACTAAAATTGGCGGAGAACTAAGAGATTTGGATTGCATATTTGGGGGCTCTTCGTAATTAGCTGCAGTCGCTACTGTTCCTTTTAGCTTTCTTATTTACGAAGAACATCCAATAATAATTATATTAATGTCATCATTCACCCGGAAGTAATCATATAAAGGGCTTTTAAACTCAAGTGAGAGTATCAAGTAAGCAAGGTCCATCATTAGTAATTTTAACACATGTAATGCTATCATCGGCTATGTACAGCAAATTACTTTTGCGTTGTACTGTCTGAAGGAATTCACTTCAGGAATTTCAACATGTCACAGAGAAATAACTCGCAAAACTATCACCACAAATAATAAGCCGTACATTTAGTAGCGAATGTAACAATCGTTTGCAGCAATTTAAATCATACATAGTTTGTGCCGAAGTAGAATTAATGCTAGGTAATGTGTATCAATTTCTGAACTAATTGAAGTATCAGGACTACTCAAAACGCTTTCTTAACGGTGGACGAACTTTATAGTGTATATCCAAGTCATCCTAATCAGGTTCGATAACATACATGTCTTGGGACAAAATAAGTTTTGAAGATTATAATTCGTTTTGGTATGAAGAAGACGACTCAGCTGGGTGAGAAAAGTTTACACTGAACGGACACTGTCATTTTGACAGAACTCCAGTACAATTACGCTGTATTTATAAACGGCAGCACATGTCTTGTATCATTGTTAATTAATTCATCAACTTGTGTTCTAAGTTGATCGTGCTGGTTGCGTCGGTCATGTTCATCAACATACTTTCATTACTGTGCTCCCCTGACCCTATACGTGAGGCTGGGCTCACCAGTCAAACCAGTATAAAACTCATGTAGTTTTGCTGACTGTTTTTCATTACTCTTGAGGAAATTTGTATTATCCCCCATGATTTGTTTGTTTCCATGTGTTGGGTGGTTTTAAAGATTATTTAAAGTCATTTTTGAATTTCAGAGAGGAAAGTTGGTTTCACAGCAAGGCTGACCAAAAATATTTACCCTTTTCCTGGAAACAAACTCATTGTATTCGATGAGGCCAAGTATAATTATGGAGAAGGCTATGATCCTTTAACTGGAATATTCACAGCCCCTAAAGCAGGTACCTATTTGTTGAGCTTCAATGTGCAGTCAACACAAATGTATGATGCTCACGTCTGCATGATTGTGAATGGTACTTTGAGACTAACAGCTGTTGCAGGCAAGGGACACAGGGTTACAGGTGGTAACACAGGCATTTTCTACATGGACATGGGTGAGGAAGCTTGGGTACGAACCACCACTTTGAAACCAAGGTTTGGAGTCTGGCCATATCGTACAACATTCAGTGGCGTACTTCTCGACTAATTAAAAGACTTATCATACTTGGCATTATAATCTAACACGAAATGATATGAAAGCAACAGTATCTGTACGGTAGAAACAATAAAGAATCATAATAAAAATGTGTTTCTTTTGGATAAATGAGCCATATCTTGTGTGTCTAGCTTTAATTTTTCCATTTTAATTGAAAGGGATGCTGTGGTCGAGTGGTTATGGTGTTTTGGTAAGAAGTAAACATAATCCACTTACACCTTGGTGTTAGTTTGAATACTAGTATCATAAATGAAGAAGCTGCCCAGTCAGTAAAGTCAGTGGTTCCACCTAGGTGTAAACCTGGGATCTCCATCAACCATTGAAGCTGACAAAGTCACCAAATGACCATTACTAGAACATTAAACCCAAAGCATGTGTCTAATATTTCTACCTTCAGTAGCCTAACAACAAATCTCAGGTAATTTCTTTCTGCGCACAAAGACAAATCATGTACATGAGTATATGACTGACTGTATACAATATCATTATCTGGGACTAATTTATACTGTCACAGATGAAGTTTATCAATAAATAACCATAAACAAGATGTAAACATACAAGTCTGAATTTCATATCTAAAGCAGTAATGCCGTGTCATTTTTTTTCAAATTTATCAGCCAGACTACTGTTAAGATGTTACCAAGTATTAATATTTCATAATAAATGTAAATATCATCACATTAGTATTAAAAAGGCCTATCTTACTCTTTCATACTTGTCAGATAGGCCCTTTTAATCCTTAAGTGACGCTATGTATTTCCTTTTTTGATGGTTATGAAAGAACTGACAAATTACACATATACATGTATGCATCTATACAAGATCGGAAATAAGCCAACAAATCGGTGAATAGTTTCCGTTCTGTTAATCATGTATAAATTCAAAATACAACGCAACAGAAGAGTTTGCAACATACGTAACTTTTATTAACACCAAAGTGTCATAATTACACATTGAAAAAAATCCAATACAGCAGACAACACGTATAAACTCATCATAACCTCAGGCAAAACCAGTTTTACAGTGTATGTCTAACATGAGTGAACAAGTTGTACATATATGGAAGTATTGTAAAATTGTATATTCAGAGAGATTTTACATTATCACTGTAAGCAGATAATTTGTGATACACAGTAATAGCAATAGGCATTGTTTAAATGGAGGATCTAATATGAGTCAAAATTAATCACAGAATTGGTTCAGCAAGGCGACATAAAACTGCTTTGACAAGATTTGATTATTATTTATTTTGTGAGGATGGTTGTTAGATTACTACTGGTAGTTATTAACAATAATTTATGTGCACAAATATTTACAACTTTTTTATATCATAAATTGATTATAAGCAACCTTTTCGTCTCAAAATAACATTTGTGCCAACATATATTCAATAAATAGTGGGTGACATTATTTGTTAAATATCTATATTAATGTAGTAATGTAAGTGTGCTTTATTTCACAAGTAAAATCATTGAAAAATAATACATGAGTGTAAATATACTAGCATAACATCATTTATGATAAACTAGAGCTGTCACAGAGGTGACTTATTCCCCAGCAGCCGCTTTGACACTTAGAATGCAATAGTACACTATACAGCTATGTTCAGGGGGGACATAACTCTGCAATGAGTGGATCGCCGGGCATGAAAATTGTTTCTAGCACATCTACACTTCATGGTGATAACATATTTTAAGTTTCATAGCAATCGCTTCAAGAATGTGGAAGTAGTTCGCTCCATAAACATGTATGTGGACGGACGGACCAACCGACCGACAGAGTGACACCAATATACCTCCGCTCAAACTTTGTTTGCGGGGGTATAAATATATACATGTAATGTCCATTGTGACCAATGTGTACTTGATGTACAACATGTAGATACAGCCTTAATGTTCTCATCCTAACAATGATAAAACATACTTGCATACAACCATGACAACAGTAACATAATGGAGGATATATACATGATTATACATAATGTTAAAAGTTATTTACACAACCAATCAAGTAAATGTAAAATAAATAATATACCTCCAGTTTTGGCAGTTATACATTAAATGTAAATAACCTATCACAATAATAAACTATAACTAATTGCAATATTGCACTGGTCCCATATCCACCACTAGCGTACGACATTAAAAATCTTTTGTATAATATAGTTATGAGTACTTTAAAAGTTAGACTAGATTCGTACTGGTAGTGTGTGTATAAATTGATATAACAAATAACAATTCAAGACAAAGCATTGATAAAGCCAGAAAAAAAATCTTGTTTCTGTTTACTTGACAAAAAATAAGGTTAGTAGGTCACAAACTTTCTTTTTTATGTACAATTTAGGCACAATTCATCCCAAATAGTTTTATAGTACCAAGTTTGGTTGAAATCCTTTGTATTTTGTGGTTATAAATTTCAGGGTTGGCCAAAATCAACAGAGTCAAATAACTGGAAACATGTTTACTTTTCGGCAGGCCTAATTCAAAGGATATTTTTATATAAATATTTATTTAAGTTAACTATCTATACATGTTACGACGAAGTCCTATACAATCTTAGCCTTATTTGATACTACAACAGTATACATTTTTACTGATAACGACAAATAATTTACATCACTTTGAATGAATAGACTTTGATAAAATGGACATAAAGCAATAAAACAAGACATTAATTAATAAATAATTGAAATAAAGCAATAGAACAGAGTATTAGTTAATAAATAATTGAATCATTTACAGAATAACAGACAACATTTCACTGTAACATCATTGTGCCTACAATAGAGCACAGATCAGGTCTGGTTAACAGATTTTAAATCACAATATTTACATAATTCTCATATGTTTAAATATTTTCTCATTACATTCATGAGGATAATGTTATTTGCAGCATTGTGCAAAATCTAACAAGCAGTTTTCAACTTACTTACATGCGTAGAATTTCAAGCATTGTAAAAGTGTCTGATTAGTGTAATAAAAACGTCCAAACATCAGTTTTAAGTCCATAGATTGTCATGGTAATGAATAAATGAACCACCACAAAATGTCATTCATCATAAAAATTAAATCATTCATGAGCAATCACTTTCTCTTTTAATTTGCCATTTGATCAATGTTTTGATGAATCAACCAATATACAAGGGTTTAACATTGGGGCAGTGTGCGACATTAACTTTTTTAACATGATAGCCAATAGGGGCTATTTGTAATAGTCTGAAGGCCAAATTTATAAAATGGAAAAATGTAAACAGATTCAATTATTCCCTTACAAATGTCAAAGAACTTTTTGTTAAAACACTGTAAACAGATAAAGGTTTTGCATCTTCAACACTAAAACTTATAAGCAGCCCAACAATTGTTAAGATTGGATACATAATTTCTATGACAATAACATTAATTAACTCGATCACTTTCCATGACAATTTTGAGTAGTGATGCAATAAATTTCTCAACCATCTTGCTTTGAATTTTCCCAGAGATTTAGGATAGTTCTTTAGGCCACAAGCTGTTTTTTTAATAGCACTGGGAATATTTTATCGGGTTATCTGGCTATCATTAATGTCGCACACTATCAGGGAAGGAGATCCCCAGGCCTACGCCTGACCTTCTGTAAACTAGCAGGACAGCTTCCTCACAAGCAAAATTTGTTCACGGTGGGATTCAAACTCTAGTCAGATGCCTTAGTCACTTCACAACGGAGACCCATTATGACAAGTATAAGAAAGTAATATCTAAAATAATAAAGGAAGTAAAATGCAATAAAAACATGTGATCTGGACAAAGTGAACATGATGTGTAAACATGAAGTAATGAAAACATCAGCCTAATTAACACAAATATCAGAACATAATCAACACAGAGATCAAATAGAGTAGGTCTTCTAGACATTGATTTAGTTAACACAATGATGATTGGTTATTTTATGATAGAGAAATGCACTAAACATGAATAGGTTTATGAAGACTCCGAACATTTTCCATCAATTCTAGCTGAGGTCGGATTCAGATTTGTCAGTTTCGGTACTCTCAGTGTGTTTCATAGACAGTACTTCTTTACTGTCATCTTTGCCTTCATCTTTTATATCACAGGTTTCAGTAGGCAGGTCCCTGCATTGAATCGATCTAATTGCATCCTCCCAGGTTTTTAAACACTGAAACAAAAACAAGACTTTTCATTAAAGAGACTCAAGAACATACAAACATATCAGATTCGGATAATCACAGATCAAAATTGAGTACCAACAATTGTCATTACTGAGATTCGGGGTTTGCGATCTTATTTTTTGACATGAAGCATATTCTTTGTTATTAAATTCCCTTTTCTCAGAATATTTATCGTCTCATCATGGACTACTTTGTTTGCCATGAGGTCCAATCGGAACTTTAATTAAAGGGTTACAGACTTAAACCAGAAATGATGCTGGTAAATCCATTAATTGGAAGGGAGTATGTATAAATTTAGCATTCTTCAGGACAGCAATCTTGAAGTTTTAGCTGGGTTACTTGGTTACAAAAGATTCATGATTTGATTTGTGGATCGTAAGTGTTGAATCGTGGATTGAATTGGATCGCCACTAAAGTGACTTACCCAACGATCCACAATCCTACAATGGATCATTTTGTACAGTAAGCACTTGCAGGCACCACTGTCTAGAGCAATAGGCAATAATCTAGACACCAGAGTTCAGATGAAAAAAAATTGATTTCATACTTAAACAGTCGTAAATGTTCAATCAAAAGTCAACTCAACTAGTATGTTACATACAGTGCTTATTTCCTGTCTTGAGGCTTCTTAAAGTTACTGATTTATAATGAAACTAGAAACCCCACTGAGAGCTAAGTCAAAAAGGGGCCATAAATCCTGTGAAAATGTTTGGATTTTAACAGAAATCGAATTTGACCTGTATTTTATTATCATACACCTTCACGTAAAATATTAAAACAATCCATCAAATATTTCTTGAGTTATCAAAACCAAAATTTTGACAGACGGAAGGACGGACTGGGTAACAATTTATACCACTCAACCATTTCAAATGGTGGGGGCATAAACAAACATCAATACTGTTTTGGAGCAATTGGACAATGTTTATGTGAACCATGTCTCGTCACCGATGGGTTTCAAACTTCCAGCGTTGAGTGACTAGTAATTACTAGTTAGTCATCATAACCACTTGACCACCCAATTAACAGCTGAAGAGGAGTGGTCTATCAAATTTGCAACAAATAGTTAGGTATTAAGATATCAGAGTAAATTACCTTTTCATAATTTTTCACATTTCTGTCAGCCATATCTACAAACAATTCTCTCATGTCTTTGTGTTTATTTTTATGCCATCTTTCCATATCAGCCCTCAAATCACTGTCAGCCACCACAGATTTATCATTCATACTCTCCACATTAGTGGTTAGCTAAAAATAACAATAAAAATAATATACCGGTAACTATTTAGAATAATCCTTCATTTCTTATTTATATATTATCCTTTATACACACTTTATACTTGTTTATTTCCTTTTATTTAAATGCATGCTACATGACCATTTGTTGTCGATGCACCGTAAAACAACATTAAACACTAACAAAGAGTATATCATTATAAATGGTACAATACTGATCAAATACTGTCAAACATGTGTTAGAGTTCACCAATAAAAGCCACCCAGTGAATATTGCCATTCTTTTAATAAACATCATTTATTAATTGAACAAAATGACCCCCAAATAAAGGCCACCTGTCAATAAAGGCTACAATATAACAATATAAGGCGCAATCATACTAAATGCATACACAAACTAAGTTATAAGAAACATTTTTTGGCATAATTTAAGTTCTAGCTGTACAGATCATATCATTTAATGAACTAAATAAGGTCTAATCAGGAGAAATGTATGAAAAGGTTGGATTATATATGATTGTATCAGATCATCATTAGCTACAGTAGGGGCAAATCGCTAAAATTGGGTCGGGACTTTGAATAAGTCAGATGCTTAACTGCAAACCAACAATTTTTTGTTTGTTTTTTACGCCCTTTTCAACAGTAAGTCATATGAGGTGGACAGTTCATCTAACTGTCATTCCTGGGATGAACCAGTACTAGGAATAACCATAACTGCCTACTTTCTCACATAAAGAGACATGGTTGGCAGCTGGGCTCGAACCCATTGAGAGGTTACGGTGATTTGAAGTCTGTGACCTTAACCACTTGACCATGGAGGCAGGTCCAACAATTTTTTAAAGAAGGTTATAGTAAGAATGTTATACATACATCAGCTATCTGCTGTTCTAATTTATCTTGTTTATGTTGTTTTACTTCATCTGGATCTTTACCCAGGAAGGCTCCCAGTGAATATGTTTGATCAGAAATCTTCAGCTAATAAACAGAAAATATCTTATAGAAGGTTGTATATCTAAATACAAATAAGACTTGACTTGACTCAACATAACAATAATTCATGTGACTGGTGTTGTTAACATGTTTGCTAATACACACATTGAAACCACATTGACATAAAACAATCACATAAATGATAGAATAAACCGTCGCAGAAGATGTTAAAAATGAAAAGATTCAATACTACTTAATGTTATATTTTTACTTCACAAATGTCAAAATTTCTAAGATTTTCACTTTTTTTATTTTCAACATCAAATGTCAATTTAGCGTGATGAAGTTACAACATAGCCCTAATCTCCGTTAAGCTTATGCAAAATAATCAGAAAGCAAAAAAATAACACTGGCTGGTATGAAAATGTCCACATGACCATATGTGAGTTTATGACAAAAAGCATGCAAGCACTTCTTATATTGTAAATCATTAAGATACACAAAATTTCATGCCATAAATTTAAAGTGCATTGGTGAAACAGAAAATAACTTGATCGACTATCTAGACAAATAGACTTACCAAACGAACCTTATGTAGGATGATTAATAAATTTAACACAAATTACATATTTATGGCATTTTTAACCTTGCAATAATGACATTGTGGTGTGCATTGTACCAAAGACATCAAATACAGAACAGACACACGACACTAATGGTCGATATCAACATTGGCTTCCAACAGTAATGATTATCCTGATTGTAACTAAGGGAATGCATTAATCTAAGGTCTATGATAGGGTAAGCCTCTCTACCAGGAGTTGATTTTTATCAGGCAATTTGACAAAGAGATCATTTGAATGAAATGTTTACAAACAATTAAATACCGCATGACCTGTATAGACTACACTTTGCTCATCTGATCTGTTCAGTTACTAGAATTAGATTCTTTCAAGTAAATATTTTAAGACAAACTGGTTTAAAATCTGGACTAACATACGAGGCTGTGAAATGACTACTTTAAGGCATTGATTCAACATGGATTCTGAGAACAAATTAAGACAATTAGTGGCATGTACCTGTTCCCTTTCATCTTTTCTCTTATTGAGTTCATCTAACGTAATTTCATACTCTGACTGTATAGCATCACGTCTTCTAAGCACAGCCTGAAAAATTCACAAGTGTAAATAATAATAAAATAAACATTTGGCCACATCAGGGCATTCAAATCATTATTCACAAGATTGTTTATAATTTTTGTTACTTTTGTAGTAGAACTTTGGTTGATGATGAAATGGGTGATGTAAAATCAATGCCCCCTGACCTTTGACCTACTGACCTGAAAATGCACAGGCCCTGTAGAGGTTGTCTTGAAGAACCAAGTTAATAAAGTTTGATGATATTAGGTTGAAGCATTCTTATTTTATAGGCAATGTTAAAGTTTGGTACAAACAAACAGGCCAAAAAAATATGCCTCTGTTCTATCGATATGGGGACATAAAAAGATCTTTGAAACATTTTGACACAATTTACAGCTATCAGTATGCTGAAGGGAAGCACCGAAAATTGAAACTGAAAATATTTATTGAAGGAAACTCAAATATTTATTAAAGGAATTCTTTTGAAGAACCATGCAACCATATACTTTGGTCATCCTTGAAAAAAGGATGTTTGATGTAACCCTACCCAGAGAATTTTCAGTAGGTAGGTAGGTAGGAAATATTTTTTTTACAATTTATTTTTACATTGAACCTAAAATTCCTGTTAAAATGCTATGTATAAACTGAAAAAAAAATACCCAAGAGACCAAAAATAAGATGGATAGAGCCGTTTTTTGGTGGGTAGGTAGCGTAACCACAAATATAATATTTTTTTAAGGATGGCCTTAGCTGCTAATCTGCTGAAATAATTAATATAATATTTGTATCAAACAAAGGTTAATTTTGTGTGAAATTCACAATTCAAAAGGATGAGTCATGACTGTAGAAAGCCATTGAATAACAGGGAAAAAATTATATTGTGAGTTATTAAAAGATATATAGGCACATGTTTGGTTTTCTTAAATTGGATTATTTAAGCAGACACATGAGCATTTATAATGATACATTATACATTGAATTATGTTATAAAAAAGACGTACACTGTCAAAATGAAAATTTTGATTACCAGTTAGAATAACTTCCTTGACAAAATACTAGGTACATACCTTAATACACTCAGCATAAAGAATATATTCTTTCAAAGGTTGACTAAACTGATCATCAGTAGCATCAATCTAAAATTACAAAAACCCAATATAGACAAATAATATGAAAGAAAGTTTGCCACAAATGTTGCGGAAGAACAATTCATCAAATATTCTACAAATATTATTATTTGTGACTTACTTAAACTCAGCATTTTATGGATAAAAACAATCTCAAATAACAATTTGTGCAGCCTCATCAATCTTTCTTTCAAGTTAAAAAGCCTCAAGCTTTCAATTTCTTTAAAAACAATGAAAGGCCACTCTTGGGAAGGATACAATTTGGCCTTTATTGACAGATGGTCTTAAGTTAATTCAGATCCAGAGGTAATTTTGTTCTTCATAATCAACGACGGTATTTGAAAGAATGATCTTTATTCACAGGGAGGCCTTCAAAGGCTATTCTTTCAAAAACAGTAGTAGCTGATTATTAAGGACAAAATGACCCCTTGTCAATGAAGGCCACATTTTGTCTTTCCCTACGGTGGCCTTTGTTCACAGGTTTGAGTGCAAATAAAATCAATGTAAGGCAGTCAGACAGTTCAGAGTGAAGATATAAGTCAGTGATAGGGAAAGGAAATGAGCTCATAGCAAGTGGGCTTGACAAGAAGTGATGCACTTACCAAATCTTTTAAACCCTGACAACCAGTATCTACTGCTTTAGACATAGTAAGTAGAGCATTTACAAGTTGATCTTCAGAGTTGGCCCACAGTGTGTATATAGGACCCCATTCTTGTAAGTCAGAATGAAAGTCTGAAAGAATCAAGACAGAAAAATGTTTATTAACAATACAAAAATAATAAGAACAAGAATGGACAAGGATTATATCATAAACTATAGTTTGAATTCCCATATATTACATGTATCATATTAAAGGAATGAATTTTGTCTACCAGGGATGTCTTTTTCATTGTTTTTCGGAACAGTTATTGGGTCCCTTTGACAGAGGAAATTTGCATCATGAAACACCAAATTGGGAATTGTAAAAGACTATCATTCTTTCTTTAGGTAGTATCTGGAATCATCTTTTTAGTTTGGGGAAAATTTTCTCTCTGTAGGAAAATATAATTAAGACTTTTTCACTTGGACCCAAAAATTGCATAAAAAAGGCCTGTTACTATATAAAGCTATAAATAACCTGAGACAAAAGTGCCGGTAAAAGAATAGGTATCATTATAACACTAATATGACTGTAATGCTAAGAAGTGGAAAAATAGTTCACCATTGAAAGAAAATAACTCCATTTATAACACATACCACCCTGTTCCTTCACTATTCTTTGAGTAATTCTGTCGATGCTGGCCAACTTTTCACCGAAGGCTTGTATATACTCATGCATAGTTGTGAACTCTGGAATTCTGTTTTTCATCATGTAGGAAGCACCCATATTATGTATTGAATCACTAACACGACCCAGTAATCCTGTAGATTGCTTCTTATGTGCTTGAAATTCCTATTAAAAACAATGATTTGTCATTATTTATAGAGGTGGAGGACAATTTTACATAGGATGTAACATCTTCAGTCAAATTTGTTACACACAGTGTGAGCCTCAACCAGGGTTAGAACTCACAACCTCTAGATCTGTAGACCAATGCTCTATCCACTGAGCTGATTGGACGGGCCGTTGATTTATCATTAACGCATATAATCATAGTGCCAGTTTTTTTAGAGATCTGTCTCTTACAGGTATAATAAACACCATCGTCGGATACCCACGGTCGTTGCCTCCGCTCCGCTACGTACATCTCCCGTGGGATTTTTCTTTACCGATTCGCCGTTTTCATAGAATAGAACAGAATATACATTAACCAATAGAAACGACGCTTACATTTTCGATACTCTCCGGCGTGGAGACGCAAATGAAAATCATAGGCACTCGGTTCCGTGATTTTTATACGTTTACATACGTTCATTTGCAATTTCACCCATCAAACAATGCAAATCTGTCGAAAGAAAAATCTTCATTTTTTCCCTTATTGTGTGTATAAAATACACCAAGGTAGTAAACTCGCCATCTTTTCGTTTGACGGTAGTGACGAAAATAAGCGTGGGTCCCGGCTTTCCTTCTAAAAGCTGCCAAAACGTTTAAAGTTGGGGCACACTACAACGAAAGCAAGGTTCCCGGAAAGCACGTGCAGATTAGAAGGAAAGTCGGGACCCACGCTTATTTTCGTCTGTAAACGTATAAAATCACGGAATCGAGTGCCTATGATGAAAATGGCTGCACCCACGAGAAAATGTTCGTTCTGTTTGTTTACAATTAAAAGTAAAGTTTTACGTGAAACGAACATAGTTTTAGTACGAGCGATCTGATTGGCTGTTAGGCGCATTACAAGATTGTACTGCATCCAATCAGAATACGGTTTTAGTTATTTATCGAAACGGTGAATCGGTAAAGAAAAATCCCACAGGAGATGTACGTATCGGAGCGGAGGCAACGACCGTGGGTATCCGACGATGAATAAACACATGACTTTGTATAAGAAGTTAGTTTATATACAACTGTACTTAATTTTAATTTGTTTTGTTAAAGTCGGTACAATCAATGTGAAGTAATTTAGCTATGTTATGCCTACAGCATAATATAATGTTTCACTGATAGCAATGGAAACAATTTAACATGCTTATAGTAATGACCATAACTATTTCAAAGACACATTAATCCCATATCAAGATAACTATTACATTATTCATGACATAACCTCAGAATATTGAGACAAGGGATGTCCACATCTTTGACCTACTAAATGAGATACAGGTATTTCATAATATGTAATGTCAATAATAAGGAACTTAAATTGATAACAAAGTGGAAGGCAACATTAAACATTTCTGTTTACTATTTACAATTATTATAAAAAGAAGTGTAAAAGTGAAATTTCTATAACTAAAATGATAAAATGAAAACTATGTCAACACAAGACATCTATATTCTGTCAATATACAACATACAATCACCTAGTATGAAGATAGAACTTTTGTACTTACCCATGCTTTGGCAGTAAGAAAAACATGAAAATCTTTATCAAACGATAACACAGGATGATCAGCTAGTCTTGATAGAAATTTCTGAAGGGCCATTCCTCTCACACGTAAAAACTCAGGACTAAATCTATCAAGTCTTCTTAATGTGTGCTTTTCTGGGAGAGGCTTAAAGTAAATAAACACAAGTCATCATTAAATGGTGCTATACTTTACAATGTTTACAGTCCTTTAAAAAAATATTGGTTTGCTAAAGCAGCTATTAAGGTGACGGTCATTAACGTTAAACATTGAGAAATATATAAAACCAGTAAGAAAATAAAAGATTGACCTAACAGGGTGGTTTTAATAATAATGTTGATTTGGTTGCTATAGTATATAATTAGATATGGTTGTGTACTGACAGTAAGATATTTTGCAATTATTGAACAGAACGTAGTGCTAACACCAGCTGTTAACTACTAAACTTCAATACTCACAGGTACAAGATGAGTAAGGTATGTTTCTTCAAGTCGTTGTCGAAGCCACAAAAAATCATTGTATCTTCTTCGTACTTGATATTCACTGTTGTCAAACTCACTTCTGGTAGTCTACAAAGAGAACAAATCAAGTTTTAAACTGCCAGAACATTTTGTTTTAATCAATCAACCAGTAATTGTATTTGCTCTCCCAAAAGCAAATGCATAAGAGCTGTTGCATTCAATTGAATTTGTAATAAAATTATAATCAGCAATAACAGTAGTTATCCAATAACTTTCATAAAATTTGTAAACCAGATACACTGTGTATTATAGCCAGATGTCAATAATAGAATATCGTAATGATTTCAAAATAAGCAAAGGCTCGAATTGCATTTTTTGCTGAGAATAATCGAGAGTGCATTTCAAACCTTTAATGTGATTCTGAAAGTGACGTAAGATTCCATTGTTCCACTGTGTTTTTCAGGATCATCAACAATTATCATCATGTCATGTGCTGTTCCATCATCATCATCATAACCACTTAAGTTGGCAATTAAACTTGAACTTCTAGAGACACTCAGATCAGATCTACCTGAAGCATCCAGATCGAGACTCTCCAACTGAAATAATTAAATGATCAATAATTACAACCCAGTATAACTGATTTCAATTATGGTTGGGAATTAAGATAATCAAAATAAAAGACTATATACAACTTAAAACAAGTTTTAATGCATAAATTAAATTGAAATGTAAGGAATATGACTTGATCATTGTTTGTTTGTTTGAAGACAGCATACATGATGCTCGATAGTTCTGTAATAGTCTTCACTGGATCTAAAACAAGCAATCTCTAAATCAACTGTACTGATTTAGTAGAGCAGACAGGCTTCGCAGCAATAAAATATAACTGAATTTACTGATTAACACATGCCGAAATTGTAGACAGAATCAGCATATTGGAAAGGAAACAACAAAGGAAAGAGGGGAAGGCTATGAAAGATATCAACTGAGGAAAAAGAAGGACAGAACCATCCAAGACCAGCATAGGTCAGAAACATTTGACCAGGGTTAGTTTTTGGCCATATCCTTTAAGTACATGTACGCCATAAAAGAAACCTTAGATTTTCTATTTTTTAATTAGTTTTACTTTAAGTGATATCTAATGATGAGTTTGAAAACAGGGAACATAAGCCTGATAAGGAGTAAAGGATGATTGTATTTTAGAAATGTTGTACTCTTATCATAAGTTCTATCTTTGTACCCATTTATGAATAAACTTAATTAAGAAAAAAAAAACATAATTTTGGACTTTACTAAATATGTCAAGTATTTCAAAATGGAAGAATCCACATGTATAATGTGAACTATTTCCTTGACATTGCCAAAATACATGGTCCAATTTTGTGTTGAAGAAAACGTTGACTAATGGATTTTTTCTGTCATCAAATGGTTACCATGCCTATCCAATGTACTTAAAATTGAATGTTATCGATGTGAAATAGTAGCATGTCAAACAAAATAAGTTAGGACTGGAGTGAGCACTCGGGTAATCACAAATCCAATTGAAAATTCGAGAATGAACAATACATAGTTCCCACATCTACAATATTTACTTCGTTTTGAATTGGCAGCCATCTTGAAAGTCAAATTTCGTATGTGTTTATAGCAAAAAATTAAAATAGTTATTAGGCAACTCAATTTACAAAATATAACTTCATATAAATATGAAGTTGGAAAAAACATAAGCATATCAGGTTTAAGGATATGTAGTTGTCACATATGAATATTCTATATCTAAAATTATCAAAACAAAAATATAAATATCTTCTATCAATGCTTGTCAAATTTGACTTTCAAGATGGACACCAAAGGAGGTAAATATTATTGTAGATGTGGGTAAAGGGGTTTTATGACTGTGTGTCTTTTTGTAAAATTTGACCATTTCTCAAGTGAAAAATCTTAAATAGCGAGTTTAAAATATCTATTTAAGGTAGTATAAGTTAGTGTGTTCAGTTGCCTACACTTTGCACTATATATATGAGTTAAATATTTTGTATGCATTGCAATATTATGGAAGTTTATAACATATGTTGGAAAATTTGAATTGTCTAAGTTCTTTCCTTTCTATATATATTATAATTTATATACGGGTTACATGGAAAAAATCTTTATAGGATTTTTTTTCGTGACAAGCCCCTTTGGATGTGGGAACTATGTATTGTCAATACTGAGTTTTGTGGATCATAATCTTGTTTGTTTACTTGAAGTAATTATTTGTTCTTAAAACCTCTTCTCTGAATATCTCATCAGGGTCTACTCTTATTACTATTAACTTTGAGGCTTTACAGAATTTTTAGAAAATGGGTCACTGCAGGCTTAAACCATAAAAATCAAAATAATCCTGGTAATTCCATACATAACAAACAAGAGGGCCACGGTGGCCCTATGATCGCTCACCAGAAAAAAGACCTTAAGAGAAGAACATTTTTTTGATTTTTCAATTTTGACCCAGGCCCATTATTTGAACAAACTTGGCAGAGGTCCATTAGACAATGCTACATCAAAAATATCTTAGGCACAGCAATTTCTGACAAGAATTGAAGATTTTTTCAATTTTCATATATAGATCCATGGTAAAATCCAGAAAGTCTGGGGTGGAGTCAATTTTTTTAACAAACATGGTAGAGAAATATCATATGTCATGATATGGTTGTCTAGGCTAGCGCTAGCCAAAAATTCTTAGTAGCCAGACATTTAATCGTCTGGCTATTAACCCGGATTTCTTAATACTTTAATAGCCAGATCAGCATTTAATTAACCAAAAGCGAAATGTTGGGCATGTCAACCAAGACTTATTGGTATGTACAGCTAGTTATAGTTTTCTCTGCATATATCAAATCAGGTCACATTGGCTAATTATTAGACCAGTTCAATTACCACGAAATATGGCTTTATGTGCCTGTTACTGCACTGACACTTTCCATGGTATTTTCAGGTCTTTATGGGCAATGTAGTCACTTGGTTTATTTATGTTTTGACATGCTGCAACTATTTAGATGTTGCTTTTATGTGTACATGTACTCTATCAGACATGAGTCTTTGACATACTTAAACAACAGCAAAGTAATTGATATTATCTAGATGCATTGGCTATCTAGGCATGAGTTCAAATCACATTTTATTGCTCAGATTTTGTCTTGAAACAAATCTATACACCCAAAAGCATATCAACATGACTATCAATTATTTGTGAGTTGTGTTGTATGGTACAAAAAGGAGATGAAGCTCTTTCACAAAATTGCAGATGGTAACTTTAATTGTTTGGCTCTTACACCTTTTACTTTGTTGAGCTGCAATAATATTATTAAATTGCAAATGGTGATGTCATTATGAACTTACAATAATCAATCCAACATTAAAACTGCATTATGATTTTCATAAGGCTAACAGTAACACTGCTGCCCTGGCAAATGATGATTTCATCATAAATGTGTGCCATATTATCATATATCAAGGATAATATACCACATTTAACAAATAGAACAGGTTTACACAAATTACTCAATAAATGCTGTTATCCGAAATGTGTTGTCCGAAATCCGTATACTTCATGGAAGTATAAGTTTAACAACCATTCTTGAAAATTATCGAGTTTTTTATATTTTGTTGGTCATACTGCTAAATTCAACATGACATTGTACTTTTGTAGTAAATTGTCAATAAAATCTTACAAAACCCGAGATTGTTCAGTAAAGTGCAAAGCAATTTCCGAAAATACAACCCGGACTGTACCGGTATGGTACCGACTTTATTCACTACCACGATGCACTCGCGATTGTTTTGATAGTCTAAGAGTCATCTGCATTATGAATGACCGCCTGGGGCAATTAAAATTGGTGTTAACAGATGTAAACAATCGACATGCATCGTTTGTCACACATATTTCTGCTGTCTGCAGTGTAAAAGTGCGTATTTGAGATTAAAGTATTGGATTATCAAGGCCTGTTAGAATCGCCAAATAGTAAATTGTCTGGCGATTTTTGTTGCCCATTTGAGAATTTTAACTCGCCAGATTCAACTTTGACTCGCCAATAGCGATTTGGCGATCGGCTAGCCTAGGTTGTGATGTTCTGATTAATTATTTATTCAACAAATCAATATTTGAGCGACTTCATGGGTTAGCACAACAGACTACCCGTATTTGTCATTCGTAAAACGACATGAATATAACAATAATTAGGAAGCCATCTTTAGCAGTTGTGTATGAGCAGTGAAAATAAGTTTATATTTATGTAATCTTTTGATTTTTATGCTGATATGAAAAAAAAACATTGCCGAAACTGTAAGATCAAAACGAAAGTAGCCTCTTTGTGTAAGTAGGTGACCTACAGGTGGCACATCATTCAGTTTATACCGGAAATATGATATACTGCGTATATATGGGTACTGCGGAAATACGAGGCGCGAGTATACTAATTACTATACACCTAAAAAGTAAAAAGATTTGTACGCATGTTTCTCATTGCACACAAATTACACAACAATGTCACGGGCTGCTGACACACCAAACGTACAGGTTAAATATCTGGATTCAATTGAAGAGCAAGGCAATAAAGATTGATATCTAAAATTGGATCTTCCAAACTATTTTAAAATTGATAATGTTCTAACTTCTAATGTTGACGCTACCCTCCCGACACAAACCTCTCCATCATCGCTTTCGTCGGCTACATTCATGAGTGGATCCTTGAATTTAGGCTTCCCATCCTTAGAATTCATCTTGACGCGGCGAGGTTCCGATTGCCCGTCTTCTTCCGACATATTCCAGTCTCGGAATAACTCCAGATCGATAAAATAACAAATTTATTCAACCGGAAGTCATAAGCCGGAAGTTGATACGTGTACTCTTCGTCTACTTTTAAATGAAATGCGGCTACCAATATTTTTTAACGGTTACTTCCCTTGATCAGTACTCAAACCACTGCCACCACCACCACCACTGGTAAATTCCGACGTCAGAGTGATTTTTTTCACTTTTGATTTTAGAATTTTCTATCACTTTACTTATCTTTCTTTTAACCATTATGCTAATGCACGCACACAAAAAATAAACGTTAATAAGAAAAGTTCGTAAAAATGAAATTTATTTTCACTGTAACACGTACCGTATATATTGATGTAAACAATGGCTGAACTTAGACAGTTACTTTTAGATAGCGCAAAAGAATTTGATCCATCAATTATTTTTAAGAAGACACAAATAGAGCGTTTTTTAACACATTTTATCTGGTAAAGATGTATATTTTGTAATTGTGAATCTACTTGTTGGTTATTGGAAAAGTCTTATCAGTTGTTGGTCACATGATACACTTATTGGCACGTGATTATAGGTGGCAGTGACCATACTAGCAAAGCGTGACGTAACCCATGAGGAGTTTGGCTGGGTACCTAATCGGACAGACAGTATGGACATCTACTTATACATTATAATTTAATTTGCTATCATTGCAAAAGTCTTAATAGTTTACAGTAAACAAAAATACGCGGAACTCAACAATTACAGAGCTGCCAAATTTGTCATTATGTTACATCAATTCTTGTATACTCATTGGAACCACTTTAACCAAACTGGTCTTTTTCAGTTTGTCTTGTTGACCATTACATCAGCAATGCAATGCATACTTCATGCAGTATTTGCAATGCAATGTAGCTATTCAAAAAAGAGAACACTTTTAACAAGCTTAACCAACATTTAAATTCTAATAAGTGACTTCAGCTACTAATCAATGACCTTATTCAGCTATAAATGAATTAATTAGCAGCAAGATATGATAAAAGACAATAAACAATTATTTTCAAAGAAAATAAATTTTAATATTTTTTTTATCATAATATAACATTAATTATATTACTATAACTATTGTACAAAGAAATAAAGTGTATAAGCACTCAAAAACAGTCTCTGATATTTGTTCTAAAAAATGTATAATCATTTTATTGTTTATGAACACTTGAATAATAACATACATGCATACTGAGTACAAGTTAGATATCATGATTTATTGATTGCTTTTTAATTAACAGACTGAACATTGCCTTTCAAATAAGTGTCAATTAAGTATTCAAATGTAGATCATGCAGGGAATCTATAAAACACTATCATAATTGATACGCAATCCATATGATACAGCCTGTTAATGATGGTTACTACATCAATTTACATGTATACACTGAACAAAACTTATAACCACCACTATATAAAATGTGATTCATTGGCACTTTCTCAAAAGACCATTGATCAATTTAACCAAACTTTCTAAAGTTGTAAATTTTATGTACTTGATCCCGAGGTTCTCAAGTGGAATGGGTGGTGTACTTTATAAAAATTGGCTCAACAGTTACATGCATATTAAAATATAAGGTGAGGGTTTGTTCAGTATACATATGCACAAGATAAACACGAAGATACTTGTGTGATTGTTTCATTACATTTATGTATTATACAGAGAGAGATAAATATACATATTGCAGGATAAATTGATAGTCGTATATGAAGCAATACTCCGTGATATTTCATAACACACAGTCCAGAAATTAAGCAAAATATAAGGCATACAAAATGTATCAAAAAACTTATATCAGTGTAAAATATTTCTAAATATAACAATCAAGGCAAAATATGGAAAACAAGACACATACTGTGAATATATATATAATATCTAAAAATGAATCAAATAACTTGCATGTCTACAACAATGATAATAATGTTTACCATATTTATCCTAATAATTGCCTTCAAAGTAGTTCATTTTTGAGGGAATTTGAACAATGAGTTAAGTTAAGGTGGGGAATTTGTTTTAATGATTGAATGTTTGTCAAATAATAAGACATTTAGGCTGAGTGACATTATCGTTACTGTCAAAAAATGGGGCAGATGTTAACTAAAAGAAAGGCAAATTATTGGGAAAAATTTGGTATATCACATTATGAAAGGCTACATTAGAAAACTCACATAACTGAAGGCTTTTATCATCTGAGCAAATTGAAATAGCAATAATCTGATCTACTATGCATAACTATAGAGGAATAATAAACACCTCACCAATACCCTAGCTTGAAGACTTCCTAATTACTACTGAGCATGTAACATATTTTCACGAATTGATCACTAAAACTAAGATACTCACAGACCTGGATTACCCTTTAAACATTAACTTACTAAATTCATTTCTTCGACAATCAAATATAGCTGATTTAACAACCATGAATAATGTGATCGAACAATATTAATTTATACTCTTAGAATTATCATATTTGCTAAATGCCGAGTTTTTGAATCATATTCAGGTAAGCTTCTAAGACAATAATAATGAATTACATTCATTCATGATACCGCAATGATAACAAAAAATATACATAACAGACAGCAGGTGCATGAATATATGAAATTTGCCAAGAAAAAAATGTCCTGAATGGATGTTCCTTACATTTTTGGCATTAAAAACCTTTATACACTTGGTATGACAGCCGAACATTTAGCAAAAAGCAACAGCACACCAATGGATAACAGTGACAACATTTGTTTTTATAACAAAACGGCTGACCCAATGACTTAAATGGGTCATTGACATCTATTGACACAATTGTCAAAGTAAATAAATCTTAGAAATATATAAAATATACATGTATAAATGTAAAATAATCCTTCACTATTATTAATCATGAATTTTATTAAGAATTTTTATATAATTACGTATTTGACTTATCTGTTGCAGATATTTTTTGTTTCAACATTGATTTTATATGGAAGAATGGATTTTGAAGTGCATATACTGATTTAATACAATAATGTAAATAATGATGCAACATTCATGAATTGCATGAAGCTGATATTTGTACAACCAGCTAGGTTATTGCAAGCATATGAAACCACATGACTTGTAATACAAACAAAATGTCACAATAACAATAAAAACAATTTATAAATATTTGATTCTCTGAGTAAATATAAAAAAGAATAGTAACAACAAAGCGTAAAACATTAAAGGCACTATACACCTAAATAAGAATCTTTGGACAAAATTGGTGAAATACTGATAACTTTCATTTGATTTATTATGAACACACATGAATATAAATATAACCACAGCACATCAAAATGATCTCTACTGGTATATTGAAGACTACAGTTCAACAATTTAGTACCTTATTTACTTTACAGACCTGTAGGAAGCTATTTCAGATTGGGTGGGCTATAATTTTTTATTTTTGGTAACAATGGATTAGAGGAGGGTTTAGATAAGAAAATCAGTTATAGCCATTATTATTGGGGGAGAGAGGGGGCTAAGCAACATCTGATTCCTACGCCCCTGCTTGATAAAAGGAAAATCCGAGGTACAAAAATTTGGGAATAATCATACCTTAAAAGTATGACAGTTCCAGACATTTTTTTAACAAAAAAAATTAACCAATCTTCCCTACTTCTTTGTCTAGCATAATGAAATTACAATGTGTAGTCTGACATTTTGTCTTGATGTATAATCATGAATGAAATAATGAATGACACATGTGATGAATTAATGTTAAATATAATAGATGACAGATTATGATATAACAATAAAATAACAAGAAACAAAATGCTCAACTGTATTTGAACACTTTCAATAAGTTCATCCTTAAAGATATTTTGTTTGCAGTAACGCTACCTGCTCACCCAAAAAGGCCCTAACCAACATTTCTATTTGACTTCTCAGGTTTTTTAGCATTCGAACATGTATTTTGGGTTCAATATAAAAAATAAATTGTAAAAAAAATTCTTACCTACTTAGGGTTACCGCAAGCAAACTTTTTTAAGGATGACCTAAATTTGTAAAGCTTTCATATTGGTAAAGTTTGTATAAATAGTCATCAAGCTAAAAAACTCACAAGAAAAATGCAGAAATATAAATTCACTCAAATTCATCTTAATTGCATAGGAATACAACAAATCCTCTGTTATAAATTGTGCTTACATAATTATATCAGGTGAGTGGTCAAGTGATTAAGTGAAGAAAATATGTAAGTTTTGTGTAATATTGTACTGCCATTTTGCAGAGCAATCAGTCACCAAACACAATTGAAAGAAAGTCCATTATACCTGAGAAAAACGCAGTGAAAAGATGCTTTCATATTCATAAATGTCATATTGCTTAGAATTGTATAATTTCTGTCTGGAGAATATAACTACATAGATGATGGATTTATGAAGTTGACATTAATTCTATTTAGAATTATCGTCATTTGATTTCCATTTGATTGATACAGCAGTTGCAGGCTCAATTCCTCTCATGAACCATTGGCCTTAATGGAAAAAACTTGAATTCCTCACTCATAATACACGCCATAAACACTTCCAATAGCAAATATTGACTTATTTCTGAATTCTGATGTGGAAAAAGTGTCAGCTTTATCATCCCACAGACATCTACTTCCAATACGTAGACCCTGACTACTCAGCTGACCAATATGTACAAGACATATCACCTTAAATCTCGGGATCATCATATCTTTCACTCTGGCTTTAATTACCTGAAAATAAATGCTTATTGTATGAACATGTTTTCATTCACCCAAACCAGTACATACCAACTACTGGTAATGAAAAGTACTTTTCAGTATATATTATTAATATAATGTACAACTAATAAATTTCAGAAAAAATGCTTGCAATCAACAAAGAATTTAGTTTAACCACATTTATTTCTGAAGCTTAAATCTCAGTTACATTGCATTCATATGAACAAAACGCAATATTTGAATACATTGAATAAGAAAGATTTGTTGAAGTCATAAAACATTTGTGCTTAGATCAAGGCAGCTAAACATTTGTATGTAATGGATAACAACAAAAACTTAAAAAAAATGATTTGCTGGATGAACACATTTGACCAGAAACAACTTGTAAATAATGGCACATATTTGTTGATTCATTATACAAAATAATAGCAAAAGCTTTTAATTCCCCTTGGCCACAAACTTGATAAAATCCAGACATATCTTTTATAATTCACCTTACATAATATTGTATGCATGTATATCATGATCAGCGGTTTTTCACTTTCTGTAACAGAGGCCGTCTAAAGGCCTCTTCCCAATTGAAAATTTCTTTAAAATTATGCAGTTTTCCCAAAAATCCAAACTTACACCAGCTCTTTTATTTCCAAAATCAGCAATTTTAGCGATAATTCTTCCCAAAATCAACAGGCTAAGGCCTCTCCCCAATGAAGAGAGAAAAAACACTGATGATAAATAATTATAAATCTACCTCTGATATTGTCTTTGACATCTGACGACATAATTCAGGTTCATATCTTTCTTCAGCTAAGTAACTTTCCAATACATCACGAATGATATGTTTTACTTTACCAGCAGGGAATTTCTTGCCAGGTTCTAACTGATATGTATTTTCACATTTAACTGGAGGTCTATAATGATCATCATGTCCTGGCTCATCCATAAATGATACTGTACTCATAGAACTTGCTCTGTAATTAAACAAAATTGAGCTATTTATAAATAAGTTTGTACATGTTTTAAAATATACATAAATTGTAACTGGTATGTTAAAGCTGCAATGGTATTATAATCAATACCAATCAAAAGATAGATGCGATCAAATTCTATCATCTACTATATATATACAGTACAACCTCTCCAGAGCAGCCTTCTCTTGAGCAACAACCTCTCTTCAGCAACAGCAATATTTTTCCCACTGCACAATTTAACAATGAATTTAATTTAGCTAAAGCAACAACATCTTAACTACAACATAATTTTGCTTTAATTGGAGAGGCTGCACTGTACACTTAAATCACACCTATGACAAGAGTCATTTACTACATATCATGAAAACACAGCTGACTGAGCGCCCATTACATAGCTCTGATTTAAATATGACAGTAAATATCAGACAGCAGATAATGACAGTTTAGTAATTTTATTTGCACTATGAGAAAAGTCAACATACCCGTGTTTGTAATGTCTGTTGTCATGTTTGAGAACATCACTGCTAGCTAAAGATGAAACACTTCCTTGTTTCTTCAGCAGTCTTGCTGCCTTATCTCGAGCTCTTTCATGATCCGACATGTTGTTACTTAATCGGAGTAAACAAATATATCTGAAAACACACAATAAATACAATTAGTCACACTTAGATCTGTAATTGACAGTGTACATGTTCAACAGTTCCGTTCATACCAATTAATGATCAAACAAATTCTGTTTTAATCATATCAGCCCCTATAAAAATGAGACACTCAAGAATGAAAAGTCTGCACCAACCATTTGGGTGAAGGATTAATTGCATATCAGTGAGCACACAAGAGTTAATTGGAGCACCCAATTAAACGTTAATTAATTGGCTGTTCTGCTAATCCAACTATATCACTTTCCAAGCATAGACAAAAAAACATGTACAGTTTTACTACATATATATTATGATAAACAAACTATTTAGAATGATAAAGTACCGTAAATTCGGACAATAGCAAAAATACATGATATGAAAGAGAATATAAATTTCACCGGTTGGATTGCACGCGCATTCCAATCGTCGACTTCGAGCATTTTAAACGTTAGCGAAAAAGATGACAGTCATTAATGTAATAATAATAAACTGAGACAAAACGCATAGAATACATACTTCAATGGCAATTACTTTTATACCAATTATGAGATTATTACGGTAAATAAACTATTACACTACCTTGTAGACGATAACAGTTGCCAAGGCACTTATGATGCTAGTTTGTTAATCGAAAGTGCAAAGAAGTAATTTCCGAATTTAATTTTAAACTGAAATAATGGATTTTTGTTACATTCAAATGCTAACAAAATTAAAATTAAGGTGAAACACGATTAGTTTCCCTTTTATTTATCAAAACGAATTAAATGTATAACGATGATAAATTATTGGGCTACTTTTTTAAGTGATGTATTTTTCGAAAATGGAATTAGCGCACTTTCGATTTTTCTCCTTTCTACGTGAAAGTACAAGTGCTAATGAAAGTGGATATGAGACGAGACTTCTGATTGGTTCAAAGTCTATTTACGAATCTACTTAAAAGACAAAAGGTGCGAACCACGTATACATGAAACAAAAAGATCATAAGGTAATATAATGATAGGATCGTAACACACATTTTTGCACAATCGATTTTGGAAATATTTGAAACTTTATAGGTTTCCATGATAGAAAATGATTCATGTGATAATAAAAAAAAAATGGAATTCCTTTGAGCTTTCTTAATTTGCATTCAAAGTCTACATAGGAATAATCCATTTTTAAAGATAAAACAGGGATGCTATATGTAATATATAGCATCCCTGGATAAAATAACATGAATTTCATGAAAACATGAACATGAAAACTCATGGTAATAAGATGCAATACCACAGTATCAATCTAATTTGATAAAGAAAAATATAGGTCACCATACATCGCATTATATTTTTTTATCAAATGAGATCGAGATGTATTAAATTTCTATTCTGATATAGTGTCCCTGATTGCTATTAAAATTTACCTAGCTATGGGTAGAACTTAATTGTTTAATAATTACTCCGTGCCATACGTTAGTAGGCATACTATCCACATCAATGACAACAAGACCAGTGTTGTATGTATACACATCTATAGGGCCTTTCAAATGAATATTTGAACGACCCTTGTCAAATATTAATATGTATTACTTTTTAAAAGTAATTCATTTAATCTGAATCTATATATGATATATACTAGATTCTACTTGAAGTAAAAACAACATTTATAAATATTATGAGCCTGTCTTAAAGTATAATGCAAGTTACATATTCCCCTTAAGATACTTTTTTATAAAGAACAAAATAAACTATTTTATTCCATAGCAACAACAACGTTTAATTTAAATATGATTTTCAAATTTAAAAAAAAATTGTATGTGATTAAGCTTGATTTTATTGTAATTCTGTTATATCAAGATCTGTTTTTGAAAACCCACAGTATCATTGATGTCCTTACTGACGAAATCCGAAGATAAATTCTTATATTGGTATATGTTGTTATTCTTTTCTTCTTTTTTTCTGTAGCTCTAATAAATGTTTGTTGACTAAGTTCGTCAGAGATGTTGCAGTAGAAAATTAATAGAAATGAAGTTTTGCATCCTATCCGAATTGTTTTGGTCTAGTAATCGTAAATATGACTACATTAAATATTCACAAGCATTATATTAGAACTCCTTTTTTGAAAATGCAAAACCAAATGTAAGTATAACCTTACAATTCATTATAATTATCAATGATGCATCATAAATACTATTTCTTTATTTTTAAGTTAACAACAAGAGCAATATACTCTAGATATAGATGAAGAATCACAGCCGGATATAATGATTTGCAAAGCTTACGAACATGTTGTAAAAAAATGAAAATGGGTCATTTAAGCAACTTTCAAGGTTACAGTGGACGTGGTACTGTATTGAAGCTGGCATAGCGGGATTGCGCTACACTCTCATCTGTCTTCCAGTGATGTCAAATCCTTGTGGGGCCGTAGATATTTGAGCGTCGAACTAGAAGAAATAGGAGGAAGATTATAAAGGCCTATGGCTGTACAGAAGTATATACTTAACGGTTAAAAAGGTTACAAATAATTAAGGCAGCGCAGAGCTAGGGTGAGACATGTTCGACACAGCGTGTCGCTTTGAAATGTTTAAAGATTGGGAGAGGATATATATATACACCTAGGGGTAGGACATTCCAGTGGGGGGAAATTAATACGTGCTAAGTAGTCTCCAAGTCCCTTAATCTCATCGTCTTGATCTTAGATATAATTATGCTCTAATCGTCTTTATGCGCTCTTCGAAAATAAGGAGTTTGAACGTCAGTTCATATTCTATTAAAATGAGAAAGCCAAACATTTGAAATTTTCGTCACTGATTTAACAAGAAAGTGGGGAGAGCACTAGCTATATAAGCGGTGACTGGTAAATTGGAGCCAACTATGGTCTAACTATCATATTCCATTATTTTGTGTTTTTTAACGCATTCAACAATGCCATATGGCACAGCTCTCGGAACTTAATTGGTATGTTAATTGGCAATTATCATTTCCAGGCACCATAGTTCGTCGTATATGGCTTGTACATTTACACCGTCGATCGCCGTGAACGTTTTTGCAGATCATGACTGTTGCGTTGTGGTATGGAAAGGACTCTGATATGGGGTTAAATCACTACAGGTTGTGGTAGAGGGTATATTGACTGCAGCTAGGCACGGTATATGGATGTGATCCTCTGACTCCATATGTTGCCCACTTATCGCAGCAAAACAACCTTAATTCTATTCCAGGAGCTTCTTTTCGTTAACAACAACATTCGTCTATTGGATTTTTTGTAAAACGGTCTCGGTTCATCCCCTATTGAATATTTGTGGGACCAACTTAATATACAGGTTCGACAATTTAACGTACGCCAGTCCCAGCAACTCTGGCCAAACATCTAGAATCCATATTGGAACAGTCGGCCAACCTCCCAAACATCGAGAATAAACTCATTCATGAACGTTTCCCAAATTTATCAGGGTTTTGTCCAGAGAGAGCAATTTGTGGATATATTTACCTTGTTTTGTCGATCCAGTTTTCCACGATTTTAAATAGCAGGGGCTGTTCAATTCCCTTAATTCATTGAATAACTCATGTATTCAAATCTTTCTGGCATCTTAATTATTCTCAACTGAAAAAATAATTCTATACTCAATATACATATATATTACCCTGAATTTGAACCCCAAAATAAACGATTGCTTAGATTGTTGTTTTTGGCATAAAGCAGAGATCGACGTATATACGTCTCTGCATAAAGTTCACGTACATATATAGTTCAAGAACAATTTTTGGATAACAAATATGAATAAAATATTTTGCGTTTCCGGAAAGCTGATAAGTGAACATTGTATAATTTATTATAGTTTATGCACATGTTTATACATTAAAAACAATATGTTGGTATTGATGAATTTTCACGAACGTATGTTAAATTCTGTATTTAGACAGAGCCAGAGTCGCCCAAACAATAACAACATTATTGGAGTCCTGACAAAGATACAGATGCTGTATTACTTATGCTTGTTTATATACAATAAATATTTCAAATAAATATAATGAGTTTTAAATAAATTGCGACTGATAGATATATAGGAACAGAATAAAAACGACGATAACTCGTTTACAAGCAATACTCATTTGCAATTATTTGCTGGGAAAATAATCCGACCTGTAAGTTAATGATCGAACAGTTCCTTCAGTACTTTGATTTAAATAGCAAAAGCAAATATTATTTCCTATATTTATTTTTATATTTGTCCCCGTATCAACAAAACAATAGCAATATCGGGAAAGGTAATTTTATTGAAGTCTATATAAATCGCTTTGCGTTTTTAATTGATCTTTTCGCTTAAAAGAGAGGAAAATTGACCAATCATATTCCTTGTTACAAATTATGAGGAAGTCAACATGGCTGTCAAAATGACAACTTTTCAATACTAGCATAATGAAAATTGGATATACATAGTCTACAATTATGTATTTTCCCGTCGGCTGGCCCAAATACATAAAGCAACCTTACAATGAATTAAGGGAGCCATGTCATATCGTTGCCAGCTGCGATCGAATGCTGTTCGCTGTAGTCTCTGAGGAGGAGATCAGCATTTGGTACTGCAAGGCAAGTATGACTTGAAAGTCATCTTGAGAAACAAGCTGTGCTTATTGTTTTGTGATTTATACTCATAACGAAACCTACGGCTGTATAATCAGCTTTATACCAATTGTTCTATTACATATTTGAATAGGAAGGCAGTGACTGGGTTGTAAACAAAAGGCATATGAAAGTTTTTCTGTTTTTAAGTCTTATGTCATGCCAATGTATTGAACTTGAAGACCTAGGGAAGACCTTTGTGGATAAAGTATATATACAAAAAAATTATGTTGATTTTTTCAGATTGATTATTATCTAAATATGTATCTGTTGTATGCTTGTTACCGCTATATGCCTTTTACCGCTAATTAATGCCCGTATAATAACAATGACTGGCGTATGCATGTCACCTCCACTTTCATTTCCGTCTAGCATTTGTTTACATTGCGTGCCTCAACTTTCAAACATTTTCATCTACAATTTATGTCATTTGAATTCAATTCAAATTAATACTGCTACGCAGTATACGTATAATTGTATCACATTTTAATGCATTTTATCTCTTAAAACACAGTTTTGATATTACTGCAAATGATAGATGGTCCGCACATTGGTGTGAGTTTAGTACAATTGCGGGGATTTCCCACATTATTTTGTATCTCACATTTGATTGGTCGATTAGCGGTATTATGGATACCAAGCAAAAATCAATATGGCCCTCAGTGTGTCAAGAAATGTGAATAGTTGAATGGTTATATGATTTGACTTGCACTGCCATGCATTCTAGGCTGGTAAAGAGTTAGACTATTGGTAATATGGATGAACAGTATATAAATGAAAAAAAAATCATCTCCTAAAGTGATTTTGATTTTTTTTGGGGGGGGGGGGAACAGTTTTTTCTTTATTGCGCAGTAGAAGACAATCTGAAAATAATGTAAGTTTTTATGTATATATATATTGTATTTGCATAGGTCTTCCCTAGGTCTTCAATTAGTCAAGCCGCTTACAGAGAGAATGATCGAAGTACAGTTTACAAGGCTGAAACTGTATTTTTTCACTTAGACACTCACTATAACCAGAGACACTTACTATAACCAGAGACTTAGTAATATATATGTCTCTGTTATAACCTGTTTCTATGTGTGATTATTTTGAAATTAATATCATATTTATAGTTAAAATACAAACAAACTTTGGGGCAGCAATCCTTGTTATTCTTGAGATCCATACCAATGGTACCATACATTTGAGTATATGTTCATTCAGCACAATAACCTTTTCAGGATGTTTTCTTCATGCTTATAATTCATGTGCAGATAAACCATGGCATATAATAATTCTGAACTTAAATGAATAAAGCCTTCTCTACTCTCTAGCCACATTAGTTGATATCAACAAAATTAACATTTTTTTCTGATTATCGAATAAAACTTAAACTTCAAGTTGAAGTAAATGACTTGCTGTCAGAATAGTGGTCTTATGAATTTGAATGGTAATAATAATTATGATAGTATCATGCATATATCCAGTACTTAACAACATGTAAAACTGGTTTAGTAGGTTATTTCTTTTCTGAACCACTGCACTACAAATTAGTACCTTAAGTTTGTACTTGGTTGTTCGAATGAGTTTACAATTTATGGATCCTTTCTTTGTTATGAAATGATAAATTAACTTCATGCCACTGATTATTATGAATGAACAGTCAAACCTGTGTTTGTGGCTACCTCTGAAATAAAGGCCACATTCTGAATAAAGGGCATTCTAATAAACACTGTCATTGATTATCTAGAACTAAATGACCTTCAAATAAAGGCCACCAGTCAATAAGGGCCACATATTGTCTTTCCCAAGGGTGGCATTTGTTTGCATGTTTCGAATGTTCAAATTTTGTTTAGTGCATAAAATGTAGTTTAAATGTTCTATTGATTTTATTTCTACAGCCTGCTGTACAGATTGTTAGTTATACTCAGACAGAGAAAACTCTTGCTGTGTATGGAAAATATTGCAGAGCAGAATGGAAACCAGACTCATCAGCTTTAGCAGTCATTGTAAGTTGTCTTATCTTTCATTTTTACGCCCCCCCCCCCCCCCCCCCCCTGTATCAATAGATCGGGGCATATTGTTTTTGGTCTGTCTGTAATAAACTTAAAATCAAAATGCTTCCACCTATTATCATCAAACTTTGTATGTTGGTTGCTCATGACAACCTATACAGGACCTGTTTTTTACAAAATTGACTCAATAGCACATGTAGGTGTGTTCTTTTTGTAATATTTCTCATGAATTGATAGCTTTAATTACTAATTTTTCTCTTCAGGAGTCATTGCTTATTTATTATTTATTTCAGACAAGCAACAGTTATGTGGTGTTGTTTAAAGTTGACCTAGATATTTCAGTGCCAAATCACCATTGTCTTTATGTCACATCAGAAAACAGGTAGTTAGATATTTATATTCATTATTGATTTGAATATATCTTGGGTATTGTTTGACTGTCATATCTTATCTTATTCTTAGATGGTACTTTTAATACATTAATATCATGCCATTAGGATGTATATACTGTCAAACCTCACTAATTTGAAGCTTTCCAGACTGGAATCCTATCAAACTAAACATGCTGGTTCCCGACTGTTTACTTTTTTAATTGACTTTGTGACTGATTTGTTATTCAAGTGTTTGATGTTGTTATTTCAGATCTCAGAGTTTTGTGAATGATGGTCATGCATCTTCAGAAGGGAACAGCATTCCTGCTATTAAACTTACTCTTACAAAACATGTGCAATTATCATCAAATATAACATGGTATGTTTAGCCTGATAAGCACACTGATGCTTTTCTGCTCATATTAGTATGGAGGTCACTCGTTTCCTACAGCTTCCAGTCAATGGCATCTGAATAATGTATATTACCTAGCATTGATTGATGGAGACAGACTTTCCAGTGTTCCTATTTTATTCCTACTTTTTTGAAAATTGTAATTGGAAAGCCTGATATACATGACCTGTGATGATTTCACTGTCTTATAAAGCATCAAATGTAAAATATATTCCTTTGGCTGATCTGTATTATGTGCTTTATTATGCCCCCTTTCTAAGAAAAGGGTACCGTATATTTCACATGTCAGTCTGTCAGTTGGTCCATCTGTAAACGCACCTTGTCCAGGCAATAACTATTTGACCTAAGGTTCTCAGATTTGGTAGGGAGGTTGGACATCTCGTGTAGATGACCCCTTGTGGTCAGTAGGTCATCTAGTTGGCCCTTTGGGGAAACTGTGTTTCACAAACACTTCTTGTTTTGTTAGCAACTGGCTTTATATTGTTTCTTATATTTTCTTGTAGTTGTTTAAGTATACGAGAAGAGTTAGCCATAGCATTAGAGAATGGGTATATTACTCGACTACAGTGGGGTGGTACAGAAAACACAAAGGCTTCAGTTTGCCTCAAAGATTTGTCTGTTGCTGTAGATATGCTCCAATCTAGAGGTGAGTGTTACAAGTATATCACTGCACACTGATATTTATCAAGTTACAGAAAACTTTTGATTAGTTATAATGAAATCACTTTTTTCTTTAGTGGTTAGTTTTCTATTTATGCTAAATACTATGTAAACATATTAAAGTACAATCAAATTTGTGAATAAAGACCACCCTTCGGGGCAGTCAGAATATGCCTTTATTGACAGGTGGAATTTATTGGGAGGTTATATTGTTCTATGTAATCTGTGACAGTTTTTGAAAGAATGGCCTCCATTCTCAAGGTTGTCTTTATTCAGAGGTGGCAGCAAACACAAGGTCGACTGTATGTAAAACATGGTTATAAAAACAATGTCTGTTTTCAACCATGAACTATCATTTCAGGGACCAAATTGACAGTACAAGATGGCCATGTTGTACAGATAGAATACAGTCCAATTATTGGTGGATATTGTATAGTGCTGTCCTCAGGGAAAGCTGTTTTGATGATGTCACTTGGAGTTCGAGGCAATGATAGTGTAGGTTCTCTTGTAAATGAATTTCTATGCCCCCGCCGCCCCGCCATTCGAAATGGCGGAAGGGCATGAAGTTTTGCCCCTGTCTGCATTTTGTCCGTCCAAATTCTAGTTTCTAAGCGATTACTCAAGAAATATGTCATGGATTGGTTTCATATTTTGAATGAATGTGTATGATAATAAAATACAGGTCAAGTTCAATTTCCGTTAAAATCCAAACATTTTCACAGGAGTTATGGCCCCTTTTTGACTTAACACTCAGTGGAGCATTTATGTCTTCTCGGCACATTTCTTGTTTGCTTTTTGTAACGTCTTTGTCAAAAGTTTTGAAATTTGATGTTTGTTGATCTTTACTTAAATTTATATTTAGTTCAAACCAAAATTGCCGTGGTATTTTGTATCCAAAAAATGAATGACCAGCTTAATTATAGGCTCAGATGAGAGTAACGTGTTTGTCATGGCCTTTTTGTATATTTCATGCATCAACTAACATAAATGTTTATTTTGTCTTTATTTTTCTCTTTTTTCTTTTTTATGGTCATAAATTTCTTTCATGCCTTGTCAATAATCAATATCTATCTTGAAAACAGAACTCAATTATCAGTAAACTCTTGTTAATTAGAAATATATCTTCCAATTGTTGTTTCTAAATGTTTCAGAATTCATCAGGTGTTTGGGCCACAGATATGACAGATGCTGTATGTCAGGCTGTTAATCATAGATACAGATTGATATCGTACGGTTGTGAAGGGTAAATTATTCTCCATTCATTTGATTGATGAGTTAAAATTTACATGAATTTATCACATCAATTTAAATCTTAGTTAATTATTTTGTTAATAAACTGCTAACAAAGTCTTCATTGATATATTATCTCCTTATTTCAGGATTAGGTCTTCAGTAAATAGTTTGATAAAGATGGTCTAAAAATGATTTAATATCTATAATCAAAGCACTGAAAGTACTCCTGGAAACTACACTTACATAGACTTGCACTGCAACATGGAACAGGAACTTCTTTAACCACAATTGCGTGGTGAATGCAGAAAATGTAGTACTGGTCCTCATCAAAATTCATGTGCGCTGAGCAAGGGACTGCTATAGAAAGCTGAACAGTTGTCAGTTTCTGAAAATCATATAAGAAAATTCTGTTTGTTTTATTTCAGTGCTTATGGTGTTGTTTATTCAATCAATGAAGTGGAAGGGGTTTTGGAGGCCACACACAAGCTTCAAATATCCTGTAAAAATTTCCCAGGTAAATCTTTGAATAGTCAATCAATTATGCTAGTCCTATGATTTTAATGTAATTTTTTTTTTATTGATCATATTTGATGACATATATTGATTATGTTATAAATTCAGAAGAAATATCAGAAGGTTTGTCTGTATTGATTGTATTTGTGTACTTGGAACATAGATTCTTAATTGATTGAAGTCTCATGTGAAGAAGTTGCAGATTCTTGTGGAAGAGTAAGTTAGTACTGGTATGAATACCATCCAGGAAAATTTGTTTAGTGAATTAACTGCTGTCCATAGCTGAATTTTTTTTGATAATTGGTGTTAAACCAAATTCAATTAATAATTAACAGACATGAAAAGTACTGTTGGTGCAGTTACTTGTATGAGATGGACACCTGATGGTACATCGCTTGCCATGGCTTGGAAGAGAGGAGGATTTGCTCTGTGGAGTGTGTTTGGTTCCCTGCTTGCTTGTACTGTTGGTGGAGATTACAGGTAAATCACTTAAAGGAGACATTTATGCTTCCATTAATACATTCACTGTAAATTATTGATATAAATTTCTAGTTAATGCTTGTATGTACATACATTGGCCCACCTCTGTGGTCAAGTGGTTAAGGTCGCTGACTTTAAATCACTGTAACTTCTCACTGATAGAGGGTCGTGTGTTCGAGCCCTGCTACCAACCATGTCTCTTTATGTAAGAAAGTAGACAGTTGCTTACGGAGGATTGGAGTCTAGTACTGGTTCATCTCAGAAACGATGCTTAGGTGAACTGCCTGCCTCATATGACTCTGACTGTTGAATAGGGGCGTAAAACTCAGGTACATACAAAGGTACATACATTATGTTGTTCATTATTCATTGTCTGTGTTTATTTTTATGCTTCCTGAAAAAAAAAAACATAAAATGCTTTTCTGTTAACATAACTTATATTTAATTGATTTAGATCAATTGTAAGACTTTTTATGATACATGTTCAATCAGTTATGTTACATTTTAAAGTTTCAATCCTGTTAATTCTTTTTCAGTTTTACCAAAGATTATCTTAAACTATTTCCACCATCTATAAAATCAATGGTAAGATTTTTATGACATGTTCCTTAATATCATCTATCAGACATTCTTTCAAAGTATCTATTCTTTTGCTTAATTTTTTACCTGAATTATTGAATGCATTTGTTCACCAGTTATAGACACAGTTGCCTTTTAGAATGCACAAAAGCATCATGCATATAAGCACCCTGTTGAAACTGTAGTAATAACCAGAATAATACATACCGGGTACATTTTTCTAATTGACCTCTAATGATGTGCTGTGATGTACTTTTTATAGATTATTGAGTCTGCGACCATAAAACATATATAGCTTATCTATTCATCCATCCTTTGAAAAATGAATTATATTAAAGGTGCAGGGTAGTATGAAGCTAGTAAATTTATATTCCTGATAGTAAACTTTCTCAATATTGTATGTTTAGGCTATTCATATGCAATTCACTCATTGCAGAGTTATGTCCCCTTCAGATTAGCCGTTTAGTATACTGTTGCATTCTTAGTGCCAAAGCCGTGGCGGGGGTATTAGTCACCTCTGTACAGCTCTAGTTCGAAGATTGTATTTGTATTGCGATGATTATGTATAATTAATATGATGATGTATTGTAGGAATGGGGATTAGAGGGCTACCAATTATGGATGATTGGTACACAAGAACATGAGGGAAGTGAAACTGGCCAATATACTACTGTAGATAAAACAGAAATAATACAATTACAGTTTGTTAAAAGTTCGCTCACTGTCAATCCTTGTATGGTAAGTCTAGCCTTGATTCATGGGTATGTTACCAGGGCTTATTTCTTATATAGCAGGGTCCGGTGTCCTCCCCTCAGGAAAATTCTTTAAAATCATGCAGTTTTCCCTAAAATTAATTAATATCAAGTTTTTTCTTCTCCTTTTGCAAAAATTATGTGTTATTTTCCCCCAAATTTGAGGAAAAGGCCCACTTCCCCTACTTGTGAAAAAAGCCCTGGTTACATATGATTAACAGCTTGCCTAAATATAATCATACAAGGAAATGTAAGAAGAGTTATTTTTGAAGAAGTGCTTCCCTAAGATTTGTAGTGGAATACAATGGTTCAGTACAAAACTTTAAATTCTGGAGTTTTGAAGCGCTATTAGTTGTTGTTTTGTTAACCAATTACTTGTAATTTCATAATGTGATAAAGTCACTCTTTTGAATTCACATAAAGCTCATATTTGATCGTAATGATGTTATTGATTTAAGTACAGTCAAACCTATGTAAGCAGCCACCTCTTAATAAAAGCCACACTGTGATAAAAGGCCATTCTATTAAAAACTGTCATTGAGTAATTAGAAAAAGATAATCACTGAATAAAGACCACCCATCATTAAAGGCCACATTTTGTCTTTCCCAAGAGTGGCCTTTGTTCACAAGTTTGACTGTTTATACATGTTATGACAGCCATGTCATACTTATACTAGTCTTATTTGTGACGATTCATTTTCAGACAAATCATGAACATGTGTTTCTACAAGGGGAGGACAAATTGTACCTCAATACTGGTGACATAACATCTAAATCTAGTCAATATGGCGGCAGTGAGTCTCATATACTTGTTGGCAGTAAACAATGGCAGATCATACCTATATCACACAGTTATCTAGCCAGTAATTGGCCTATAAGGGTAAGTTTCATATACAATCATCTGAAAAAAGTCTTTTATCAAATTAACAAGACACAGGGTTCGTATAAACTTGAAAACTCCTTGAATTTTAGGCTGTTGCTTGAAAAGTACTTGAATTTTAGAAGAATTCCCTAAAATGCCTTGATTTTTTATATATCCTTGAAAATTCCTTGAAAAGTACTTCTTAAATTTTAATGATATGATTTGGTAAAAAAAGATCTTCAAGGATGCCTTTTCAACTTCCCCGTTTGCTACGTCTTATCTGTTGACGCAGGATGAATTGTACGGATATATACGGATTTTAGTTTGCATTGGATGAATTTACATGAACACCATTTCTCATTGTTTCCAGTTCTGATTTGCTGATGAAAGTACTGGAATATTGGATGAATATCCTTGAAAACTCCTTGAATTTTTTGCCAGTCTGGCTGTAGAAACCCTGACAGATATCAAAATACTGTGTACTGTAAATGATGTTAAACTAGACAAAATCAATCAAAACAAACTCCTTCAATTTTTTTCAAGATTAAATTGAATTAGATGTTTTAATGTGCTAGTGCCATTTTATAATTTTGTCCTTGTTGCTCAAAATGTAAGTCAAGTGTTTATATTTTTCATGATTTGTCCATGTTGCACTATGAAGATCCAAGTTTTTATATTTTTAATTTTTTGTGTTGCAGTATTCTTGTGTTGACAAGGCTGGTCAATGTGTGGCTGTAGCAGGGAAAACTGGTATTGCACATTATGCACTGTTTAATCGTAAATGGAAGTTATTCGGAAACGAAACTCAGGTACTATTTTTTGCGTTATTGAATAAACATAATGACCATACAAGGATTTTTATGCCCTCGGCTTCAAATGATTTGGGGACATTAAATTATAGTGATTGCCTCGTAAGTACAAGGTTAAGTTGACTATGGGGGCATATGGGTTTATCATATACCAGTCTTCGAATTAGTGGCTTGCCTCCTGCCCGAAAGGATTTTTTCCTTCTTTAAGTCTTTTGGGTGACATTCTTGTTTTCGAGAGTTTCCATCATAAAGTATATAGGCAACTTGTCACAAAAAATCATTCAAAGACTGGAGTTTCCTTCATAAAGTATATAGTCGGGCAACCTGTCCCAAAAAAATAATTCAAAGACTGCATATACTCAGTTTAATGACCTGATTTCCATGCCTTTATTGCATATTTGTGACTTAGTGTGATAAGCATACAAAAACAGTTTTAGACAATAGTTGCATTCTTTCCCAATAACGTCAGTGCTGATACTTCCTCAAAATGTGACTAAAATGTATGCACTTACAGCCTTGTTTTCTATAAATCTTTCTATGGTATATTTTTTATTCTATTGTCTTAATAATGTGTCTTATGTATTTAGTCTTTTGACAAAACTTAAACAAGTGCAGTCAAACCTGTGAACAAAGGCCACCCTTCGGAAAGACATATTGTGGCCTTTATTTAGAGGTGACGTTTATTCGGAAGTCATTTTGTTCTGAATACTCAATGGCAGTATGTAAAGGAATGGCCTTTATTCACAAGATGGCCTTTATTCGGAGGTGGCTGCTAACACAGGTTTGGCTGTACTTTGATTATTGAATTGTCTAATTAGAACATGTATTTTACATTCAGGAAAGAGACATGGTTGTATCTGGGGGCATAGCTTGGTGGAAAGATTTCATATGTGTAGCATGCTACAATATTGTTGGTCATAGGGATGAGGTAAATAACTGTTCTTTTTGTTTGTCAAACTGTTGTTCCTGAACAAAACAAATAAAATACAAACCAGCTGATACAAAAATTAAGAAACGCTCTTAGTTAATTCAGTTAAGTTTTCCCTATTCAATAAATTATATCTAAATAAAAATTTCAATCAGCTAGTATCAATACATGCAAGGGTAAAAGTCTTCAGGGTTTTGCCTGAAATTTTAGTTTTTTAAGATCCGGAAAGGCCATTTTTCCAAATCATGTGAATCCGGTGAGAAATCTGATTAGATGGTTGGATGATGACAACGTCAGTAATTCGCTTTTTGTTATTGCGATTTTCACGCCAAATTTTTTTTTTTTAAATTTTCAACTTTGACCCCTGTATGTGAGCTTATCGGTTTTATTTAAGTTATAATTCTGTTTGCTGTTAAACATTAAGTGAAGTTCCAGTGTTCACTTGATTATAGTTTGTATTTGTGTCATTTCAGATACGATGTTACCCTCGTGAAAGTAAATTAGATAACACTTTTGCCAACATACAGAAAGTGCCATCCCAAGTATTGTTAATAAATATATTCAAAGATACGCTTTTATTGTTCTGTGTGGATTCTCATGTTATGATATTTAACTTGGAGAGAAATAATACTCAGTCAAGTATGTATACAAACTTTATATTTACAATTAAGTTACATTGTTATTGTGTGATTTTATTAATCTGTCAAAGCTGCATAATTTCATTATTTTCACGGTCGATGCAAGCATTTATTTTTAGCTTCGATGTGACTCGATAAATTTCATAAGCTATTTGATAATCTTTGTTTTTAAACCAGTTGCTGAATGTATGTGTATGACTTATAATGGAATATTCCCTTGCCATAAAAGAAACTGAATTTTTTGACTGTTGTACAAAGATTAAAATAGATGCATATACCAACCGTGTAATTATTCAGCTCTGACAGTTTAATGAAATCGCACTATATTTAGTTATGATAGTGAAGTTCTGTGCTTACTTTTGGTATGATTATAGAAATGCAGATATCATTACTAATGAAGCAATGAATGTATTTGTGAAATGTCATCATAGGCTTTTTGTTAATCAGTTCCCATTCAGTTTTCACCCAATTTGGTAAAAATGGAAATAGATGTTGTCCACTGACCTTTTTTGACAGGCTTGTTGTGATATTTTGGCACTCTAGTTTGTCCAGGTATTAACTTAACATTGAATTGCATGTTTCTTTGTTTAAAATGATTCATTCATTGTATTTCAGATATCTCTGTGGATATTACAAAAGTACAAGAAGTAGGTTTAAGTAACTATATACCCCACCCAGTGTGTGTTACTGGTGTAGTTCTTACTTCTCTAAGAATGGATGCTGGTAAGTTATAACAGTCTCAATGTTTCATTGTTCTGCTATTTGAGATTGTACAATTCAAATCGTATTTATTAATTCAGGTTTATGCCGCTTTTCAACAACTTTTCAGTTATATACGGTGGCCAGTTCATTAACCTGTTTTTCTGGACTATATTCTAACCAGTACTAACGTACCCTTCCACTAGGAACAGGCAACTTCTTCTCCAGATGTGGATAAAAATTAACATTGTTGTCAAATTTTCATAGAAGGGTATGTCTTGCAGCTACTGGGAATTGTGTACAATTTTAAATAATGAATTCTAAGTTTCAAGATATGTTACTACTGACAGGTTCAGATCTCTCTGTAGATGTTACAAAAGCGCAGGAAGTAGGTAGAGGTAACTGCAGTCCCCACCCAAGTTATTTAGTTTTAAAACCTGTTATGACTTACTACTTTTGTGTATATAATGAATTAAAAGTTAAATCAGGAATAGCATCATTGTTTCACACGATCTTGTCACACCATGAAGACCTGTTCAAGTTCTGCTTACTTTTTCAGCACCCCTTGTTGTAGGGCAAAAGCTGACCCACTCGGTCAAAGATACTGACAATCTGTTAATGAATGTTGCTGGTAAATTGCTTGTGTTTCAACGAGATTGTAGTGGGCCACAAATAAAGCAGAAGGAAAAGTCATCTCCACATAAACAAAAACCTGTATGTAGCACAAATATCATTGTATTTTAGTGTAGTAAAGAATTATCAAAACATTATTGAACAATCCCCTTTATTGCTAAATGGCAGAACAGAATAATACTTAAAAGGTGGTTAATAATATTTTTTCTGTATGTGAAACATATCAAATAAATATGAATCACAACACATTGTACTTACAAGTTTGACTATTCATTAGAGAATGGATATAAAGAATCATGTAAATGACTATCTCTGATTGCCAGTGTTGTAAGTTCACTTTTGAGATTGGCTATGATGTAATTATGCACAAATATTCTAATGCGTTGACATCTAATGTGTTTAAACTTGTACAGATACCATTCACATCTCCTTCTGTGGTTGCTACGAATGTAGAGAACTTGTGGACCACCCCGAGATCTGTTGCTGGTAAATTACAACTTACTGAAGCCTTATGGCTAAGTTGTGGCTGGCAAGGAATGAAGGTAAAATATATTAATTCCTTTTCAGTTGTTATCTAATATAGAATTTATACTTGCCATCTCTGTCAGTCAAAATATTTGTCATGTATTTGTATGGGCTGTTGGCCTTGTTTAATAATATCTATAATTTAGATTTGTGTTAGCTTACTAAGTATTTGAAGACTTCTAGATATATCTATGTATGGTTTTATCAAACTTGATTTGGTCAATCCATCATTGAACTGGTTCTATTTTTTATAGTTTTGAAAGAATGTAAACATGTTTTATCAAACAAAGGTTTCTGTTGATTTATGAATGCACAAATGGTGCAAGGAATTTTGAATGGATTTAAGAAAGTTGGAGCAGTATATAGTTTGTTGCTTTTAATGATGTTTTAGGTTTATATTATATTAAAACTAAGATTTTGATATTTTGTTGAAATGTCTGTTTCAATTAAGTTTTGTGTTCTTATTATTTAGTCAAAGTTTGTCTTATTTTTATAATTTAGTCAAAGTTTGCCTTACTTTTATAATTTAGTCAAAGTTTGCCTTACTTTTATAATTTAGTCAAAGTTTGCCTTACTTTTATAATTTAGTCAAAGTTTGCCTTACTTTTATAATTTATTCAAAGTTTGCCTTACTTTTATAATTTAGTCAATGTTTGCCTTACTTTTATAATTTAGTTAAAGTTTGCCTTATTTTTAGCTCACCAGAGCACGAATGTGCTCAGGGTGAGCTTTTGTGATCGCCCTGCGTCCATCGTGCGTCGTGCGTCGTTACGAATACGTGGCGTCCATGTTTACTTAAAACAAAATCTCCTCCTACACCCCTATGCCGATTGCAACCAAACTTGGCTGGAATGATCCTTGGGTGGTCCCCTTTCAAAGTTGTTCAAAAAATTAAATTTCATTAAAAATTCTGGTTGCTATGGCAACAAATTGAAAAAACTTAAAAAATCTTCTTGTCTGAAACCACAGGGCCTAGAGCTGAGATATTTGGTATGTAGCATTGTCTAATGGAACTCTACAAAGATTGTTCAAATTATTCCCCTAGGGTCAAAATTGGCTCCGCCCGGGGGGTAACTTGATTTTACATAGACTTACATAGGAAATTTAAAAAATCTTCTTGTCAAAAACTACAATGCCTAGAGCTTTGATATTTGGTGTGTAGCATAGTCTAGTGGACCTCTACCAAGTTTGTTCAAATTATTGCCCTAGGGTCAAAATTGGCCCCGCCCTGGGGGTCACTTGATTTATATAGACTTATATAGGAAAATTAAAAAAATCTACTTCTCCGAAACCGCAAGGCCTAGAGCTTAGATATTTTGTATGTAGCATTGTGTAGTGGACCGCTACCAAGTTTGTTCAAATTATGGCCCCGGGGTCAAAGTTAGCCGTGCCCTGGGGTTTATTCTATTTTATATAAGAAAATTTAAAAAATCTTCTTCTCCGAAACCACAAGGCCTAGAGCTAAGATATTTGGTATGTAGCATTGTGTAGTGTACCTCTACCAAGTTTGTACAAATTATTGCCCTAGGGTCAAAATTGGCCCCGCCCCGGGGGTCACTTGATTTATATAGACTTATATAGGAAAATTTAAAAAATCTTCTTCTCCGAAACCGCAAGGACTAGAGCTTAGATATTTTGTATGTGGCATTGTCTAGTGGACCTCTACCAAGTTTGTTCAAATTATGGCCCCGGGGTCAAAATTAGCCGTGCCCTGGGGTTTGTTCTATTTTATATAGGAAAATTTAAAAAATCTTCTTCTCTGAAACCACAAGGCCTAGAGCTAAGATATTTGGTATGTAGCATTGTCTAGTGGACCTCTACCAAGTTTGTTCAAATTATTGCCCTAGGGTCTAAATTGGCCCCGCCCCGGGGGTCACTTGATTTATATAGACTTATATAGGAAAATTTAAAAAATCTTCTTCTCCAAAACCACAAGGCCTAGAGCTAAGATATTTGGTATGTAGCATTATCTAGTGGACCTCTACTAAGTTTGTTCAAATTATTACCCTAGGGTCAAAATTGGCCCTGCCCTGGGGTTTATTCTATTTTATATAGGAAAATTTAAAAAATCTTCTTCTCCGAAACCACAAGGCCTAGAGCTAAGATATTTGGTATGTAGCATTGTCTAGTGGACCTCTACCAAGTTTGTTCAAATTATTGCCCTAGGGTCAAAATTGGCCCCGCCCCGGGTGTCACTTGATTTATATAGACTTATATAGGAAAATTTAAAAAATCTTCTTCTCCGAAACCGCAAGGCCTAGAGCTTAGATATTTTGTATGTGGCATTGTGTAGTGGACCTCTTTTAAATCTGTTCATATAATGGCCATGGGATAAAAAACGGCCCAGATGGGTCACTTGATCTTACTTAGACTCGTATAGAAAACTTCAACAATGTTAATCTCCAAATGACCTTTTCTCCTGGTGAGCATTTATAGGGCCATCATGGCCCTCTTGTTATAATTTAGTCAATGTTTGCCTTACTTTTATAATTTAGTCAAAGTTTGCTTTACTTTTATAATTTAGTCAAAGTTTGCCTTATTTTTAGCTCACCAGAGCACGAATGTGCTCAGGGTGAGCTTTTGTGATCGCCCTGCGTCCATCGTGCGTCGTGCGTCGTTACGAATACGTGGCGTCCATGTTTACTTAAAACAACATCTCCTCCTACACCGCTATGCCAATTGCAACCAAACTTGGCTGGAATGATCCTTGGGTGGTCCCCTTTCAAAGTTGTTCAAAAAATTAAATTTCATTAAAAATTCTGGTTGCTATGGCAACAAATTGAAAAAACTTAAAAAATCTTCTTGTCTGAAACCACAGGGCCTAGAGCTAAGATATTTGGTATGTAGCATTGTCTATTGGAACTCTACAAAGATTGTTCAATTTATTCCCCTAGGGTCAAAATTGGCTCCGCCCCGGGGGTAACTTGATTTTACATAGACTTATATAGGAAATTTAAAAAATCTTCTTGTCAAAAACTACAATGCCTAGAGCTTTGATATTTGGTGTGTAGCATAGTCTAGTGGACCTCTACCAAGTTTGTTCAAATTATTGCCCTAGGGTCAAAATTGGCCCCGCCCCGGGGGTCACTTGATTTATATAGACTTATATAGGAAAATTTAAAAAATCTTCTTCTCCGAAACCGCAAGGCCTAGAGCTTAGATATTTTGTATGTGGCATTGTCTAGTGGACCTCTACCACGTTTGTTGAAATTATGGCCCTGGGGTCAAAATTGGCCCTGCCCTGGGGTTTATTCTATTTTATATAGGAAAATTTAAAAAATCTTCTTCTCCGAAACCACAAGGCCTAGAGCTAAGATATTTGGTATGTAGCATTGTCTAGTGGACCTCTACCAAGTTTGTTCAAATTTTTGCCCTAGGCTCAAAATTGGCCCCGCCCCGTGGGTCACTTGATTTATATAGACTTATATAGGAAAATTTAAAAAATCTTCTTCTCCAAAACCACAAGGCCTAGAGCTAAGATATTTGGTATGTAGCATTATCTAGTGTACCTCTACCAAGTTTGTTCAAATTATTGCCCTAGGGTCAAAATTGGCCCTGCCCTGGGGTTTATTCTATTTTATATAGGAAAATTTAAAAAATCTTCTTCTCCGAAACCACAAGGCCTAGAGCTAAGATATTTGGTATGTAGCATTGTCTAGTGGACCTCTACCAAGTTTGTTCAAATTATTGCCCTAGGGTCAAAATTGGCCCCGCCCCGGGGGTCACTTGATTTATATAGACTTATATAGGAAAATTTAAAAAATCTTCTTCTCCGAAACCACAAGGCCTAGAGCTAAGATATTTGGTATGTAGCATTGTCTAGTGGACCTCTACCAAGTTTATTCAAATTATTGCCCTAGGGTCAAAATTGGCCCCACCCCGGAGGTCACTTGATTTATATAGACTTATATAGGAAAATTTAAAAAATCTTCTCCGAAACCACAAGGCCTAGAGCTAAGATATTTGGTATGTAGCATTGTCTAGTGGACCTCTACCAAGTTTGTTCAAATTATTGCCCTAGGGTCAAAATTGGCCCCGCCCCGGGGGTCACTTGATTTATATAGACTTATATAGGAAAATTTAAAAAATCTTCTTCTCCGAAACCGCAAGGCCTAGAGCTTAGATATTTTGTATGTGGCATTGTGTAGTGGACCTCTACCAAGTTTGTTCAAATTATGGCCCCGGGGTCAAAATTAGCCCTGCCCTGGGGTTTATTCTATTTTATATAGGAAAATTTTAAAAAATCTTCTCCGAAACCACAAGGCCTAGAGCTAAGATATTTGGTATCTAGCTTTGTCTAATGGACCTCTTTAAAATCTGTTCATATAATGGCCATGGGATAAAAAACGGCCCAGATGGGTCACTTGATCTTACTTAGACTCGTATAGAAAACTTCAACAATGTTAATCTCCAAATGACCTTTTCTCCTGGTGAGCATTTATAGGGCCATCATGGCCCTCTTGTTATAATTTAGTCAATGTTTGCCTTACTTTTATAATTTAGTTAAAGTTTGCCTTATTTTTATAATTTAGTCAAAGTTTGCCTTATTTTCAAACTACAGGTCTGGTTACCACTGTTTCCTAGGAACGAAACTCAGGCACAGAATTTTATGTCTAAAAGAATTATGCTGCCATTTAGGGCAGACATTTACCCCCTAGGTAAGTACTGTCTTTTTGTTGTCAGTTTAAAGATACTGTCAGACCTGTGATAGCAGCCACCTCTGAATAAAGGCCATTCTTTTAAAAAACATTATTGGTTATTTAGAAGACAATGACCTCTGAATTAAGGTCACCTGTCAGTAAAGGCCATATTTCGTCTTTCCAATGGGTGGCCTTTGTTCACAGGTTTTACTGTGCAACCACAGATTGAAGATAAGAATATGCTTGATTCCTGTCGGACCTTGCTTAGTGTGAAATACACTCTAACTAATCAATAGTCTTATCAAACCAGTAAGTCAAATTTGAAAATAATAGAATTTTCATACATACATGTTGTTGTTTGTAGTTTAATTGCATTAATGGATCACATTGATTTATGTTTATGTCTTGTACATACAAACAACTTCATCATTTTTAACGAGAGCTAAGGCATTGTGATTTCTGAATTAGTTGTGTTTTATTGGCTTATTCATTCAGTAAATACCTTATTGATGGGTCCTATTCCTTACTTTGTTGTGAGCTGAGTTTAGGTAATTTTCTATAAATGATCTTAATCCTGTATTGGGGTTGATTGGAGGTCTTCTGGAAATGTGCTAGTCTACTAATTGAAAGGCCATGGGTTTGAATCTCTACTCTGCCTGTTAATATTTCATGGACACTTCTTAAGTTTCCCCATTCAAGCTATGGAGCTAGGTACTGTGTTTAGAAAAATCACAGGAAACAGGTGAGTTGTGTATTGGTGTTTTACACCAGACATGATAAAGAACCTGGAAAAACAATTTGAAATAAGAGTTGAATTTAAATGCCCAGTTTAGCTTCTCTGGAACGGTCCTGAAATTAGCAGAGCTGTCCAATGGTCTGTTAAAAACAACAGATAAACAAACATTGTGTATTATCCTGTATTGTAGCTGTGTTATTTGAAGAAGCTGTGATATTGGGTGTAGCTAGTGATGCGTCCATGTTAAGATACAACTGTTCATCATCATATTGTAATCCCACCAGAAATCTTCATGATCTTCCTTACTGCTCTATTGAAAGAACTGTAAGTAAAATGTTCATTGTTTGTCTCAGTTGAGTCTTGTAACAGTCTTCTGGTTAAACAATTCTCTGTATGTAATGTCATACTTTATTGTCCTTCTGTTTTTTTATTGTATCATGTACGTTCAAGATCACTCCATTTTAAGTCTCGCAATTTCTGTTTTCTTATCCTTTTAGACTGATTAACTCATGAGGTCTTTTGACCCAGTTTTGAGTCCTGTGTTAGAATGAAGCGTTTTCATTGGTCAGATTTAGAACTGTTTAAACTAACCAATGAAATCCTTAAGAATTATGACTGGTCTCAAATCTCTGTTATATCTCGGTATAAAGTAACTAGAAATTGTGCTTGTTACAAATTCATTTCAGAGGATTTGTTTTTCAGCATTTAAATTTGATGGTACTTTTGCATATTTGAATTGTTTTAAACACAAGCAGAACATATTTTATAACTTTTTGTTTATAATAATAGGTTAGTTCTTCTTATTACAGTCCTCTGGTCTTATCTACTTTACTTAAACTTTCTTTTCTTACCTTTTCAGAGTCAGCTTTACCTTCATCATATATTAAAACAACTTTTAAAAAGAAAGTAAGTACCTATAAGTCAGTACTTCAATATTGTTCTTTCTTTTATTCTGATTCTGACCTCATTCCTTTCCATTCAGTCATGGCAGGTCATATTCATCTGTTAAGATGTGACAAAGTGTCAATTTTCCTCCAAATTTGGCAAAATTGCCAGCTCTTTGTCAAAGACAAAGTTACAGTCCAGGGAAATTGGCCAGGTGAATTGACTGCCGTAGATAACTGAAATATTGATGACAGTGTTAAACCCATTGAAATGACAAGCAGTATTTATTTGTTTTTACCTAATATGTCTTCAACGTAAATATAGTGTGACCTAATTGTTTTATCAGTTTCATCCTTTTGTCCCAGGCTTGTCCAAGGAACTTTCGTATTTCAACTTCAAACTTAAGAGGTCAGTGATTGGTTAGTCAAAGATGTGTGCATTTCCATTCTTCAATATTGATCTTCATCTTTGAAAAAGACTGACCTTTGACCCAGAAGCAGATTGACTTTAGTCTCTAAAATAGACTGACCTTTGACCCAGTCATAGAATGACCTTTGTCTCTGAAGTAGAACTAAGCTTATTGAACTATATAAATTTTCTCCTTTTTTTATACATGTATGAAGTTTTATCTCTTCTTCATAAAGATACAAGTCTCATTCTTTCAGCGGATTTATAGATTCATAGATTTAGTACCTATATAAAACAATTTCAGAATTTCTTTATTGTGCTATTGATTTTCCATAGATGAAACACGTAAATACATAATCTGTCATACATGTGATACTAATCACATTTTACATATACAAATGTACAGTCAAACCTGTGTTTGCCGTCACCTCTGAATAAAAGCCATCCTGTGAGCAAAGACCATTGATTGTGTAGAACAAAATGATTTCCAAATAAGGGCAACATGTAATAAAGGCTATATGTAAGTCTTTCCTAAGGGTGGCCTTTGTTCACTGTAAATGTTAGAAATGGCAAAACTTCGTTTGATACAACTATTCACAATGTACATGTAAAAGGTAAAATGATTCAATACCAGAATAGTACAGTTGTTGATGATTGATTTATTTTCAGCCTCGGTGTTCAAGCTTTAGAATTAGCAAGGTGCTGTACAGAGCTCTCCTACTTTTCACATGTACTGGAACTCTTACTTCATGAAGTCTTAGAAGCAGAGGCAACTTCTAAAGAACCTATACCAGGTACAAAATAAACTCTGTTGTTGTTGTTAATTGTCCATTGTGTTATTCAATCATACGCATAGTTTGAATGCTTGATTTCTATTTGTAGATTGATTGTATGTATTGTAAAACATAGAAATAATTAATTATGCCCCCTTTCAAAGAAAAGGGTATATATTGCTTTCAACATTTCGGTTGGTCGGTCCGTCCGTCTGTCCGTAACCAAACCTTGTCCCGGCAATAACTGGAGAACTATTTGGCCTAAGCTCCTCAGATTTGAATGGGAGGTTGGTCATCACATGTAGATGACCCTTTTTGATTTTGAGGTCAGTAGGTCAAGGTCTTACTATCCATGTGGCCTTTAGAGGCATCTGTGTTTCTTTGGTTTCTTCATAGAATCAAGTGTTATAAGGTGGATATTTAGACATTTGACTCCGTATATCTAGGTGTACGATGTAAATTTTGTTATTGTTTATTTTTCAGACCCTCTATTGCCTCGTGTTGTAGCATTTATTCAAGAGTTTCCAGAGTATCTGCAGACTTTTGTCCAGTGTGCTAGAAAAACAGAAGTTGCTTTGTGGCCACATCTCTTTACAACAGTAGGAAATCCTAAGGATTTATTTGAGGTATTGAAGAATCAAGTGTTGAATATTTATCTAAACGTTTTTTCCACATTTTGTGGATAAGTACTAGTACTGACCTTTGGGAAAAATTGCCTTATATTGTCTGACTTAGATATTTCAACTATAGCATATATCTCTGGCAAATAATATATATGTTCAGCTAGTCTGTTTTCGAATAAAAAGTCGAGCTATTGTGATCACTTCATTGGCTGCATCAGCGTCTGCATCTGTGCAGTATTAATGAAGCTCCTAACTCCGAAAACTGTAAGAGGTAGCAACATGAAACTTCATAGGTGGATAGATCTCACTGAGGCAGTGAACAGACGCGTGTTGGCACCACTTGCGTAGCTCTTGTTGTTGCCATAAATTTGAAGTTTAGCTTAGTTGTATAAATGATTTAAGGTAAACAATTGATAGGGACTTGACAAAATGCTTGGACTTCACAAAATGCCTAATTACAACATTACAAAAGTTTAAAGTGAAATAAATTACAGTGGATAATAAGTTTTGTAATTAATTTCAGGAGTGCCTTATTAGTGGAAGACTGGAGACAGCAGCATCATATCTTATCATTTTACAAAACTTGGAAAAACCCATTGCTAGTAGACAGGTACTCTTTATGTATAATTGTACTCATTCTTTATTTCTAATACAGCCAAACTTGTGTTTTCAGCCATCTCCAAGTATTTGCCATCATATGAATAAATGCCTTTTTAAAAAAAACGTTGATTATTTAGAACAAAATGACCTCCAGATAAAGGACACCTGTCACTAAAGGCCTTCTCTAAGGTTTGCCTTTATTCAAGAGTCTGACTGTTTAATTCTTCTTGAATTTCATTTCATTTGAAGTATTTTTTAATTCAACACACACTGGTGTGAGATTGTATTTTATGTACCGGTAAGTTTCAAACTCATTGTATTTAGTCAGATCTATTGAAAATAGTGAAAATTACTGAAAATTATTAATTTTTTAAATGCATATTTAGTTTTATTGTATTGTATTTTGAATATGTTGCGGGATAAGATTAATGTCTGAATGGCTTGTTTCATTTTGTATGCATGTACTTATTTTAGTCTGTCAAGAATTTGTTATTGACATAGACGTAAAACAATGATGTATATTCTGTTTCTTTCAGCATGCCACTCTATTGCTGGATTCGGCCGTTGAAAATAAGCATTGGGAGTTAGCACAAGATATTGTCAGATTTCTTAAAGCAATAGGTAAGATTCCAACAACTTTGGTTTATTAGCAAGACTTAGTATATAAAAACATTTGTACTTGTCTATTTTTATAACTTTATTATAAGTCTTTGTTGATAATTCTTGTGCCCGCCTCCGTGGTTGAGTGGTTAAGGTTGCTGACTTCAAATCATCTCACTGATAGAGTCGTAGGTATGAGCCCAGCTACCGACCATGTCTCTTTATGTGAGAAAGTAGGCAGTTGCTTATAGAGGATATGAGTCTAGTGCTGCTTCCTCCTAGGAACGATATTTAGGTGAACTGTCTGCCTCAAGGGGGCGTAAAATTCAAACAAACACACAATTCATGTATTTGTATTACTTTATTAAAAATCAATTTTTTCAATTAATTAGTTGCCAAACTATTTGCTTCTTGAATATCAGTTTAATACCAAATAGATATTATTCATAACTTTAATAGATTCTGAAGAACAGTTTTATGAGTTATGTAACTTGATTATTTATACTACAGATCCGACGGATGCAGATGCCTCTCCTCCATTAGCGTTCCATATGGCTAAAGTTCATTCAGGATCATACATCAGTAGCCCCACCATGTCTTCGACAGAATGTGATTCGTTTACATTTAGTAGTGTTAGTAACGTCAGTAGAATACGAAGTTCTAGTGTAACTGCAGATACTTCTGTTCGAGATTCACAAGCTGATAAAATCAAACTACATCATACCAAATCAGATAATCACATGCCTGCTAAAAGGTAAGCTAGTAGAAACATCAGATATTTAATAACTAACACTAATCTTATCATTTTAAAACAGAAAAAAGCACGGGTTAACAAGACACGATTTTCTGCATCAAATATCCATAAAATTGTCCAAGTCAAATCCTGTGGGATGCAGACTTTCCATATGATTACTCTCGGACTTGAAGTAAGGGAGATCATGGCATTAGATTTGACAAGTTTTTTTCAGTGTTTTTACGTCTACACTGAAAATGGATCTTTGATTGTTTTTTGGTTAAAATAAATCACATAAATTCTGTGACATAGGGACCCCTGAAATTTATGATAGGACCCTACTAAAACAACAAACTGAGTCCCAAGTACCTCAATACTTTAAGTCTTTAAGTCAGTGTAAAACCCTGTAAAAGCTTGGCTTATGAAGAGTCCTGTTGTATTAATTCTACTGATGTCGCAGGTATTTGTACTTTCATATTCATGAACTGATCACACATGATAGAAAGTAGTACAGCATGCTATCAGGAGTGTAACATGTTTAAACAGCATGATAATATTATCATGTTCACTTATGTTTGTACTTCCACTGAAATATGACATTTGGACCTATGAGAGTTATTTATGATAATGCGATAAATTATTTCCCCGCAAACGAAGTTTGAAAGGGGGTTTATTGGAGTCACTCTGTCAGTTGGTCGGCTGGTCGGTCAGTCTGTCTGCATACAATATCACAAGTTTGTGGAGTAAACTACTTCCACATTCCTTTAGCAATTGCAATGATACTTGAAGTATGCCATCAACATGAAGTGTAGATGTACAAAACTCAATTTCCATGCCCAGTGATCCACACATTCCAAGAGTTATGTGCCCTTGAACTTAGCCATATAGTGTACTATCACATTCTTAGTGTCAAAGCAGCATAGGGTTTATTTGTCACTGTAACAAAGCTTCAGTTTTTTGTTGTATTGCTAATGGCTTATAACACTTGACATCACAAGCATTCTAAACATATATTGAACTTAATGAATTTTTCACAGTTTTAATGGTTGTTGTTATAGTAGTGCTATCCCAAGGCTCCCTAATGCTCTAATGTGTAGGTAATTGCAGTTTGCGTCCAAAAGTCGTGTAAAGACAATACAAGAATATAATTATTGAACAACATGTTTGATATCCTTGTACGCAAAACTTGTCAGTTTTTAGCTGCTGTACATATTTCAGGGACACCATTTTCTGTGTCCCTATCGTAACTACTGAGTCAAGTACTGTGTCTTGGTAATCACAGGGAAATAGGTGAGGCGTGTATCGATGCTTTACACCGGGCATGATCTAGAACCAGGAAAACCTATTTGAAAAGAGCAGGGATATAAATGTCCGGTACTCCTGTATCTTACCTCCCCTCTCTCTATGGCAGCCCTGTATTGATGAAAACTGTTGAATTGAACGTTAAACATTAGATAAATAAATAATTAATATTTCTGAATTTCTTTTATGTTTTCAGACCATCACCTCGGCCTGTCCAGAGTTCTTCTCCTACAGATCAGGTTTATATCGACTCATTATTATTTAGACACGCTAGAAAACTACTCTCCACAAACAGATTACAAGATCTGGGCTATTTTGCTGCCAATATAAAAGATTTTCAGCTGGTTGCATGGTTGAAAAAAGAAAGGTTTGTAACATAATTATTAAAATGCTAGATATTGTTCTTAATTAGCAGAATTTGTTGCCAGATCTTGTTAATTGGTAATTGATTAATAAAACATATCATGACAGAGTCCTTTATTCCATTTGGTTATTGAATATTATTATTAATTGTTGGAAGAAACTTTGAAAGTGCATGTTCTTTTAGATGTTTGTTCTGTAAATGGATCATTGTACTCATGCCATTATGAAGGATTTTATTTCAAATGGCGGAAGGGCATAATGTGTTACCTTGATGGTCTTTCTGTCCCTCTGTCCAGATTTTGATTATGTTAACATGATATTTATACATATTTCTAATTCTGTAAACATGATATACATTGTATATACATATTTTAGATTTCGTTAACATGATATGTGCATATTATTCAGGTTACTTTAAAGTTTAAAGCCCCATTAGCTTTCTGCTGTAGAAAAATATATGCTAACATTTAATTGCTGATATTATTCCAAGATTATTGTTACTGACGAAACAAGCCCTTTCTCGTCTGAAAACACTCATTTAGCTGTGAATTTTACTTTTGTTAACTTGAAATATGTAGAGCGTGTGATGTCACTTTACTATGTGTGCATATTATGACTGCGGGAAAACATAGGTGTTCTATAAATAGTATTTATTTCAATGATATTGATTTCAGAAACATTTTTTCTTGCTATAAAGTATGCACGGGAGGAAAACACACAGGATTCCTCTGTTATAGAACAAACAGAAACTATTAGGACCAATAAATTTATAAGTTTATGGGACTTTAACATGACATATACATATTACAGATTATGTTAACATGATATATACATATTTCAGATTACGTTGTGCTAAGGTTGAAGATTTTGTGTCTGCATTAAGGGATCTCCATCACCAGTTTGAATGGCCTCTACCTGTTCTGTCACTTTCTGCATTTCAACAACTCAAGAGAAAAGCATGTAAGTTGTAGCATGAATAATTTCATTAAGTTGTAGCATGAATCATTTCATTAAGTTGTAGCATGAATCATTTCATTAAGTTGTAGCATGAATCATTTCATTAAGTTGTAGCATGAATCATTTCATTAAGTTGTAGCATGAATCATTTCATTAAGTTGTAGCATGAATCATTTCATTAAGTTGTAGCATGAATCATTTCATTAAGTTTCTGTGTGGTGTAGCAAAACAGTTTCTTGTTTCTTCAAACACCACTGACTAATCTTTTTGGCAGACATTTATTTTTTTCAGTCTTAATAATTTTTTCCATGTAAACTAATTTAACTATGTAAACAAAATAAAAAGTACACTTATGGACAAAAGTCTTGTCCGGTCTATAAAACATTCAACATACTTTTTGTTTATAATCGTACATAAATACATACATACATAATAATGGAAAGAAGATGCTAAATCGGTTTCAATGAAAGATGATATAAAGTAAGCTACATTACGGAGACATAGCTTTACTTGTCTTAAAAAAGTCACGGAAATCGCAACCCGAACATAACTTTTGTCCTTAAGTACATGTTTATCAAATAAGTTCTGTCAACCAATTGACCCAGTAAGCAGAAAATTAGGTATTTTTTCCTAAGACAATTTCCGTGTAATTTGTTGCGATTTTAAGCCATACAATTCTATTTATTCATGCAGTGTGGTTGTTGAAGTTCAGTATTTGAATGGAGCATTTTCATTGGCTAATGTAAGTACTGAGCTCCAAAGCAACCAGTCAGATGCTTGCATTATGAAGAAGTACCCTGTCTGTAGTTCTAAATTGTCTCTTATTTTTCTAATTTCTTTTCTCTTATATTCAGACTCCAATTCAAGTCTTGCTTCTCTCACATTGGACGATGATTTAACTAATGCCAGTTCTTGTCACAATGCCACTCTGGTAGCTCATAATGCAGAGGTGGATTCCAAAGGTCGGTCACTACCAATGAATAACAGTTTCCTTTCAAATGACACATCAGATGATATAATTTTAAAGCCACAATTATCAAAAGGTATGTTTTTCAAATGTATTGAAAAATCTGTTGTTTATTGTTATGCCCCCTTTTGTAGAAAATTGGGTATATTGCTTTGCACATTGCAGTCGGTCGGTCTGTCTGTCTGTATCCAAACCTTATCCGACCAATAACTAGAGATTGATTTGTCTTTAGCTCTTCAGATTTGGGAGGGAGGTTAGCCATCACATGTTGATGACCCCTATTGGTCAAGGTCACAGTGACCTTCTGCACAAAAACTGTGTCATACAAATAACTAAAGAACTCTTTGGCCTTAGGTCCTCAGACTTGGTTGGGAGGATGATCATCGTATGTAGATGACCTCTATTGAATTCAAATTCAATAGGTTAAGGGACAAGGTCTTACTATCCAATTGACCTTCAGGGGCATCCATGTTTCACAAACACTCCTTGTTTTGTCTTATTGTTACCTTATAAATGATAGAATGTATGACTATTTTTAAAATGGTTATCTGTATGCTCTATGATTGAGCAATATATCAAGGTAATCGTTGTGTTTTATTTATTGTGCATGTCATTGTAGTTAACATTTCATTATAGGTTAAGGATGATAAACTAATTCTTGGAAGAGAATGTTGAAATCTGGAATGATACAGTGTTATAAACATATAAATCAGTAATTATTTATTTAGAATGTATTTTGCAGTATTGATACATGTATGGTGTATTATAAATGCTATTATGATTCAAATATAATTAAATCCCTACAAATATTATTGATTCTTCTTTGTGAATCAGTTCAGGGGGAAATAATGTATGTAATTTACCTTTTATTAAGATTTCAGTAAATAAATTACATCCAAAATTTTTTGTCTCCGAATGCTGTTACAAACTTTAGGGGCTGTCTTCAGTTGTCAAATTTGCCGCAACTGAGATTAAAACCTGGATTGCCATGTTACAAGTTCAGCGCACTAAACACTTCACCATAGCCCGCAGTTTCACCATGTAATATTTCTCTGTTTTTCAGCTGATGATAGTAGTGTAACTACCCTTGAAATTTCTGACACGAGTTCTTTACTTGGTGACTTTGATTTCCTGGTGGATTCCAGCAGTAGTATTGATAGTTTATCACCAGAATTAGAATTACTTTCACAAGAAATCATCTCAAAGGGACCAGAACAGTCAGATATCGAGCTCAGGTGTGTGATCACATTGTTAGATCAAAGTTTACAAGTTCTCCATCAGTATTATGCGATTTTATCAAACAGTCAAAGCTGCAAAATCAATTTTTTACAGTCATGCATTTATTTGGTTTAGTATTTATTTTGGAGATTCGATAAATTTCATAGGTTTCACGAAAATTTTTGTAACTTTTTCGTGTTGTGGTATTTAATGATATGATACATAATATCATATAAACACGAGGATTAGAATATTCCTTAACGGTTAATTGAATGAAAACTAGCATTTGTGGTTCAGGCTAAAAAGAATTACATTCAGCGACTGTGTAATTATTCAGCTTTGATAGTTTAATAAAAACGCACTATCTCAGTCATTTAGAGGCTGCTTTGATTAGGTTGATGAAACAGCTTGTAATGCCAAATGTATTGATTAAAGTTCATTACTGTAGAAATATGATAGAATTTATGAAGATTTAAATCCCTTTGACCATTTAAAGTTTATTATACATCTTGATCTAGCTGTTCAACTTTTGCATTAATATGTTTACATGTGCCCTAAACAATATACAGGGTTACCTTTCCAGAGCGGCCCTCTCTTGAGCAACAACCTGCCTTGTACAATTTTTTCCCACTGCACGATTTAATTATTGATTTAACCTAACTTAACTACCTCTCAATAATAACATAATTTTGCTACTCCCAAAGGGTGTTGCTTTGGAGAGGTTACACTGAATTTCTTCTTGGTTTTATATCGGTATAATAACAAATTTGTTTAGTTCTTTATTTAAATTTTATTTGCTATTTCTTCAGGTATTTGCTTCAAGTCATGTTGGAGGGTGGTTGTTTAGAGTGGGCATTAATTATAGCAATCATGTTACGAGATTCTTCAGCTGTGATACGAACCATAAATACAGCCAGCATGACAGATATACCTTTAGAGATTGTTGCCAGGATGAGAGAAGGCATATCATACCTTGAACTATGGTCCGATACAGAGTGGTGAGTTCTTTTTTGTAATGAATATTGTGGAATCATTAATTTTTGTTGGGGATTTAATTTCACGGATTTTGTGGGTCGGCTCATTCTCGAAATCAAATCCCGATGAAATTGAATACAGAGAAAAGGATTTTTTTCTTTCAAAAATCAAAATCCACGAATTTATGTCCCCACGAAATAGCTATTTTAGTAAAAAACACGAAAATTGAGCCCAACGAAAATGAATGAAAATACAGTATACTGTCTAACTTTTGTTAGCAGCCATCTCCAAATAAAGGCCATTCTGCAAATAAAGTCCATACTTTTAAACACCGTCTTTGTTTATTAAGTACAGAATGACCTCTGAATAAAGGCCACCTGTCAATAAAAGCCACCTGTCAATAAAAGCCACCTGTCAATATAAAAGCCACCTGTCAATAAAAGCCACCTGTCAATAAAAGCCACCTGTCAACAAAATCCACCTGTCAATAAAAGCCACCTGTCAATAAAAGCCACCTATCAATAAAAGCCACCTGTCAATAAAAGCCACCTGTCAATAAAAGCCACCTGTCAATAAAGGCCCCATTATGTCTTTCCCAATGGTGGCCTTTGTTCACAGGTTTGTCTGTAATGCATACATGTCAGGGTCCAACAGGATGACCAGCTAAAGATTTTAACTTGTTCTATAGCAATTTAAACTCATCCTCAGTTGATTTCTACTCCCAATTTCAAACCCTGCATGTATGTATTTGATAATTGTCTCAAATGTCTGTCAAAATCTTTTCTCATAGAAAAGGGTCCACTATGGAAATGAAAGTCTTCTCTATTTTGGAATAACCCTGGTGCTTGTGTACTTTGCATGGTATTTCTAAATTAAAACTCAAATGATCATTTCCTTAGTTATATTTTGTGTATTCCACCATGTATTACCAAAACTGAAACAAATCTCTCTATCTATACTTTCTGTCTAAGATTTTTGGAATTTGTCAACAAGAAATTAAAAAATGCTATGTAATCATAGACAAGGGAGAGTACTAGTTAGTAATATTACCTCCCTTTATGATATAAAGTTAAATATAACTGAACCATGTCCAACATTTCAAATGCTGTATGGTTGAAAATTAATATTTAATCAATTATGTTTGTATGGCACAATTTATAAGGATCAAGTACCTCCAACGATTTTTCATAGTCATTAAAGTTAGAATTAGGGTCTGTTATCTTTAATTTGTCATTTCAAATGGATCTAATGTCATTTATTTCTAGATGACAAACGTTTAATGTATTATATTACAGGATATTATTGGTGTCCTTTCTTATATAGCTTGTCTAAAGCACATCACTATTGATGAGTAAAAAAGACAGTGTTCAATATTAATTGCTTTGTATGTTGTAAGACAGCAGGGTCTTTCTTTATGTTTTGGGGAAGACAACCTAGCCCTGGCTTAATATGGGGATGAAATAGTGGGTTAAAGCCTCTTTTGGGATAAATATTCTGGCATGAAATCAATTTTAAGAATGAAATTTCAAGGAGTAAATTGATAATTTGGAGAAAATTGCATGAAAGTGTAAGGCACCGTTTACAGACTACAAACTATATAATAAAGAAATTCCCTGGATTTATATGATTATGTGTAACATAGGTGTTTGTGACTAATCTCTATATCGAGGGCTCAGCCCAACACTGTCGTAACTTGTTCTTATTTCAATATGAGTTACGACACTGTTGCGTTGAACCCTCGATATATTCATTGCCCCATCTTTTGGCTTAAATTGCTTCTATTGAACCCCTTTAGATAGTGTTAAATGGTGCCATGTGATATAACTTGTTGAAAGTCATTCCTCATAACATATATGTCTACAAGTATACGTGCCTATTCACATTATTTGTGTCTGTCTGAAGTAAACCTAATCCTGTGACATTTAGATGAAAACTACTTTAAAACAGATATTTAAAGTGACCTAGTTTATCATTGTTTATGTACTAGTATGTAGCAGTTTATTCTGGTGGTTTTTGTACTTAATTTGACCTTCATTTGTTGCTATATACTTGTACATGAATTATAAACACTTAGAGCGACATTAACAAGAAACTATGAAATTCACTATATTTTTTCCGTTTAATGTTGTTTTTTGTGTCGCATCGACAACTTCAGGTAAGGTCATGTAGCCCACATTTAGGTAAAAGGGAAAATAACATGTACAATCCACATTAAAAGGATAGTATATTAATAAGAATGAAGGATAAATGATATAAATTGGTAAAATTGACTTCTAGTAACAGAAGATTGAGAATAATCTCATTATCATTGTATCATACAATTATACAGAGAGTAACTGATGTACGATCTGTAAAAACCACCATTAATCATTGTTCAGGCCTAAAATAGATTGTTTCTGGTTACATGCTCATTAAAATAAGGGAAATAGGTCAGGGTATTTAATATCTTTGCTCTTGAATAATGTTGAAATACAGCTAAGCTGCTTATCATAGACGTCATCAGCTGAGCTCCACACGTCAACAGATGTTTCACCCCCTTATGCTCGGAACATCCTCGGGATGGCGGGGCAGGAAGTGATGATCAGTCACTACCCCATCTATGATGGCCGACAAGTTGATTCATGACAACGTAGCCAGAGCCAACTGGACCCTCTTTCTGCAGCTTTCCCAGTGGATTGCCTTTCCGGGCCTTTCTTTTGATTCCAAGGTAGCCAAACTGTTTCCACATTAAGTTAGATGGGAAGCCTCTGCAGCCAACTTCCACAGGGTACACCAAAGTCTTCCACCCTTTTCTCTGACACTCTTCTGCTAAGTCCTGGTATTTTGTCTTCTTAAGTTGGTAGGCTTCTTCCACCAAGATCACTCGCTTAGGAGTTCTTGACCATAGAACAATGTCTGGTGGCAGGGTTGTGTGCACTACTTCATAGGGAAACTTAAGCTTCTTCCCAAGATCTACCAACAGGGACCAGCTCATAGATTCATGTAGCAGGCACGATGGGGTAGTCGTAGTGCTCTTCCTTTCTCCCTCTTTTGCGAAGCTAATGAACTGTGGGCTTGCCTTCTTCACCGGTCTTTCTTTCTCTCTTTAGTCTAGTGCATCTGCTATCACACGCAGCACTTGGTCATGTCGCCACCTGTATCGACCACGGGATAGAGCTGTAGGGCATGATGATAACATGTGACGGCAGGTCGGGTCTTCAGATAGCTTCCATCTTTGCAGATTGGTTGGTGTAGACAGCATATCATACACAGATCGTAGAGGAAACTCAATTGTAGTGGTTCATAGGTCCACATGTCTTGCCATGTGAGTTTCCTTTCAGGTACATTCCACCTAGTCCACTATCCTTGTGAGCCTAGTTGGACTGACTTTGCTGATCTTACATGTTCTTCACTGACTTCTGCTTGCACCATTGATCTTCTCTCTAAAGTTCCCGCCTTATCTCATCGTTGATGTTTCCTAGTGCCCAAGCCTTCTCTTCCCTTGTTTGTAGCACCAACTATGTCTTGATGCTGAAGACTGTGTTTAGCATGCTCTACCGCCTGGCTCACTGACCACTTTCTTCCTGTTCTTACTTCTATTCCTGCTCCTTTTATCTTATCATCGGAGGAATCTCAGATTGTGAGCAGGAGACCAGTATTTGCTATTTTGTATTCTTCAACTAATGAGCTGAGTGGTAACTGAAGTTTTGTTGATCGACCATTTAACCAAATACTGGTAAAAGATGGAGGGAGGCCGAGCCATCTTCTCAATAGTTTACTAATCTTCTTTTCTAGCTTTTCTGCTGTGCTGATGGTAAGCTTGTGGAAAGGGAAAAAGCAAAAAAAATAGAATTTTATTTCCTCTGCCCTAATAAAAAGTCCAGGGTCGTGGGGAAAATTTATGGTCGTGAGGTAACCGCAAACAAACAATTATTTTTTGTACACCTCATACCGAAACTACATTTCAATGAATCAAGTAGATTTTATATTTAGAAAATATGCCAAAAATGGTCTGGTATATTGAAATGTGTTAGTAAAAATATTTGCACAAGTTTGGCAGGTTAAAAAAATTTCACTCATTCGTTCATACTAAAAGTATTATACATTTTAACCTTATTTTATATATCATTCATTTCTTGTTTTTATATTTATGTACTTCCAGCCCACATTGGTTTAAACATGTAGTAAAATACATGTTATTTTAACATGTCTACAGGAAGGTTTGGATTCTATACACCCCCAGCTGACACCTGGTGTGGTTTGACTGTTTTATCTCTCTTGTTTTTAACGGTATCTGTTAAACATGAACTTTATGCCTTTCCCAATAGGAACAGAATAGAACAGATACTTTATTACATGACTTGAGCCATGGCTCATCATTATTTACTTTTATTAAATAACTATTTATTATCAGCTTTGTAACTTGTGTACTGCCTGGCATAATAATACAGTGACATTTCCAATAAGCGGGCCAATATCTATATCACTTTCCGCTAGAGCAGGCCAAAAAGTGATATAGATTCTAGCTGAAATGGCGGCCATCTTGTATAAGTAATTTGCTATTCATGTGGTTTCAAAAAAATTAGAATGAAACTGATTCAGATAATAAGGTTGTTTAATAAAATTGTCAATAAATCAGTGATTTGATATAGGACCTGTTATTTGTCCTCAGGACAGTCGTATTTGGCCCTCGGCCTTCGGTCTTGGGCCAATACGACTACCCTCTGACAAATAACAGGGCCTATATCAAATCACTGATTTATTAACATATAATACAAATAGGATTGGTTTATAATCATTAAAGCCTGTCAACAGAAATGTATTTCCAGTCTGAATACAACATTGATAAAATATATTTAAAAAATGATATGGTTTAAGAATTGTTTAATGTGAGTAATTCTGTTTCCCCATCTTAAGGTCAGCTCTGAGTGATTATACTGAAAAAAAAATACAGATTTTTCTAATCTGATTGTCTTTTGATTTGGGAGAACGTCTTTTTTGTGTCGCCTGATTAGGCGACATATAGGGATTACTTTGGCGGCGGTGGTAGCGGCGGCCCCTTTTGCTTGTCCGGAACACAACTTTGTCACCATAAGTCCAAATGACTTCAATCTTGATGTGCATGTTTCTTGCAATGATTCAAAGTGTAGTGCACAAAAAGCATAACTCTACCTTGTGCAGTTTTTTAATTATTCCCATTAATTGATTTTATTAGAGGATTTCTTGTCCGGAACATTACGTTGTTCCCCATGAGTTCGAATGACTTGAAAGTTGGTGTGCATGTATCTTGCCAAGACCTGAGGTGCAATGCAGAAGAACGGTAACTCTACCTTGTGCAGTTTTTGAAATACTCCCCTTTGATTGATTTTATTAGAGGATTTCTTGTCCGGAACATAACTTTGTCACCATAAGTTGGAATGACTCAAAACTCGGTTTGAATGTTTCTTGCAATGACCCGAAGGGCAGTGCGTAAGAACCATAACTCTAAGTTAAATTGTGCGATTTTTAAATTATTCCGCTTTGATAGATTTTGTTAGAGCATTTCTTTCCGACAGTGTAAACGGGCATAAAAATATTCTACATTAAAGCAAGGTTAAGTGCACTTTGCATAATTTTTGCTCATATGTCACGTAAACTATCCAATGTCAGACGACACTTCTGACTCGCGGATTTCTAGTTTTAATTACTGATCCATTTTGTATTAATGTTTGAGCTTAAAACATGCTGTTTTAACTAGAAACCGAGAATGTCTGAACAAAGGTTGTATCATATTGGTAGACATTTAAGTTAATAGTTAACTTATTCCCCATTGTTTTTCTGTCTGCTTGTCTAGCCACCTATCTGTCTGTCAACTTATTCCCCATTGTTTTTCTGTCTGCTTGTCTAGCCACCTATCTGTCTGTCTGTCTGCCTGCCTTGTCTTTCAGATATACGAGGGGTGTCCCATAATTACGTGGACTTTTGCTGTAACTTGAAAACGGTCAGAGATAATGACACGAAACTTCACTGGCATCTTGACACATGTTTACTTAAAAAGTAAGCACAATTTCCGTTGTTTACACAAATTATTGTGGACATGACGGTCGTCCAAAGTACTCAAGTGCACTGTAGGCGGGGCAGGTCATCGTGACGTTACGACGTCAGTAGTGAATAGCTAACCATTATTGTTTCATATTTCTCAATATAGTCACCACATAAAACATTTCTCATGTCTGCTTATCCACTGATTTAATGTCTCCCTATACCAGTTCTTGTCAAGGTGAGAAACAACTGCCTGTGAGGCCACTGATAATCACTAAGAATCTCTGATCTTGATCTACAGCGTCCTTGAATTTTTGCACTGACGCGATAGCTAATGTCACCTTCAGTACATGACCCTTTCATCTTTGATGTCCTGTCATACGTCTTTAAATGGTTTATGCCACTTGAATATTGGTGATCTGCACAGGACTGGTTTTACTTCTGCTTCTTGTAACATATCTCTGGTCTGCTTGGGTGTTTTATCAAGATTGACACAATATTTTATAATTGTGCGATGTTCCAAATAATAAATTGATGTCATTTTTTACAATTTTTTTTTATGACCGCTTGGATGGTTTGTATCGCAGAACAATGATTTTGAAGGATATGACATCAATAGTTGGTCAGTTGACAGACATGAAGTCCATTGTCGCATGCACAACATCGCGCCAAAATCAGTTGGTTTCGTTTAAAGATATGGACATTATATGAATACAATACATAAAAAAAGTTTGACCTGCCCCGCCCTAGCGATGATTGGTTACTATAGCGACCCAATACATATGTTTATATTTCATTTATTTTCAATTAATCCTAGCAAACAAAAGATATTAGATATGACTTTATTTCTGCCAATTTTCATCAATTTCTGTTAAAAGCTGAATGAAATGGAGCAAAAGTCCACATAATTCTGGGACACCCCTCGTACATGTTGAATTTCAACAGAATTTATTAGACAACATTAAATACTACTAAGACAGTTATATGTTTTATCAAATTGTTGTTCAGACAATCTTAATGTCATGTTTTTTATAACATTTGTAGTAATTTAAATTTATAGAAGGATTTGATATTGTCACTAATTAGAATCAATAAAAGATGTCATTAAGACCATTCTTAAAAAAATGCTTGTTTGCTGTAATCCCAGAGAATTTTCAGTGAGGATGTCAGTAGGAAAAATCTTTTTACAATTAAATTTTTTATCTAACCCAAATATATGTCAGAATGCTATTTTTATATTTATAAATAAAAATTACCCATGAGGCCAAAAAAAAGTTTGGTTGAAGCCTTTTTGGTGAGTAGGTAGCACTACAGCTAATAAAATATTTTTTTAAGGATGGTCTAATAAGAAACTATTTCTATTCATTTCAGTGTTGGTTACAAGCCATTCCTTCATGCAATACGAAGCCAAATACAAGTGCTAACGAAAATATCTGAAGAGGCGCCCCCTACGTTAAAATTAAATGCTGACATAGATGATACTCCTGTGTCTGTAGAGGAAGGGAACCTGTCCCCTGGAGCCATGTCAATTCACGGAACTGAAGTCCATGCAGACTCCCCTCCAATACCTGAACATCAAAAACAGAATGAATGTACTATATCTTGATATTGTTAATGTGTGTTGTTTTAAACAGATAATTGATAAGTGTACTATAGTTATTGTGTTGAGAAAAGTGTTAGTGATTATATGATGAATAAGGTAATGATGATGGTTTTAACCCTTGTGCCATGGTTACTTTCCTAACAATCAGTGTCTGGCCATGTTTGTGCAAGTGACTTTTCAAACCATTTGTAAGAGGGACCGAAACATTACGTCTGACTATTTTTTAACAAAATGGACCATTTCGTTTTTGATCAGGCCTCCTAGTGAGTCCTCCAGTACCTGTAAAAACCTTGAATTTAGAGAAAGGCCTTATTTTGTTCTTCTCTTTTGAAAAATGCAGCTTTATAATATCTCTTACATATAACTGTAACAGATTTACAGAATCAATTGAATGTGTCATTCTGCCAAAATAGGGTATGTTTCATTGTTAATCAAACATAACTTGGTGAAATTTAGCCTTTATTTGCTCTTTATGTTTACAAAAAAAATGACCCAAAGAATCCTTTATTTTGCTGTATTGGAACCTTTTTATAAACTGGGCCTGCTAGGAGGTCTGTAAGATGTTAAATCTGATTATCATGGTATGTACAATGTATATACTAGTTAGCAATCTTTAGGCTTATTTGCATGTGTTAAAATGCAGGTTCATTTTACATATGGATATGTGAAGCATTAATTCATGCCAGTATTGATTTATGGGTAGGATAGATCATCATAAAATTGAACTAAGGGAAACTTGTAGATTACATAAAAGTACTCAACCCGACCCAAAAAGTGAGTACATTTTGTACAAATATGTGTTCAATAACTGAATAATGTACACACTTCAATTAATTGATGATTTAACCATGCCATTTCTGGAAAACGAACCAGTCACTGCTTGATAGAACACAGGCTACCGGTGTGTGAAGACCCCTCCCCACAGACCCTCTACTACCCAGGAATTCTTTTTACACTTTTTGAACCACTGTCAAATATCATGTTTATAGCATGTTTTATAACTTACAGCATAAATAACAAAATTAATTTTCAAAAAAAATTTTTTTTTTCACCATATATGTTATTTAGTACATGTACTATTTATTTGAAACTTCATTGTAAAAAGTAGAGTGTAAGGGCATGCCTTCACACTCCGGTAGCCTATTAAAATTACAAGTGACTATGTTATGTACATATCTTAGTCTGGTTTGAAAGCCAGTAAAAGTTAAAGAGAATACATATTAGAGACATTCTCTCCTTTATCATCACAAACTTATTCTTGCATATAGAATCATGAACATTAGGCCATCCTAAAAAAAATATTGGTGTGCAGTTATGTGAATAACTCCTTAAAAGATACACAAACGAATAAATTTAAGTGAATTAGGCAAAAAAAAAATTTTTTCTGTTTTTCACCTTTTATAGATTACAAGCATGTAATATTAACACACTTGCCTACCCACTGTAAAGCCTTGGGTTGTTTCACTGGTAACCAACATTTTATTACAGATGGCCTAATGGTTTTAGAATCAAACCTCTATATTTGAACATAATGTAGAAAATACATAACATTATTACATTAAATTATATATAAATCTGGTCACAGGGTATATACCAAAGACATCTATATGTACAGTTAACCCCTGAAAACCGAACTCCCTGAAAACCGGAATTCCCTGAAAACCGAACTCCCTGAAAACTGAAATTCCCTGAAAACCAAACTCCCTGAAAACCCGAATTCCCTGAAAATCGAATATTTTTTCAAGTTCCATTTTTGTAAGAAGATTTATCAAAAGTTCTCTGAAAAATAGAATTCTCAGAAACCGGACTTTTGGCCCAGTCTGGAAGGGGTCCTGTTTTCATGGGTTTAACTGTTAAATCTCATGATTTTGTTACTAGATACATCGGGGCATTGAAAAAATCAATATTTAATGATGTATTGATTGTTAATGTGATAATTTATAATCATTATTATATCGAGGGCTCAGCGCAACACAGTTGTAACTTGCTCTTATTTCAATATGAGTTACGACACTGTTGCGTTGAACCCTCGATATATACAAATGTATAATACTAGTCTCAGTTGTTAAGTGCTATGTGCGAAGGATTTGAGAAATTTAAGGACTCATTTTATCCCTTAATTCTCTTTACTTTCAAAGTACAGTAGCAATGATAATAATTACCATCTATATTTTAGTTTCTTTTTTAGTTATAAATACATGTACATGCTTATGTACTGCAAATTACATTGCTTAAGTTTGCTTAGATGAATTGATAAAAAACCTATAGCATTATCAAATCAGCAAAAATAGGATGAAATATTGATTGTACCATATTATTTTATGCTTAAAATATCATCAGAATTTATTATTGTATTGATGCTATTTTTAGTTTTCATTAAAATGATTTTTTATGCAAATTTGGAGTTGAGCCCCTTAAGTTATCTTCATAATGCCACATAGGTATGGAAATATGGATTGATGCCAGGTATGGCAAAAATGGGTTAAAGCCATATAGGCTTATCTGCTTGAGTTAGTATCTGAATTTTTTAACCAGATAATACAAATCATACAATAATTTCTCAATAAATGCACCTTCCTGAATTTACCCCCCCCCCCCCCCCCCCTATCATGTTGAGGAAGTAGAATGAATTGTGATGCATTAAAGTTCAGATTGTATACAATGCATCCAGACATCATTTATGCTGTATCTAGAAAAATATGTTAAAAATAATACAATGGCATGCTCCTTAGTTGGATGTTATATTTTGTGTATATTTTGGCAATCAAATATTTAATATGGCATGTTACATGCTACTTATCTTTTGTTATTAAGCATGCATAACTTTTAGAAAGTTTGTGAACTATATTTTGATTGCTTGACATCCTCCTGTTTACGAGAAATTAATTCAAATATTATCCATACATGTATTTTCTTTTTTAATTTTGACATTGATTTTTACGATGCTGATGGTAAATTGCTGAGAAAATTATGTCAGCCTGTGAAATTGAGTCAGCATTAGTTAGTTTTTTTCTTTTAAAGAAGAAAACAGTGGAGATGCATTAAAAAAACACCATTGATTTTATTTTTACAACTTAGAATAAATAGCTCTCCCAACTTCTGAGCCAAGTACCGTGTTAAAAAAATCACAAGAAACAGGTGAGGCATGAACCTGTGTGTCTAAATTCTTTTTGTAATTAATTCAGTAAAATTTTTGTAGAATTTTATTGCTTAGAGCCATAAAGTTCTTGAACATCCCACACAATGAAAATGTCCAATTTGCCTGATGTACTTGGTAGTGTTTGTGCAATGTTTGAACATTTTATATCGTGAAAATCAATGGTAAACATACAAAAGATACCTCGTTCATTTTTATTCATCTTTGACATTGAGCATAATGTATACATTCATCATTTACTTTACACTTGTCTAGCATCTGACATTTTTGGTCCTACATGATAGTTTTGACTCCATGTTTCCATTGAATAGATAATTGTACTTGGTTTTGTTTATACAGTGCTACCTCTCTAAAGGAACACCCTTTGGGAGTAGCAAAATTATGGTGTTGTTGAGAGGTTGTTGCTCTAGAGGTCAAATTAATAGTTAAATTGTGCAGTGGGGAAGAAACATACTGTTGTTGAAGGGAGGTTGTAGCTCAATAGAGGGCCGCTCTGGAGAGGTTGTATTGTACTTTCAAATCTAATAGAAAAGTATGTTGGTCACATTTCATTAAAATCTGATGATTTGTTTCTTGATTTGGACTTCATTAAAACTCCGTCTTTAGGTTACAAGTCATTGGATACGTTTCATCTTCTTCATATTATACAATAATTCATAAGTTTATTTATCAATTGGTAAAAACTAAACATTAGTTATCTGATAATCAGCATTTTGAATGATGTTTGTAGATCATATAATTAAAAAACAATCACATTCCAAAAGTGATTCTATTCTAAGAACCGTTCTCTATCAAAAAAACAAATACTACATTATCATCATTATAATATCATCAGTGGTCTAATGTTTGCATGTATGAATTAAGTACATTTGTCATAGTTTCTGTATAGTCATATTATTAAACATGATACTGTTTGTAGTAAATTATTGTTTTTAATGATGAAAATTGACTGAATAAAAATATGACATTGCTGTTGTATTTGTTGTAATATTTTTAAGCTCCCGTATCAATAGATCGGGGGCATATTGTTTTTGGTCTCTCTGTTTGTCTATTTGTCTGTTTGTACCAAACATTAACATTGCCTATAAAATCAAAACGCTTGCACCTATATTCATCAAATTTCATATGTAGGTTCCTCATGACAATCTCTACAGGACTTGGGCATTTTCAGGTCAGTAGGTCAAAGGTCGCGGGGATATTGTGTTTAAAAAAATCCTACATTTCTTTTAGGATACTTCTACATTTTTCATGGGATTTTGACGAAACTTTCTCAGACTTGTTCTCGCACATATATTCCAGGTTTTGTGATTCGATTATTTTTTATGGAATTATTGCCCTTTGTTTATTTTGTGCATATGTAATAGAGAAATACTCTTCTGGGCACAACTACTTCTGTATTTCTCAAGGGATTTTTACCAAACATTGATAGAACTATTGTCACTGAGTTCACCAGCACATATTGTCAGGGTTTTGTGATTTGATCATTTTAGCTGATTTATGGCCCTTTGTTTGTCTGTACCAAACTTTAACCGTGCCTATTAAATCAAAAGGCTACCACCTACAATCATCAAACTTCATATCTTGGTTCATCTAACAATCTCTACAGGGCCTGTGCATTTTCAAGTTAAAGGGCACCCAGAGGGGGCATTGTGTTTTTAAAACACATCTTGTTTCTTGTTTGTTATTTATGTCTTATTTCAGTGTTCCCATCTTAACTACCGAGCGAAGGACTGTGTCTAGTCAGGGTCTTTCAATTGAATGGTCTTCTATTTGAGTGACCCTGGTCTAGTATACCACATGAATAGGCTGTTAAACAACAGATAAATGAATAATTTTTTTGGTCTTATAATGAGAAATTGGAAGATAATTATACTACTCAAAGTTTGTTAAGCATATGGTGATTGTCCGTCCGTACGCACCAGAGGGTGGTTGTGGTGTAAGGGTGGGTTAGGGTTGGCGCATTTAGGTCTTGTGAGGTTCAGTTACGTAAAAACTGAAATTGTAGGGATAATTTCGACTTGTGGGGATAAAAACACAGAAAACATGAAAGCGTACACCCCACAACATACGTCTCATGAGTATGTCCGTCCATACGAGGTTAAGTAGGTTAAACTGTTTTATCTAGCACCGATACCGCTTGCTAGAACGCTTTGATATTTACACAGTTGTTGCGTATGATCATTAGAAATACACCCGTATCAAGAAATCCCAGTTTGACCTTGACTCAATTTGGACTTAGAATGATTCTGTACCAGCTAGCTAGGTTGAGTAGATTTTACCGTTTCGTCTAGCACCAATACCGCTTGCTAGAACACTTTCATACTTCTATAGTTGTTGCTTATGACCATTCTCAATCCACCCATAATTATCAAATACCTACATTGACATTGCTCAAATGGGCTATTGCTTCACAAGCATTCCACCGGGGGCACATGCGTTTATTGAGCGCAGCGTCTTGTTCATCACTGCTTGTGGAATGGCGTTCAACTCTTCCACAAGGAAGACAATATACTTAGGTCCTGGTTGCTTCTTTGTTGGACCTGGCGGTCTGAAATGCGTACCTGTAACTAATTCCAAATGTGCTCAATAGGATTTAGGTCAGGGGATCGACCTGGCCATTCCAAACGAGTAATACGTACCCTCTCTTGGCAAGTATTTTTAATAAATTTGACTGAAGATATTACATCTTATGTATGTAGCAGAATATGGATAGAATGTGGTTACTACTAATTGGAAGCCTCAAATGAATACAGGGAAGCTAGTTAGGATAACTGCCACGATATAACCGAAATAAAGTTTAAAATGGTGTTAATCAGACGAAATAAATAAATGTAAATATGACCACTTATCACCCTGATTTCTGGAGATTTCTAGTGCCTTAATGAAATATTTGACATTCTGAATAATGCAGGTTCATGTTGCTATTAATTAGCAAAATTCACTAATTAAGTGAAACATACAGATCCTTGAAAGACTAGACGTCATTAATTACAGCTGCTTGTAATTTTCTTTAAATATTGTTCTACAAAAAATAGATGAAGAAATACACAATTTCAGCTAGATTACCATTTAAATAAAAAAAAGAGAAATGTTATTTCAAACAGTCTGGCTTTAACGTGAATTGTTTGAAATGTATTTTACATTTCTTATAGATGTACGATGAAATACACTGCTCTACTTTAATAATCGATCATCTGATTTGAATTTTTTTTACAAATACAATGCCATGCCAATAATTAAGAATTAAATGTAATTTCCGCGCCATCTAAGTATATCATATAAGTAGTTGATAGTCTTGTCCACAAAATAAAATAGACCATTACATGTTGACCGTTTATTAAAGTTGGTTGTGTAGTGTACGCCTACCTGCATGTTAGTACAAGTACTTGTATTTTACAGGTCTCATAATGAAGGTACGATATTTAGTGCAGGCAAAGAAATGAAACTATTTAAATAGTGTCTATCATTTATATAACTCCCTCATTACTTGAATGTTTGATTAATAAAGAATTCTCATTTTTTTTTATTATTGTCGGCATTGTTCAGGGAGAGTTAAGTTCAATGTAAACGATCGTCGCATGTGCTAAATTATGGTATCATGTTCATTTGGTCCTATCCAATTTCTTATCATTATCAATACAAATATTGACAGTATCATTATAGTTATATTTATAAATATTAAATACATTAATAGATAAAGTGTAAGACATTGAATGCAATTAAACAGAACAGAATATGTGACTTTTACCATTATAAACCTCATTGTCATCAAATATAAGTTATACTGGTATCATACAAACGCGTGCAACAAATGACAAAAAAAGGTGAAAGGATTTTTTTCCAAACCCATTCTTAGGCAAATGGTGAACTTAAATCCTTAATTATTTCATTGTATAAATTTGATTGACATTTACGCCTAAGACTCATGCGATACATACAAGTATGTACAGTGTATAGGTCTTTGCTTCAGCTCGAAGTCATGGATTGCTTTAGTGGACATTTGCCCCCCAATGTTTATTTTTCAAGTAGTTTTTTAAAACCAATGTAATATATAGTGTTTTTCTGCATGGGGCAAATGTCCACTTGAAAAAATAGCGCTGGGGGCAAATGTCCACATGACCATTTTTTTTCATTCGGGGGCAAATGTCCGTATCCCGATTGAAAGCAATATATCAAGTGTTCAATTCAAAGTGCGAATCGACCCTAAATTCAAGTAAATGATAAACAAACATGTTTATTAAAGAAATCTTCATCAATTGAATATGATGACCCTTGTCAATTCATGGTGTTTCATAATATTTGATGCCATTAAGACAGTTTATAATTTTTGACTGCATCAGCCGTTTTTCTTGATTGAAAAACACATTCAATGGAGATACATACACATTTTTGTACAGAAATTACAGACTCATAACTTATTTTTTCACAGCAGTGCAGTGGATCTACTTAATTTTTTACATCAGATGTTCGATGGGATGTCATTTATGCTCCAAATGACGTTGGGTCTGTTTTTTTTTTTTTTTTAAATTATCGACTGTCACAAACCGATCCTGTCATTTAAATCTCTTAACTTGCTTAAGTATTTGAAGCTTGGTGAATATTCAATCTTTAGGATATCATAGTTGTATTGTTCACATAATAGTTTAAAGGGGGGGGGGGGGGGGGAAGGCTCTCGAAGTAAATCTGACAGAAAATATGGGAGTTTCACAATTCCATCGGTATTTTACTAAACAGTGTGCGTAAAGAATTGTGACCCCTATATGGAATCCTTATGGTATCACATAACATGAAACACCGGTACCCTAATGATTTTAGGCAACCAGAAAGCCGAATTAGTAAGGCTAGATTGTACTTCATTGCACCATCCCCTTAATTTACGTTGGCTTCTTTGGAATACAAAATTAGCATCTGTTTGAATGACATTTTCATATGTTCAACTTATTGTACCGTTATCTCAATTGACGCTGATATGCTGATAGATTGTGTACGTACAAGTGTAGGCTGAAAAAGGGAAAAAGCTATGCACTTATATGCGTTCTATATTAAACAAAAATTACACTGTCTATCTATTCAAAGTCTATTATACAACGCACCTTTTACCATATTCCGTTTTGTTAAATATAATTATTTCTGTGATGTTTGCCTTGTTAGTGGGCGGCGTGTATCAACAATTTCTTTCTTAAACTCAACCACGCATTACTATATGATTTCATTTCTAATTAATTAAAATACTGAGACTTAAGCTGAACTGTGTCTTTTGTTGAAATGAAACGTTAATGAATTGTGTGAGATACTTGAGGAATTATTGGCTATAGTACATATATAGTATTTATGTACGTCATTAATCTAAGACAGGAACACGTAATATGCTTTTACCTACTTGCTCATATTGTTATAGAAATGAAACAAATTGAAACCCGTAAATCCCGAGTGTATAGTAAGACATTGGCCTTTGTCATACTGACCTAAAAATCTAGGGGTCATCTGCATGTGATAACCAACATCCCAACCAAATCTGAGGAGCTTAGGCCAAATAGTTCTCTTGTTATTGTCCAGACAATGTATGGTTACTGACGGACGGCCCGATCGATCGATACCAGATGCTTTACGTGTAAATATAATTAAGCTGTGGTCTTAATTGAACGTCTCTTATATAAGACAAGAAAAAGACAATTGATAATTAGGGTAGGTGTGTCACCTCATGTGAGTTGACGAGGTACTATGTATTTATCCCTAAATATTTTACACTTTGGATGTCACCGTTACAAATAATATGATCGGCGTTAGAACATAAACCGGTCGGGTAACACGAAAGAAACTACAACATAACAGAACAAAACATAACTGAACAGAACTTATTTTTATTGTGCATTAAACCTATGACAACCGGACTTTTGGCCCAGTTCGGAAGGGGTCCGGTTTTCAGAAGTTTAACTGTACCAAATACAGCACGTGTTCCTGATTCGCCCAGATGTCATTCAAGTTTATCTTAACAAAGCACTGGCACTCAACCTTTCCTCCAAACAATCTTTAACATTAACGAGTATGGCACGAACAATCTTCATACAAATGATACCTTTTCCAGCAAAGAATGGTAAATTTTAAATATTTTTTTTATAAAATCTCACTTTATTTGCAAAATGACTACTTTTCACCTATTACTTTAGGGTAATTTTGTATTATTTGTTTCATTGGGGTTTACGCCCCTTTTCAACAGTCAGAGTCATATGAGGCAGACATTTCACCTAACCATCGAACCATCGTTCCTGACCGAAGAACAAGCACTAAACTCCCATCCTCCGTAAGCAACTGCCTACTTTCTCACATAAAGAAACACGGTCGGTAGCTGGGCTGAACCCGAGAACCTCTATCAGTTCTCAAGAACTTGCATGGAGGCAATTCTATTTTTACTTTTTCGAAAAATGTGACTGGAAAGCCTGAAAACAAATAAAAAGTAACACGTGATTAATGGCGAGCAGTCAATTACATGTGAAATAAGCGCGTGTACAGTTTACTATAAAATATTGCTATTTTTGTATTTCTTTTTCCTATCAATTAGATTGGACACATGGTATTAAGCAGCGAGGATTGTGTTTCAGCTTCCAACCAATTAAATGTAAACAATGATTTGTAACTGAGTTTTCGTCATTTGACATTTTCTACTAGTATCATCAATATAGTTTAATTGAAATCAATATACTTCTAGTTTCCTTAATAATTTAGTCAATCATTTTTGTCATCGTCTCATTAAGTAACTGAGTAAGTAGTTAATCAATTAAACGAAACGGGAAGTTGGCCATTCTGGACTTTGAGTACAACAATGATAAAGTACATTTTCCTGTCGATGTTGCTAGGTAACACAAGAACTTCTTCAAAAACGGTGTTAATCCCATTCCCAAATAAATACAATGTAGCATGGTAGGATATACTTTCGGCAAAATTATGTTCAGTAAAACAAATGAAAATCGAACCTCTTCCAGACTTGGCCAAATACCTGGTTTTCAGAAAACTTTTGGTAAATTCCGAAAACAATGGGAATTGAAAAATTCGTCCGATTTTCAAAGCTTTCCAATTTCAGGGGATTTAATGTGTTACGAACTGGGCATGAAGCGGAGTGAATACTTCGTATATTTTATTTCTGCTAATTATTCTGACATTCTATTGTTAATGCTAGTTACATGGTAACATGCTTTATTAAATTCAGTATTCTATAAAATAATCTCCGTGTAAGTGATACTGTTGTACAACGTACTTCGACATTTTAAGCCAAACAGTTAAATCATTCTCCAATATTTTTCACTGGCCTTAAAACTTCATTTGACCTTACAGATGTTCGGTATATATCTCCCGTTTATGACGCAATATCGTCATTATAGTGTTAGTATTCAAGAGTTCAACACAGGATGTTGCAGATTCTTATATTCTAATAAACATTCTACCATGATGACGATTAATTTGCGTTTACACTTCTTATTACTGATTTTATTTCTTGGAAATGAATGTGTTGTTTTAAATATTGGCAATGAGAAGTACGAAGACAGTATCGAATCGTCCAATGTATATAAGACGTTACTAGGCGTTGAGCGCCGACCTATGATACGGAGAAAGATTCGTAGCAACTACATCAAGGACTTATATAATGAACTAGCCATAGAAAACAACGAAGATGTTGATATTAATGGTGATGATCATAACACTACACTCAGGTGTATGCGAGGATATTTCGGTACGTATTTTAATTAAACATAGTTTGTTACTAGTATATAAGTAACGCATGCAGTTCTAAATCTGAAATTAAAGTTACAAACCGCGGTCGTGTGGACAATGCGCTTGATTTGTAACTCTGAGATCCAGGTTCGAATCCTGGTCGCGACAGGTCATATCCTTCCATGAAATATTGACAACAATGTCTGGTTCCTTCACACGTGAAGCAGTTACCGCTTCCTTGTGGAATTCAGAAAACTGTTATCGTGAATCGGCCGCCGTATATACATGTACATTTTTTGTAACTGAATAATTGTTTAAAAACGGCTTTAGACCCAACTACAAGTAGATAAATAGAAATAAAAGTTGAGTAACTTTTAAATAGGTAATGGGTTATTTTTGACATTCTTGTTGTTAAAGCACAAAGTAATTCCACCATGTAATTGCGCAGTCCTTCTGTTTTGTATAAAATCTCAAAACCTTCAAGCTAATTAGTAAAAGATACAGTATTATTTTTATGTTCAATACCGATGCCTGTTCAACTATTTGGTCTGCTTTGGTCAATTCGAATAATTCGTTTATGAAATCGGCCGACTGAAAAACCGAATTAATAAGGTAAAGTGTGTACTGATGATACTATAAACACTTTTCATACAATGTTTGGTTTTCATGAAAAAAATATATCATCGATAAATATGCAGGTTTGACAGGTTAATAAATAAACAAAGTAATATAGTTCAATTTTCTTAGTAAAGTGTCATCGCCGTGAAACAGAGTCATGGTCTATTGGATAAGATAGCATGTACATTGTACATACATTATTTTTTTTTTAAAATGAAGCAGATGTGAGTGGTTCGAACTCAGTCAATGGCACTTTCTTTTTAAATTGTTTAGATCTATACATTTATTAGCTCACCTGATTCATCAGGTGAGCTTTTAGGATTGGTGAATGTCCGGCGTCCGTCGTCCGTCCACATTTAGTTTGTTTACACTCTAGCAACCGCAACTCTTTACGAATCTTTATCAAACTTGCTCACAATGTATATGGCCGCAATGTCTCGGCTAAGTTCGATTATGGGCAAAATCTGATAATAACTTCTAGAGTTATGGGCCCTTGAATTACAAAATTTGCTATATTTAGCTTGTTTACACTCTAGCACCTTCATTTATTCACCAATCCTGATAATATTTTCAGTAAATGTGTATAACCAAAAGATCTTGGACAAGTTCGATTATAGGCAATATCGGACCAGAGCCCTTGACTTAGAAAATTTACTATATTTGAGTTTGTTTACACTCTAGCGCATTCATTTATTCACCAATCCTAACCATATTTTCAGTAAATGTGTATAACCAAAAGATCTTGGACAAGTTCGATTATGGACGGAATCGGACCCAAACTTCAAGAGTTATGGGCCCTTGATTTAGAAAATTTGCTATATTTTAGCTTGTTTACACACTAGCGCCTTCATTTATACACCGATACTAATAATATTTTCAGTAAATGTGTATAACCAAAAGATCTCGAACAAGTTCGATTATGGGTGGAATCGGACCACATCTTCAAGAGTTATGGGCCCTTGACTTAGCAAATTTGCTATATTTTAGCTTGTTTACACTCTAGCGCCTTCATTTATTCACCAATCCTAATCATATTTACAATGAATGTGTATGACCTTATGGTTTTGGACATGTTAAGTTATGGGTGGAATCGGACCACAACTTTAAGAGTTATGGACCCTTGGATTAGAAAATTTGCTACGTTTTAGCTTGTTTAACAGTATTATACCTTCATTGTTGGTTTTGATCTCAAAATCTACGTAAAAATGAGTTTTACGAGATGGAAACTATATTACCTGGTCATTGATTATTGACCTTGGTTCTCAGGTGAGCGATAAAGGGCCAATATGGCCCTCTTGTTTTTTATAATTTATTTATTGAAATTATATGTGTGTTCTTGTTACATATATGTATACACGGTAAATAACACCTTATTGTATTTCAAAAGAGAAAAAGGAAAGAAGAAATACATTCGTTCTCTGATGTTTTCCTCTTTTGTATTTCTTTTGTACATTTTTATTGCACGAAATCGCGAATACAAATGCAATTTCAAATGCAAGGTATACTAAACACCCAAACCAATTTCTACTTATTGTTACTCCACAATTACAATATATAAATCTGAGGTTATCATATTTTTGTTAATTCAACGGAAACAATCTAAATATAATGAAAACACTAAACATTATTTTCTTATCGAGAAATATATAGTTAACTTTTATTAAAATTGGAAAAAAAAGTTAAGAATAAAAATGATGTCCAACACCAGACGCAGTCCTCAATATTTACCAACCTTATGCTTTACCAATTGCGCCACAGAGGACAGTGATATAAAGCCTTCGTATATTGCTCTATAGCATATTGCACTAATATTCGTGTTACCTAATCATTTACAAATGGGATCTTCCATGTATACAATAACATTGCTGACCTAAAAATTGAACTATACTGCCACGGAAGCATTAATGCTCGGTCCATAGATATTAGCCATATACAAAATGTTTATAAAATATTGACGTACCTTGACTCCGTACCAAAACAGTCAAGGGAACTAGTCCTTGTATTTTGAATATGGACCTCCGTTACATTATTGGATTTATCGTAAATCTCCCACATAACTTGTCTTTCTTTCCACGAACAGGAATAAAATATTGTACTTCTAGTATAATTTATAACTGTGCCAACAAAATCATTATATCCGTATTAAAATTGTGCCACAAATATCACATATATCCATGAGTAAATATTAAACGTGTAAAACACTTTCATTCATAAATTGCTATACTACAAACACCTGACTAGCAGTGAATTCTCGTGCTAAATCACACCACGTGATCCCTTACTACCACGATGTCATGTTTGTTTATATAATTGAACACGAAATTGCTTTCTATAGTTGCCATTGTATATACGTAATGGTAATCCAACAATGTTTTACCTTTTTACTTGTACCACACAAACTCCTATAAAATAATAGAAATATACTGTACATAATATTTAGGACTTGTATAATTTATGCTGAATGTTCTCAGATAAGAAGTTGATATTATGTTTTATATTTTACATGTATTGTATTTTTTTACTATAAATTGTATGTATACAATTTAATGTTAATAAAATATATGTTATGTTAATAAATTTATTCAAAAACATTTGTGTCAACCACAAACTAAACCATGTATTATATTTATTGATGGATGGATCAGATCTTGATTTTCAATTTTATAAGCAATTTGTAAGGCATGGGTTGAATAGTAACTTGTAAGTGGTCAAAGACTAAATTGGCTGAATAAAAGGTAAAATTTAAAAAAATCGCAACTAAAACCAAACAGAATTTATCTTTAATCCTTTTCTAGCCTAAGGCGTTTTTTTGGGTTACTCGATCGACCCTATTTTTTTACACACGACTCGATGCTTTGCAACCTCTCACTGTTAGAGGATCCCGCTACCGAATATGTCTCTGTGTGAGAGAGTAGGCAGTTGCTTATGGAGGATGGGAGTCTAGTACTGGTTCTTCCCAGGAACGATGGTTAGGTGAACTGTCCGCCTCATATGACTCTGACTGTTGAAAAGGGGGCGTAAAACTAGAAATAAACGAACAAAAAACTAGACTTTTATTAGACCCGAGGTACGATACATCAATTTTCTCACTTTTTATCTTGCCACACGCTTACAAGAGCCACAAAACGCCACGACCTACCTACTCCTTTTTAAATGTAACCAGACACATTTTAGGCTTAAATAACAATTTACTAATACTTGAAATAGACATACATTTTTGTATTTGACTTTTGATTAATCTATCTTCCAACGGAATGGATTCATTATACAATTAATTATGCACTGGGGATGAAACCATGCACAAATTCCATAATGTCTTCGATTACAAATACATCCTTATCGTAGGAAGAAATAATAATTTGTATTTTAATTATCCGTAAACCGTGTCCATTTGATGTTTTGTATCACTGATTGTTTACTATTACTATTGTTATGATAAGATAGGACAATCGTTAAAACAATGTTTGTTTGCGGTAACCCTGTCCAGAGAATTTTCAGTGGGTAGGTACTAGGTAGTTAAAAATATTTTTTACAAAATATTTTTTACATTAAATTCAAAATACCAGGTCAAAATGCTGTTTGTCTATTGAATTAAATATTTTTTTACCCAAGAGAACAAAAAAAAAAAAAAATAGGTAGGGCTGCTTTTGATGAATCGGTAGTGTAATCACAAACAAAATATATTTTAAGGATTGCCTATAGTAGATACCTTGTTTATCAAAAGTACATCGTTTAAATATAAATATGGACAAGCCCAGATGTATATCTCTTGAAGGTTTTACCGATAATATGATTAGTAATGCATTAATCGTGATCTTTTTACCTTAGAATGTGCAAACTTTAATTTTGATAATACAATGTATATGAAAAGATTAGTTTTTGATTCGTCCTAGTATGTTTAAACTTTAGCAGCTTCTTGAAAGTAGAAAAGAAATCTAAAAAGATTAAGCGCCTTCATTCGCAAATCGTTTGACATTCGCATTTCGTTAATGTAATACAGTGTACATGTATTCACAACTACATTTTGTATTTTTTTTCTTGTACATACCCGTGAGCCTGTGTTTAACAAAATGTCTTTTTGTAGTTTATATTTTTTTTCTCATTTCTAAAATGTTTATCTACAAAAATACACGAAAGAAGGGCGGAAGAATGTGAATGTAAAATACATCTTAGATTATTAAATTATTATTATTATTATACCATATTTATATAGCCCTTTTTTCATGTAATTACACGTTCAAAAGTGCTGTACAATCACGATTACGACATGGTTAAAACAATATGTAATGAATACAAACATGTTAGTCAAAAATGATATGGGTAAAATATATACAACTATGGACAAATTTATAAGTCAACAAATCCACCATTAATTTATGCAGACAAGAAAGTACACAATAATTCTAAAATGATTTAAATAAAATGCTACACTAGTTTACGAATAACATAACCTACACAATCGTTCTTTTTTCTATCCTCGGTCTTGAAGCTATTCCATTCTGATATTTGACAAGTGTGTGTCGAAATCATAATTCCGTAAACAAGTTTCGATGATGCAAGGCCGAGATTCTTGTACTTTGTACAGCACTACAAAAAGTGATATTCAGATTCAATTTGGTTTAAGGGAGCACATTTTCTTTCGAAACATTTCTGTGTCTACCGATTTCATTTTTTTGGTTGCGGGAGCTAAGTTCATAATTTGCTAGTATACGGATAAGGGTTTCGTTATCTTACACTGATTCATGATTCTAAGGCTAAGATTTCATAATACATTCACTGATACGAAATTAGGCCACGTGCGTGTATCACGTGACCACTTGGAACCGGTAATGTTTTATGCTGATTTAAGGTTACACTAGCTTATAGAAACTTCTAGACCATACATACATACGCTGTTATTAAATGTCTGGGACAAGCGTTGAAATATCACGACCGACAAAATTGTATACAATATTCTAGAATTTTTTCTGCGTGGTCGTCATTTCAAAAATACAAACATCACGTGTTCAAGCTGAAATACATGGTCGTTTCATCAGCTTTACTTTTATCATGCAATTAATAAATAAAAAAGACCACATAAATTAAGGTTTTATTATAAAAGGTATCATTAGACGGTGAACTGTTAAAAAGAATCAATTAGGGTTATATTCCGTTGACCGTCTTCGACACCGTCTTATGACATTGGACCATAAACACCATCCACACAAGTTCTACCCAACTCCAAAAAGGTTTCCTGATTCTTTTATATAGGTTGTTTGAGGACTTCAATGTACAGTCAGTGAATTAAGCGACTTTCGTCCGTCCGCATTACCTTCCAAACAGCTTTCTCCTAGTAACTATATACAAACATCTTGTGGTGAACTTTCTACTTGTAGAAGTTTTAAAGGTGTGTCTGAGACGATCTGAACTATCGAAGTGTAATCATCCAAATATTTAGAGCGACTTAAATGTTTAGTACAAGAACATCCTTTACTAAGATGTAAAAACCGACCAGTGAGTTCATATGGACCAAATACTGCTTTGATAGTCTATGCGAAGAGTATTACTCGAGAGTAACTTCATAAATGCGTATTATGACGTTAAGCGCAATTAAGATATAGAATACAACTTCTCCAGAGCGACTCTCTCTCTCTTCAGCAAAACCTCCCGTCAACAACAGTGCATGATTTATCTGTTACTCTAACATCTCTAGAGCAACAACCTCTCAACAACAGCATAATTTTGCTTCTTACAAAGGGTGTTGCTTTTGAGAGGCTGCACTGTACTACATTCTGATCGTTTCATATAATTACACTCAACAACAGAATATCCGCCAGTATACCCATATTTGTATACAATTGTCATTGCGTCCACATGTCCGACAATATGCCCATATTTGTATATAACTGTCATTGCGTCCACATGTCCGCCGATATGCCCATTTTCGTATACAACTGTCATTGCGTCCACATGTCCGCCGATATACACACATTTGTATATAATTGTCATTGCGTCTAAATGTCCGCCGATATGCCCATATTTGTATATAACTGTCATTGTGTCCATATGCCAACTGATGTACCCATATGTGTATATAACTGTCATTGCGTCCATATGCCAACTGATATACCCATATTTGTATATAACTGTCATTGCGTCCATATGCCAACTGATATACCCATATTTGTATATAACTGTCATTGCGTCCATATGCCAACTGATATACCCATATGTGTATATAACTGTCATTGCGTCTATATGCCAACTGATATACCCATATGTGTATATAACTGTCATTGCGTCCATATGCCAACTGATCTACCCATATGTGTATATAACTGTCATTGCGTCCATATGCCAACTGATGTACCCATATGTGTATATAACTGTCATTGCGTCCATATGCCAACTGATCTACCCATACTTGTATATAACTGTCATTGTGTCCATATGCCAACTGATGTACCCATATGTGTATATAACTGTCATTGCGTCCATATGCCAACTGATCTACCCATATTTGTATATAACTGTCATTGCGTCCATATGCCAACTGATGTACCCATATTTGTATATAACTGTCATTGCGTCCATATGCCAACTGATATACCCATATTTGTATATAACTGTCACTGCGTCCATATGCCAACTGGTATACCCATATTTGTATATAACTGTCATTGCGTCCATATGCCAACTGATATACCCATATTTGTATATAACTGTCATTGCGTCCATATGCCAACTGATATACCCATATTTGTATATAACTGTCATTGCGTCCTTATGCCAACTAATATACCCATATTTGTATATAACTGTCATTGCGTCCATATGCCAACTGATATACCCATATTTGTATATAAGTGTCATTGTGCCCACATGTCTGCCGCTAAACCCATATTTGTATACAATGTAACTGTCATTGCGACCGGATATTCAAAATGTTTCACCAAATATCATTGACAACATTCTTGATTAGCAAAAAGTAAATTTTCATAATGAATTTCATTATCATATCCGTGCATAAAGTGGTCGTTTTATGGAATCCAATCTTATGTTGTCTTACTTGTCTATATATTTCCTGTTATTCAAATCATGCCAATCTAAACACGTGTTCTCCTTTAGGCGATCTACTTGTATCCCAAACCGTATTGTTTTACAATCGATGATGTAATGAATCGGAAGTGTTGTTGTTGCAGGCATAGATGTGGACTTTCATTATTGGAGGATGTAATTACAAAATATTCGACCAATTAAACAGCAGTTTGACAAAATTAATTTGGACTAGCTTGTTTATTTCTGACTTTAACCATACAGCGTATGTACAATAAACTTCACAGATATGCTTTTCATCGTCATTTCTTTTGAATATCGCACTTTGCAATGTGTGCTGGGACGCTGATACACGTACAACAGTAGTTTGTATTGGCCGAGAAAAAAATGCGTGAATTTTAGAAGACTTCGTTGAGCAACGTTTTTTGTATGAGTTTATCATCTGATTTCTTTGATGTAGAAATATCGCGTGATAAGATCACGTGAACAATTTCATTTCAATGGGCTTATCATAGTTGTTTTCTCCACGTTATTTCGGTTACCAACGGAGGCCGGTTCACCTAACTTGTTTCCTGGTCTGTATTCAAACCAGTATTAACTTACAACCCCACAATGTCCTCAACATTTGGAGTAAAACGACATTTTTGTTAAAGTATCATTTGAAGGTATGACCTGTCGCGACTGGGATTCCAACCTGATCGCCGGGTTACAAGTCCTGCGCACTTTGCCACTTGACCACGGTCGCGGCCTAGCGCGAATAAACGAAGAATGACTGTAATGAATATTTTAGTGTGGCATGATATGTGAGTAGTTGTTATTTTCTTTTTGAAAATATACATATTTGAAAAAAATCCTGTTGACATTTTAAAACTAAATGCCACGAAGCGAAAATCAAGCCAAAATTTACATGGTTTAAAATATTCAACCGTACATGCTAAAATTAAGAAATAAAATGTGACTTAATCAGATTTATGTAATTGGGAAAATTGTACTAGTTTTTATTGAAAAGTTCACATGTACGGAGTGTTTCATAATATGTGATATCTTGAGGATTCTCTCTAGACAGTGGCCACAATATGAGCAGAAGACAAAGGAACATAACTGTAATGAATATTTTAGTGTGGCATGATATGTGAGTAGTTGTTATTTTCTTTTTGAAAATATACATATTTGAAAAAAATCCTGTTGACATTTTAAAACTAAATGCCACGAAGCGAAAATCAAGCCAAAATTTACATGGTTTAAAATATTCAACCGTACATGCTAAAATTAAGAAATAAAATGTGACTTAATCAGATTTATGTAATTGGGAAAATTGTACTAGTTTTTATTGAAAAGTTCACATGTACGGAGTGTTTCATAATATGTGATATCTTGAGGATTCTCTCTAGACAGTGGCCACAATATGAGCAGAAGACAAAGGAACATAACTGGGTTGAAAGCCGCAATTTACAGGGAAATGAACAGAATTACAACTACAACATGTAAAAACAAGCTAGAAAACTTAAAAAAAAGAATCATAGTCACGCCATTTTTGGGCAAACTGAAGGTCGCATCGAACATATGTTGTAAAAATGTAAATAGCGTAATTTGGTAAACATGTATAAGCAAACAGTATGGAATTTAGCCACCAGTTGTCCTTTTTACAAGTTATTTGACAAAACATTTTGAAAAACATTGTAGTAAAAAAAAAGTATTAATGTTAAACATGAATGCTTTCATAAATTAAGCTGGTAAACCCCAATCTATGTAATAAGAGGGCGTGAATGTGTATGAGCATATTTTGCATGCGATATTGCAAACATGTTTATAGTGAGTTAGTTATTTTGAGTTCAATACTTAAATGTAATTGCAAGAGCATTGTGCGTAGTTGTTGAACTGTATAACCATATCAAAGTCGCCTTAATTTATTTTAATGAGCATTTTTAATTAAAAAAGTGTTAACATTATGTTTATTTAACGCTGCTCTAGATAAGACTACAACAATTCTGACAGAATGACAAATTGATACTTACGATGTTATGATTATTTGTTGTTGCTATATAATCTAACATGTAGGGCTATTTTTTCTTTTGCAGAGAATGGAAATTATTTAACATTCAATACCAAAAACACAGTGCATTTACATATTGACAGATTAGAGTTCGCATTACTGGTGACGGACAGGATACGGTCTGAAATAACAGAGTCGGCCAACGTTACAATAAATATAGACAACCAGGATCAGAGTAAGTAACTTAATACATTGTTCAATTGTGTTTTTCTGTATTAATATACAGCGCAACCTCTCCAAAGCAACACCCTTTGGGAGAAGCAAAAATGTGTTGTTGTTCAGAATTTGTTGCTCGAGAGAAATTAAATTAATAGTTAAATCGTACAGTTGGGAAAAATCATGTTGTTATAGAAGGGGGGGTTGTTGCCCAAGAGAGGGCCGCTCTGGAGAGACTGCACTATAGCTGTATTATTTATTCGACACAGTCTGCATGATGACATTTCGATCAGAATCCGTTCAGCTAATGTTAGACAGCTGTATAATGTACGCTTGTATATTTACGTATGTAAAATGTCGGTGACAATCCGTTGCAAAATGTGAAATGTTGAAAGGGTCAATAAAAGCACTCGATCAACCTAATGGTCTGTTTGATGTTTATTATGTGCATGTCCCGTGTTTAGTAACAAGCTTCAAAATATACATGTTTGATAAATGTATTCAGGCATAGACAAAGATACATGCACGTTAGCAGTTTTCAAACTTGAACTTTATAAACAGTGCAAAGCAACTCCCTTTGGGAGCAGCAAAAATATGTTATTGTTGATAGGTTGTTGCTCTAGGGAGGTTGAATTATTAATTTAATCGCGCAGTAGGAAAAATCATGCTGTTGTTAAAGGGAGGTAGTTGCTCAAAAGAGGGCCGCTTTTGAGATATTGTACTGTATATATTATGATATATATTATACATGTGTTATCATACAGAAACATTTTAGCATCATATTAAAGAAACGACCTAATCTCAGTGACTGTTGTAGACCAAAACTATGTTGTTATTCAGAGGTTGTTGCGGTAGAGAGGTTAAATGAATAATTAAATCATACAGTGGGAAAAATCATGCTGTTGTTGAATGGAGGGTGTTGCTCAAAAGAGGGTCGCTTAGGAGAGGTTACACTGTATTCTCTATTTTTTTACATTGCAGAAGCACACGTATTGGTCACGAAAACAGGGAGGATCTATCTCATAGTTGACATATCATATTTATCCGGCAAACTGCAATCACTGACAATTTACAGACGTATTAATGTGAACAATAAAAAGGTGAGAATTTCCGAAACGAACGAGCCCGTTTTAGTGGCTTTTCAGGGAAGTGTTAACAATCCGTTGTTACAACCACGATACCTCAGAGTTCGGCGTGGTATGTATTCTCATATAAGCGAAATGTACCCGAGTAGGAATCGACGACCCTCAGTTGACACTTCATCGTGTCAGCGTCACAACTGGTCCATTGACATGAAAATATTCGATTTTGATTGGTATATCGAACCGAGGTACTATGACGCCGGGCGTTGTAAGGGGCACTGTGAAACGCCACTGACACTTAGTCGTACAAACAGCACAAATTATTCGTACATAAAAAATCTGTGGCATGTTCAGACTTGGTTCGCTCACCACAAAGAAATACCTCGCTCGTGTTGTACCCCTGTGGATTACATGCCACTGTGGATGCTGTTAGTGGACAGTAACGGAGAACTTGCTGTGAAATATATACCCAACATGAGGGTGAAATCCTGTGGGTGTAGATAATATACGGATAAACATTACTAAAAGAAGTGAGATGGGTGGTAAAGTGTATTACGTAGGTGGGAGTTGACTATTTATTTTTCGATCATATAGATGGTGGATCTTATTCTATTACTGTGAAGGGCATTATTTTACTCTTGGAAATAAGTATATATATAGAGTGATGTGTTTGTTTTTTCTTTGTTGCTTTCAACATAGAAGAGCGTTTGTATTGATGAATGTTAACCTGGTTATTCATTGACTAATTTTAGGATACAGTTAAACCTGTGTTAGAAGCCACCTCCGAATAATGGACACCCTGTGAATATTGGCCATTCTTTTAAAACCCGTCATTGTATATTTAGAACAAAATGAACTCCGAATAAAGGCCGTCTGTCACTTAAGACCCCATTATGTCTTTCCCAAGGGTGGCCTTTGTTCACAGGTTTGGCTGTACACGTTTTTGTATCGATGGTTGATTTATGTGACAACACATTATTATTGTATGAGATACTAATTACTTGAATGCTTTAATTCTAAGCCAATGGTGCAGTTAATAATATGATACATTGTACTGTAACCAATTATGTCACAGTTTCTGAAAGTGTCTTAGGTAATGAAATTCCAACTTGTATGCCTATCAGTTACCATTATTATATACATGTAATTGATTTTCAACATACTGTAGGCGGTTCAAAAACTTGCTATTGATCAAATATTCTAGTTTCTTGTTAATAAGGTATTGCAGATAAACCACACAAAGCACGATAGAATGGATTGTGATACGATCTTAAATGTTGTAATTTCTGTTATTTTGTCATTCTTTTATTCATTGTATATACTACATGTAGTAGAGACACGAGATCTGGATTTAAGTAGATACATCTGTATCATGCGTCACGATAATCTGTTTTATGGTTGGAAAGAGAGAGTCGATTAATTTTTAAATATATGTTCAGATAAATTATGTAGACCATGATTTTATCACATCATTCTGTCACTGCATGTATTTATACATTAACTGTAATGATTTGTTGATTTGAATGTAATTCTTATTCATATAAATAAATCACATTATAAAACCGTTGTCATGTTTTTCTGTTTTGAATTTTACTCGAAATGATATTCATTTTCAACTGCATTAGTTTAAACATATATGACAATAATTACAAACATGTATTTATGTACACCAATACAGTGGTACCTCTCCAGAACAACACTCTATGTGAGTAGCAAAACTATGTTGTTGTTGAGAGGTTGCTGCTCTATGGAGGTTCAATTAATAGTTAAATCGGGCAATGGGAAAAATCATACTGTTGTTGAAGGGAGGTTGTTGCTCATGAGAGGGCCGCATTGGAGAGGCTGTATTGAACAATAGAAGTTCTTGATTGGAAACAAGCAATGTTTATCTAAGTTCCTTTTCATGATGTAGTTTCATTAATTATTTCAATTTAAAAGATCAGAGCAGGTGTCCTTGATGTCAGAGTTGATTTATTTGCTTAAATTGAGCTTAATCATTTCCTATTATGAATTCGGAGAAAATGGTTATAAAAACGAAGTCATAATTATTAATTTAAATTCTGTCACACACTATGTCCAGAAAGTGCTAGTCTGAGAAAGTTAGGAGTCGCAATGTTTTGACGTTCCAGTGAAGCCCTGGCCTAGAGTGAATATACATCTACATTACATGAGCACTACTATGTTCGTATATATATAATTATATTTACCAGTTGGCAACACCTTCATCGTTTGTGATATTTTGATCAATATTTATTTTCGCAGCTTTATTGTCTTTTTAGCTCACTTGAGTACACTCCAAAAAGCAATGCGTTCATTCATTATCTAGACTATTTTTTTCTAAAATGATTTATTTGGTTTGGCAGTGAAATGCTCTCCAATTCAAAGATTAAGATGAAAGAAGCCACAGTCTTTTCTCAGGTGAGCGATTATAGGTTCACCATATCACTCTTGTTTTACATCTAGTCGTAAAGACTGTTAAAGTGAAAAAGAATGTACATTGTTTCCTTTTGTTGTTACGCTAACAAACTTCATTGCTCATGACTTCCAGTTGTATACGCTTCTAACACAATGAAATAAGAACAAAAAGGCCATAAACATTGAACATCATAACATTAAAGAACCACGGACACACACCGCTCTAAAAATCGTTGGAAAACACCAACATTATTATTTGATGGATGTAATATCCTCTATTTTGCAAATAAGGTAGTATCACGTGACAACTAATCTAAACTGCACGTAAACAAACAAGGTGAACAAGAAAAATAATAAATCCGATCAAATTAATTTGAGACGAAGCATATCGTAGAAAATCAACAAATCACTCAGTGTACTCGTCGAATCTATGTTTTTTTTGTCTATTCGATCACGTGACCAGTCATGTGATTCAATGGCGTGTTTTGTACTACATTTTACTTTCAGTTTTACATCTCCAGAGTTTTTAATGTAGGATGTTATCAAAAGGTCTACATTTTCAGCCATTTGAATGATAGGGCATATTGTCAATGCCGAATACTTTACCAAGTACCCTAATGTAACTTGATCTTATTAAAGATTAAATTGCAGAGTTCAGTACTACTCATTTAACAATACGAAACGCAATGAGGAATTTACAGAACGAGGAACAACACACAATAACTCAAAACGTGACTATTTATTTCCACCGAATATACGTTTCTCACATATGAGCAGATCTTAGTAGCTCCTGTGCTCATTCCTACAATGGAGCAGTACATAAAAAGTGAACATGAACGTAGTAATGAATATGAGAAAAAATGAAGGTACAAATGTAGTAATGAATGAAATATTGGGTGAATGATGTACGAATGGATCGTACATAGAAGGAGCATAAACGCAAATTCGTTACAAATACATAAAATAATGGTCAAGAAAAAAACCATACACATGACCACTTAACACCAGTCTTTGAATTAGTATTGCTTCCTTGAGATTTTCTGAAGCGATTATTCTTTTCGCATTATAATTACAATGATTTTCTAGAAAATACTAGTTGCTAAAATTAATACGTAAACATATAAATGTCAAAGTATAAATATACTTTATTATACTTCTTCATGAAAAAATAACCAACAACAAACAAATGACATTTTGCTTAGGTTTAATAAATTAACAAAAACTTCTATTTACAGTATGACATGGTTCCTTCACAGTATTAACTAACAAACGTCACTTATTAAACTACAATTTTATAAATTTATGAGAACTTTGGTGTACATAGTCAGTATACAATAACTTTGACAGTGAATATATACACACATGACACAAATTCATATAACAAACTCTGTATATTTATACAAGAAATCATTTGTAAATTTCAGTAATAATAACCACTATGGTTCTTGTTAATGTTACAATTATTATCCTTTATCTTGTCATGTATTACTGTATATATACTGATGATGAATGTACGTTATATTAAAATTTTATGTAACTTGGTAAAAATGTCTATTTAATCATTTCTATGCCTCTTTTGTATACAGGGTGTTTCATAATATATATGTGATACTAGAGATAATTACAGGCTTATAACTTATTTTTCACAAGAGTACAGTACATGTACTTACAAGGTGTTCGATGTGACGTCCATTTTGCTACAAAATGACGCTGAGTCTGTGTTTTAAGTTTTCCGTTTAGAGGAATTTATATAAGTTATCCTTGTTTTCCAATCCAAAATATCCTATCTTAGTAACTATCACAATTCATGTATGTATGTGTGTATGTTTGAAAATATAATTTGAAATAAAGTTTTAAACTAATTTTTCCGCTGTTTTTTTTATTCAGGGTACCACATATTATGAAACACCCTGTATAATATCACTTGTTGAACATACAACTCATGACGCTACTGTAAATGTACGTTGAGTATATGAAATGAACCTTTCAACTTTGAACATAGACTTTATTTTATATCTGAACAAGATCTCCTGTCCTTCCTTCCAACAAGAACCTGGTTGGATCAAAGTGCTGAGTGGTAGAACAAACGGTCTTACAAGTAGTTTTGATCAAAGAAGATAACATTGGAACTATTTTAATAAGTAAATAGTTTTTGCAGGGCTAAACTGGTTCCCGTTGACTCAGTTTGTACAAAGCTTTGGTGTATTGCAACATGGAACAGGAACCAGTTTATTTTCAAACTTTTTATTGATGATATCAATTATGTTTACAATGAAAACTAAACGTTCTGGTTTTTGAGTCTGTTAACCCTCACCATAAGATAAAATATTCTGAACTTTATACAGTCGTAACTACTCGGGCGTTTCCGTAACTCAGAAATACGCCTCGTACATAAGTGTAGGGTTGCAACGTTTGGTTATGTGGTCCGGTCCCTACTTTTTCAAAACGAGGCACTCGTTTTCTCATAATGGCAGACTTTCAAACGTATTTCATCGTTCAAGATTTTCAAAATGGACATCAAGTTCACATTGAAAGAGAAACGGGTTGTTTCCATTGCTGGATTCCCAAGGTCTGTCATGATTGAAAGTAGTCCATGCATGAACAACAACAACAACAATATGGCGGTCTGCCTATTATATCCGAGGCACTTTCTTTAGGCAAACACCGAGGAGTACCGATTGGACTTTATATTAACTACTCGGGACACTTCACACACTGTCGTAAAGCAGTACTATAATTAATCTGTGAATCACGATCAATTTATTTTCAAAATAAATATAGATGTATATATTGAACAATACCGAATGTGTCAAGATAAAAAAACAAAATATACTTAAATATCAGCTTATACATTATTGTTATTTTCAAACATTTTATATACTGTATGTTGGACTAAAGCTCATGAATAATTTGTATAAATTCACATTCAAAGTAATTCTGAGACAATAATTTGTTTTATGCTTACAAATACATTTCAACAATGCCACGTGTTATGCTATCTGGTTGCCATCGAACTGTAAGGAAGAAACTGTTGTTTTTTACCACATTGTCCGTATGTCTCAAACGCTGCCGTAGTTATTATTCGTTTTTTTATCGTTATCGTAGAGACATTGGGAACAAGAAAGTTGTGACAATAGACCAGCATCAAAGAACACTGTGTTCAGACCATGTTGCTAATGTATGCATCAGAGATGTACGGGTTGTGGAATGATTTCACAATGGGCTTGAAGCAACAGGATACCGTTCACAACGCCGCTGGTGATTAATGATAAATGTAACACATTTAGTACCGAAGACACATAGTAAAGAATGTATCACACATAATAATATTCTTTTCTGTGACACAAGCGGGTGTTAACGTATGGTAGAGAGAAGCAAAAATAATGTAACTTGCTAGGCGATATTATGAGGGCATGGAAGTCACCATATGTTTTAACGATTAATGTTGATTTATAGATGACCGATCATCAGTATGTAAAACTTTTAAAGCGTTTCGGCAGTAGCTCCCCTTTATTGCATAACAATTTTCCCATTTTCATCTAAACATGTTACAGGGTGTGCTTTCTGTGTTGTCACATCTGACATTTCCATCATGCACGTGCTTGTAAGCTCACATTGTCTCGTGCTATTAGTTACATTCCATTTCTCGTTGATCGTCCATCTTTGATTGCGGAAGTTCATTCTGCGCATGTACTGACGCCCGCGTATACAACTACACAGAGCGCGTTTGAATGTTTGCCGGAAGTTGCGCGACATGAACCCATAAACAATCGGATTTACGCAACTGTTTGCGTATGACATCAGATGAAATGCTTCACGCATGTACTTGTATGGTGGTACATGGAGTTCCGGTAATATAGCGAATGATACTAAAATGTTGTTTATCAAAATTGGTGCCCAACAAAGTATAAACACAGACACAACCGCTACTAACATCTTGACGACCTGGAACAGAAATAGCCGAGTTTGTGGACAAAATATTTGTTCATGAATCATACGTAGGAACAGTATAACAGTCATACTTATAAATATAAAATAAACAAGAATATGTTGTTGACAGCTATGGTCATTTCAGTGTCGGCCCAGAGGGACAGGGGGAGATAACATACAGGAGAAACGGGTAATTATTTACCAACTCTTTTCGAATACTTATTAGTTTTTTACTGACTCTTTATCGTGTCCACTTTCTTTAGTAGTCCAGTGCTGTTGTGTCGAATACGTAGAGCTTACGTCGGATAGCGCTTACGTAAGATTGTAAGCGCTCATGATTCGGTGATAAGGCACGCTCTCGACGAATAGCGCTTATTATTTTTTTCTAGACAGACATTCTACGAATAGCGCTAAATAATTTTCGAAATGTTTATTTTTAGTAAATAAATAACAGATTTTTTTCAAGCCTTATCTTAATATGGAAATGGCATGCCTAAGTATTTAATACAAGAGAGTCGTGTTTTAAGCTGCCAAATGCTGCTCATAAATACATTAATAAATATAAATTTAAAAGCCATAGTATTGTTAATTACATTAGCAAAAGCTTCAAGGCAGCCGTATAATATGAATGTTTTAAAGGAATTCCATTTTTTGCATTCTATTCCTGGTTAAAATGATCACATATTGTCTGTTATCATAGCTAATTAATAAATAAAATATTCATTTAATGCTTAATTCGCAGTTTTCTAACAACTGAAATAGTAATTGAGCTTAATTATAGATTAGATTGGGAAATCATCGAATTACGCTCGATTAATAAAAGTTTGTACTAATATTCTATCAAGTAGTACCACTGTCTGACTAAGAACAATGATATTAGATCACTTTTGGAAGGTTTTTCCCTACCGAGTATAAACAGTTTTGAAATGAAACAAGAATAAGTAATGCCGCTCTGAATTTGGTGAAGCAAAATAAAGATACTATGACGAGGGATTAGCATAAAGAAATTGTTTTCATCGAACTGGGTTGACAAGTGTTGTAGACATGTCTGATAACATGATAAGAACAGATTATTAGCCTATCAATAAGTTCGCTTCGAACGTTGCTCATGTGTAATAAACCGATCATTTTGCTAGATTAAACCAACTGATAGAAGACAAGGTTCCCATCTTAAACTTCTTCGTCGTCCAATTGTACACACTTTGGTGTAAAGAGAGATTTTCATCATACGCGCAACAATTTTAGAAACGAGGAATAAATCAACATTTTCTTTACTACTGGAGTAGTTCCTTGCTAGAATTTCCGGTAAGATAATACATACGGGCAACAACCGAAATAATAAAAATAACACATTATTGGCAAGAAAATAAGCGGGACTTTATTGAAATAGAAAAAGCACATGACCTGAATGTTTGGTGTCATACACGTAATTTGAGTGATATTGAGAATTTTTCATGACTTTTCATCAATATAATTTACATTAAACTGATTCCCGTTGACTTGGGTGTACAACTGCAACATGGAACGGGAACCAGTTGACATTACAGTATGTACAGAAAAACCCATTAAAACCGGATCCCTTCCGGACTGGGCTAAAAGTCTGTTTTTTTCTAAGAATTCCGATTTTTCAGTGAAAATTTGATTAATTCCGAGATTAAATGGATTTGAAAATCGTCCGATTTTCTGAGAATTTCGGTTTAAAAGGTTACTGTGTTTAATAAGAATCAATGATGATTGAATATTCGCCATATTTCTTAATTTATCATTTAGAATATCTGTGTAGCATTCGAAATCAATTTATAGTAATGTTGAAATGAAAAAGAAATTTTTATTCACATTTTACAATTTTCTTAATTCTTATCATATACGCTGTGATTTGTCAAATTTAATTAAATAAACAGATCTTTTTTATACTTAACTTTTCTGCTTATGACATTATTCATTTTGGAAAATTAATGGCATATGTTGATATAATAATTATATTCTGTACTTAGGGAATTGTTCTATCTCGTCAAAAAGGTTCAATTGCATATAATTATATTACCGTATCTTTTATACGTTCTGTTAAAACTTTTCATCGAGGTCCTTATAACGTATTACAGGAGTTAACCAAATGCTACGATGCGGCGAATTTCAATTTTCTAGTAAGATAGAGGAATGGATAAGTCTGTGTTATATCGGAGACAATCAATCAAAGAAGACGTAGTGAATGATAGTGACCGATTTGGTTATTCCACCTACGATATTCAAAAACGTGACAGGAGATTTATCTTGGTTTGAAAGTTACAGGAACGTCCTTGAACACTACAGTAAAACCTCATACAACGACCAGTTCAAAATGAAGACCTCTTCATTACGATACACTATTTCATAGATCAATAGATTCCAATACATTATCCGACTTATTTTGGTCTTGATGTTAAGGCTTAACTGCAATGTACATGTGCTTAGTATATTATATAATCTATTTTTGAATTACTGTCGAAAACATAACATTCATAATTATATACATGATTATATACTTCGTAAGGTGGACATGGGATGGATCCCCGACCTCTCTTCCCACCTATTACGGGGATAATAAATGGGGTTACCCATCAGGGGCCCAAAATGGAAAAAACAACAACAAAAAACTGCAATGTACAGTCAAACTCTGTCTTAGCAGCCACCTCTGAATAAAGGTCAACTTGTGAACAAAGGTCATTATTTTAAAAACATTCATTGATTATTTAGAACAAAACTACATTCGATATTTGCCCATAATGCCCTATTATGTCACCTGTCAATAAAAGCCACATTTTGTCTTTCCCAAGGATGGCCATTGATCACAGGTTTGACACTATTTTTAAATTCATTAAATTGTTACGGTAATCTATGGATTAGCTCTTTTGGGGAACATGTAGTAATTGCTTTTGCCATGAAGTTGATTATTTGCAACTGAACATTAAAACTTGACAACAACAGTTTTTTACCAAAGCACACAAAGAAAATCTAATAATTGTACACGAGTTGCTAATTTAAGGATTGAATATCTTAATTGTTTCCAATAACTCACTTGTCTATAATTCAATCAATTACATGTTCTTTTTCACTAAAGCAATTTGACGTGTGTGAGTGAGTGGGTTTGTCAGTCGGGGGGTAAGTGTGCGTGTTTGTTATATATACAGTCATACCTGTCAACAAAGGCCACCCTTGGGGAAGACTTAATGTGGCCTTTATTGACAGGTGACCTTTATTCGGAGGTCAATTTGTTTTAATTGATCAATGATGATTTTGAAAAGGATGACCTTTACCAACACGGTTTTGGTTGTACATACATTATTCGACGGGAAGTATTACGTTCTTTGAATTACGTTTCAGAAATATACGTTATAATTTGGATCTAATTATATTATGTCAGTGATAAACTAGTAGTGGACGAATTTCATCAAGGATTACATGCGTAGGATGCTATGCTTGGCACATCATTTATTACAAAGTCACTAATTAACGCCAAAATATCGCGATCACATGCTAAACATAACAGGCGATACATCATATGAGTATTTGGCGAAAATTGGAAAGTGAGACTCTGAATAACAAATGTATTGTTAGGTTACCACTGGTATTTTTTTCAGTATCATTACTTATCTACGGATAGGATTCATGATGGTTCCGTTGTTTCACAGATATCCAAATAAAGCCAGAAACCAGTCATGAGTTTTGAAAGAAAGCAAAGATTTAATAGAATATTCAAGAACATTTAATTTAGTGTTAATGAGTATTACATCAAAATAATTACCCGTGGATAAGTAATAATAAGGAAAAGATACTTTAGATAATTTATTTCCAAAAAGGCATAATGTAGAATCATTAATTTTCGTTGGGGATTTAATTTCGTGGATTTCGTGGGTCGACTCATCCACGAAATCAAATCCCCACGAATTTAAATGCGGAGATAAGACATTTCTTTTCAAAAATCAAAATCCACGAATTTATGTCTCCACGAAATATTTTTAGTAAAAACCACGAAAATTGAACCCAACGAAAATTAATGATTTCACAGTATTTACCTATGAACATTTATCAAGCACATACACGTATATAACATACATAATTATTCGTATATATGAAATGTGTAGTGTTACAAGTATTCTATACTCGCTGATTTTTTATACTTTTATATTTGATAAATTAATTCAAAGTCATTGGATTGTATTTACTATGACTTTGGAAGTATTTTGCATGTACTATTTATTTATTATTATTATTGTCATTGACCGTATGTTTTAAATACAGTGTTCTTGCAATAACGTTAGATGTATATCAATGATAATATCTATACATGCATTATTACCATTAGCATTGATCATATGTTTAAATTTATACTGTGAATATTTATATTATGTACTCAGTACAGTAAAGTATTATGTATTGAAAATAAACATATATATAAACAATAAACTCTATGTATATAATGCAGATTAGAAATCATATCAATATAAAATTAAGATATATGTATTGGTATTACACTTGAAGTTAAATGATGTATATATATACACCAATTCAAATTGAGAAACATGTGTAATTGATAAACGAAATGAATTTCAAAAGTTGAAACAATTTGTGAAATTGAGTTTCATGAACATAACCTTGTTAAAAACACTAATTTGTTCATTTATAAAGTATAGTTTGTCTTCTTTCTGAGCTTTTATAAATAAAGTAAGATAAAGTACGAATTACTGTTATGTTATCTGGTAACATTAGATCAATTAATTTGGGTATACTTGTATTTAGTCGATTCTAAATTATTGTTTTTATATACAAAATGTATAACGTTTTTTAATGTTGCTGTATAAATGACATTCAAACATAGAGTGATATTCATCCTCTTATGAGTTACATAGTTTACATCAACGTTTCGAGAACGTTTTTCTATTTGGTTTATGACATCTTCCCATTTCTATTTCTAGTCGATGATTGCATGTAATAAATATAATTAAAGGATTAATATCTTCAGTCAAATTTGCAATGGACAGTGTGAGCCTCGCCCTGGGTTCGAACTCACAACCATTTAATCAGTAGACCAATGCTCTAACCACTAAGCTAAACGGGTGGGCTATTGAAAGAAATCTGTTTAATGGTCCCAAGCTTGCAAAACACGGAACTGTTTGTCCGCCGAGAAAACGTTGAACTGACGGAACTTGACCGGAGGGCTAGTTGTGCTCTTCAGGTAATTGCTTTAAATTAATTTAATGGGAATTACGATTCAAAGATATTAAATGACTTGTCAAGCATTATTACAACAGGGAAATGATTTTAACGATCTTAAACTACGTTAAGCATCATTAGACATCATTAGAAACTATTTAATGAGATTTTACCGCTTAAATCATCAAGAGAAGTCAATCTATATTTAATTCAGAACTGAATTGTATTACAACGTTTGCTTCAAGGTAACAAATAATTAAATTAAAATGAGTTTTCAAACGAGTGTCATTTATTGCAAGGCTAAATGTGATTCTGTAGATTACCTGTTTCTTTGTGGAATCGTCGTCATTGACCTTCACCTTTAAAACTGGGGTCTTCTCACTATGACCTTGTCTCACAGGTGTACCATATGGGGAATTACGTTCTGATGACGTCCTTAACGACCTAAAAATCAATCATGACTACTGATCAACTTGAACATTAAGGGCTACCCCCAGTTCAGAATTTTGTCACTGAAGGCCTTCTACTTTTTTACTTTTCTTGTCCAAACCGTTTTCTAAAATTTTCTAGTAAAAATAACGTAGATTTTCATAACACTGTCAAACGGTTTGGACAAGAAAAGCAAAAAAGTAGAGGGCCTACAGTGACAAAAATCTGAACTGGAGGTAGCCCTTTATATAAGGAGTTGCAACAGTTATGTTGCTTTAGAAGAAAACGAAAAATAATGCACTTACGTGATGTTTTCCTAGTTCGAATGACAGAAAATGTGCTTGTAACGATAACATTGTGACGTCACTAGGTCACGTGGATTCCCCACACTGCTCTCTAGGGCCATGTCCTCACTACATTTTAGTACAAAATTAAAATTAATGAAGTTTGACGCGCTCCACAATGCAAAGGGTCTAAAAATGAGCAAGCTCTCGTTGCTATTGCTCAATATTTGTGATCATTGGCATTGTGGACGGACATATGTCGGAGAAGAGTATTAATTTTAGTCCTACGAATCTCTCATTATTTTATTCTTTTGATTACATTTAGTGTAACTGTAGGTATAGCTTAGAGTGCAGCCGCTCTATTAGCTTTAACTCTTATTTACGAAGAACATAAACGTATGCATCTAGTCGCTAGTGCTCCGCATGCACAACATGTACTATGACGTTCTTAGAAACTAAGAAGTTAAAAAGCCGGTTTTATATTCTTTAAAAAAAATCCTTGTTACTGATTGGATAAGAAAGTGGAGATACCGCTAAGAACTTCATACTTACGCCTCTCCTCTTAGAACCATTCTATCTTTTGTCATACACCATAGTTCATCGCAAATACGGAAGTAAGCGAATGACATCACAATCACAGGTATTAGAAGAATGATACAAAACATGTAGATTTCATAAGCACGCCCAACAAGTACGCTTTTAAACCATTTCACACACCACGTTGCCTTTCTCTGCGACCCAACCGTGATGTGTACCTAGAACCATTAACAGAATACTATCCAGTGCAATTATATTACCACACAGTTAGCTTAATGATCTAATTATGGCTCATTAGTTACTACAAGATAATTCATTCGCAGTTCTTATAATTAAAAGAGCGTATTACACCTTAAACATATTAACGTTTTGTAGTTCCATTGAATTCATGTTAAGGTTTAATTAAAAGATGGTTATTTTTCTACAGAGTGTGTGGATTGAAAGATAATTTTACAAGTACAATGTATTATGACAAATGACATATGAATATGACATTAGATTATACGATACGTATTTTGGTGCATCCCAAAATTATGATATGTGTTACAAGAAGAGCTGAGTGCGTTTGACATTATGGTTGATTTTGTATACATTATACTAGCATTACCTTATTGCACTTCGTTATATTGAAATGTACAATCAATCATAGTAGGCGCTGTTACACCCATGTCAAAAAATTATTCACACTTCATGAACTATTAATGATTATGAGGTCATGAAAAATTAATGATTTAATGAATTCTGGCACTCGAAGGCGTACTATGCATAGTATATGTGATTAATCTCAGCGAGCTCTTGATTTAAACTATTAATCAAATGTCTCTATATTTTGATATATCAATCAAGAGAATACTTAACCCTTCCATGTAGTATTGGGACTGCCAGTATAAAGGATGCTATCCATAGGCATATGATCATTCTACGTGCACGTCGTGTGGTACATACATACTTTGATCTTAGTGGATGCACGATAGCATAGTACCTGAAACAACATAAAAACTCACAAAGTTACATAATAAGTCCAAGAATAGAATAATCTTGTTTACTGATACCTGAAATACTCAAAGCGTAACTCTACTTGGCATTTCCGTAACTGAGAAATACGCCTCGAACAAAAAGTGTAGTGTTACAAATTTTGGATATGCTGTGTCCGGTTACTACTTTGTCAACACTAGGTAAGTTAATCGTTCGCGATGAATAAAATGGGCATCAAATTCCCATTGAAAGAGAAACATGTTATTTCTATCGTTGGATTGCCAGGGTCAGCCATGATGGAAATTAACCCATGAACAACAACAACAACAAAATGACAGTCTCCCTATGACGTCCGAGGCACTTTTTTTGACAAACGCCGAGGAGTTCCGATTGCCGAGATACCTAATATTTTGGTGCCATCCCTGAAGTTATTGGGCCAAGCAACCATAAACGAGACTAATCTTTGTCTGGCCCAAGTCTGATACGCACACATCACTCTGAGAAATAAATAGCAATTCAAATTGCACGAAATTCACACTCGTCCAAAATTATCTAATTTTCTAATTTCACTATTTTAAATTAACAAGTTAGCCAAAATGAAGACATTTCATTAATAAATAAAAAGTGCATTTTTGTGTTTATTGAAGCAAATGTGATAAAATTTTTGCAGGAACAATTCGTCTAATAAAACAAAGCTAAGATAAAAACTGAATGGAACGGGTTCATGCTGAATTTAATCACAACAAATGGTTTATTGGAGTATTGCCGCGTAATTACTTTACAAATGAAGCAGAAATAAGATAAATGCAAACCTTTATTTATCATATCGCGATTTCTTGATGTACAGTACCTTAACACATCAATAATAACAATTATTTTATTCTTTATATTTATTATTTTTTTCTTCTGTTAAAAGAATCTTGTCAAACCAACGCTGAATCAATGCAGCAAGTGTCCGCATATATATATCGATGTAAGCTTTTTCATAAAAAATCTTTGGTCCTGCTTCAATCACCGAGATGAGCCCCAATACAAGTCGAACCGTAATCCAAAACAGTAATGCCAAGGCCTATAATCACGTGGTATATTGTTTTGATCACGTTACAATGGCGGCGCCCAGGAGTTAAATCGTATTTTTCGTTTAGACATAGTTTGTCTAAAGACCCTGCAGAGAAATTTGAGGTGGACAGTTAAAAGCCGTGGTACTAAAGGGGAACAAGTTCAAATTCCCTACAGGGTCTTTAGACAAACTGTGTCAATAACGATGGTAATTTTGGTGGATTTGGAAAATTGTTGGCTGGAACATGGGCTACATGAAAAAATCGAACATTTAAACTTTCGACGAAAAAAGACGAAACAAACGATTTACCTTCGAACTCATGGGCGCCGCCATTGTAACGATATTAAAACAATATATCACGTGATTATAGGCCTTGAATACAATAAGACTGAAAGTTGTGTCACTCGGCTTTGACAGACCTCATATTAACTAAAGATAATATAATGTTTGCTCACATGTAACTTCCATAATACAAGTTCGTAATGATTATTAGTCCAGTCAAGTTATGACACATTGTGACCGAACCCAGGACAAAATGGTACAGAAATTAAATATGGCTCATTTAAAAAAGCTTAGACTTTCTACGATATACAATGTAATCTATTGACGTCATTTTAATTCTTTGACATCATTGCGGATTTAAATCATCACTGTATCACAATGAGACCAATGTCAACGGCAGGCATCTTGTCGGACAGACAGACGGACGAACTAGGTAGCTGTTGTTCGACTGTTTGCATATTCAAACAAGTATGCGCGTATGCATGTCAAGATAATCTGGTATAGAATTTAAGATCCAGAATTTCCTTGCCAGCAGCTATTTCCCTATGCGTAGCTCTGGAAAAAACATGACACTAGCTATAATACTAACTACAGTTTATCAGTGATTCGCCATCTCCTTTGGTAAAAAAAAATGTCAGTTTACAGATTCTACCGACTGACTGTTCTATATTTGCTTAAGTCTGACATTTGCCTAAACGAGAACTGCAGGATATCAATGATTGGAGATTTGTACTTTACTCCAAAATATCATACAATTACAGTGTTCTGTGATGTACAGAAGGATAATAGAAATTCGTCACATTGTTTTCCGCGATAGACATCCGATAAAACGACAGGACGTGGAGAGTATGTCATTTGATACACTTAACTAGAATAAAATGTTTGACAAAACTATCATGCGTATAAAAAGAGATCCCGCAGAAGAAATGTTCAAGAAATTCGTGATTATTTCCACCGTCTGAAGATTAACTTCGTCTGATACTAATAAGAAGAAGAAATTCAAATTACGAAAGGAATAAAACAAGAGTAAATTTCCATATTGCGATGTAAGCTATGCAACTTTTCTCTTATTTTATATAATAACTATCAATTTACATCGGATACAGAATTCATCCTTACAACAAGACGTTTTAACAAGTCTTAGAATATAGATTTATATTCAACCCACAATGTGCATTTTCCGATTCATGCGATGTGGTAGCTAGTACAGACATCTAATACGAATAGGAAATATAATTACAGTTTACAAATTGTCATTTCAAGGATTTGAATGGAATAATCACCTATAGTCCTGATCACCAATACAAATGAAATGATTTGAAAAAAAAACACCAAAATTAGGAAGTGGATTGAAAATGCATCTATGTCGATTGAATTGTCTAATTGGTTTTCGAAAACACTTTTCCCGTGAATTCGCTTGATTAAAATATGTTAATTATCACCATTATCATTTAAATTTAAAACCTTAATTTTTTTGAAAGAAATAATCAAATATAAGAGCCAAAAAAAAATATTTAAAACCCTATAATTAAGACCACTTTTCAAACCGAAAAAATAGCATTCTTATTCAGGTTGTCTCATTTTCAGGTTGAAAAAAATACAAGCTGTAAAAAGTTTAGTTGAATAATGAAATGGTATTGATATTGACGTAAGTTACTCGTGTACTGACAGGTTTAACCACATGCATCTGTATATTCACACTATTTAGGTGCGACCTATTTTCTTGTGCGGCTTTACATTCAACTAAGCGTTATGGAGTCCAAGGTCGGTTCTCACCTTGATGATAATATAGAAACGTGATATATCACATTCCAAAAAGACTTTCTTACCTTTCCAGACTCATGAATGTTAAAGTTGCAACAGAGCAGATAGCTGATACATTCTGAACGTAATGAACACTCTTGCACAAAAATTCTCCAAATCTCCAATTGTATGAAAAGAAGGCTGCAAACTGAAAAGTATATAACAATGTTAATCTGACAGCCGTTACAAGCACAACTGTAACTATTTATCATTTTCAAAAAGAGCAAATAAAGCCTGGAAAAAGATGCTTTGTACGAGTAAAAATATCATACAAGTACTTCTTTTATCAATTTTGATTGTTCACAGGATTGTCTGTATTTGAAATAACCATTATGGATTGTTCCGTCGCTCCGAGACACTGCCCAATAACACTGTCCCAACACGTCGCCCAACACCCTGCCCCAACCAACTGACCGTCCCACCAAATTGCTTGCCCACGCAAATTATAAAACATATCGTTTTTGTATAGAACAGATTTTTATTTTCAAAGACGTGTACAAAGTACATAGTCATATACATAGTAACAAACATATTTACATACATGGATAACATGGTAAACAGACAAAAGAAATAAATAAAGAAATACATGTACATAGAAAGAGGACAAACATGTAAATATAATTAATTAGACAAGATGGTTGCTCTTAGCTCTAATGCATTTTTAACATACAGAGAGATTTTACGTAATTTTATATCATTTTCACTTTGTAGAAGTTGAATAAATTTAAACATGGAGGGCCTAGTGACATAGTAATTAGGAATATATTTCGATAAAACAGGGGCAAATACAAATAAAATGAAAAGTATCTTCTAAGTCTTGTATATATCATTAGAGATATACGGATTACATAATTATAATTTTTAATTCCATAAGTCACGTAAAGGAAAATGTCTTCATGTTTCAGATGTCAGATTGTACCAGGGGTACAATTAACACATTAGATAACATATTAATGACAGATTGTTTTGGTAATTATTCATATTAAAACAGATCTATATGTGTCGATTTTCTTGGTAATTAGATAAAACTTTGTCATTTTCCCCGTAATGTACATACAGAGAGAAAGCACATTGTTATTGGACTTTATCGACCATTATGTGAAGGCATAATTACTTTAATAGGTTTAGAAGAAAGTCTGTATATAACATCAAAATGTGACGAAGTAATCACGACAAAGACGGCTTGGACTCACGACACATTCGAAAAAAGGAACACACAGGATATACTTCTCGAGATGTTATCTTGAATCAATCAATTTTATTTAACTTAAACTCAAAAAAAAAAATCACAGACATGGCATTACATGACATCCGACCAGATGTTGATTTATTGCGACATCAACTGCTTCGGATCACCGTTTAACATCAGCAAGTTGGTTTTTGTAAGATAATGCTGGTCCTTTACAGATAGTCAATGGACATCAGAGCCAACCAGTTGTGTTCCATCGTGAGCTGAAAGCCCATTAGTATTTTAAACTTAAAGAAAGTTTGATTTTACCTAGTAAGAAGGATGTCTTATTTTTTAATCACGAAGTATAAAGAAATGTAGCACTGTGTTTTTTCAAATACATTGTACATGTATATTGCAAAAAAATAAGAAAAAGCGTCTGACAACATTTTTACGAGATGTGGCTAAAGAAAGCCATTATGTAAATATTGTTGTAAAGCATACAAAACATATTTCTTATATTTTACTATCATCTTATCTATTGTTCTGTATTACATAATTCAAAAGCTAATGGGCCTTTAAAATCTAGCGTAACACATCCGGAATTACTTTATGTTCTTAAATCACTGACGTCTACTTAATGGCAATCAACCATTTTGTTTCGTCCATCACAATATGAGTGGAACTTTGATCTATACAACTTCGATAACCATCATTCAAAGCAAAGAGCAAAGGTAATGAATTGCTTCCCACTTGACAGATACGACCATTTCTACTTGACTCATTTCACCCACGAGATAAATAATTGTCGTGGAGATAATTCTGCTAAATCAGACATTAAGGAATTATAATGGAATGACATTAAATGTGTCAACTTGAAATTATGTACGTACGAACAAACGACTACATGGTGACACCATTGATTGTAAATTGTGTCTTACGATGGTTCATGTTTAGAAGTACATGTACAAGTCAAAGTTCTGCAAGTACTCATGAAAACCGAACTTGATAATGTAGACTGGCACTGCAACGTGGAATGGGGACTATTTTAATAATTGCATGGCGGATGTAGAAATATGTAGTGCTTTGGTCCACATTCAAGCTCGCCGAGCGAGTGACGGATATGGAAAGCCGAACTGTCGTTATGTACTTACATCGCGTCGCCTTCTAAAATGCTTTTGTGTTTGCGATTTTAATGCCATCTTATATAGTAGTTCCTTCTAATGTATTGCAAAGGCAAACCGTAAAACATAAACAGAATTGTTTGTAATGACAATCATACAGTATGGAATTTAATGAAAATAGTAATATATGTCACGGAAAGCAGTTATAAAACTCGCATCATTATTTGTTTCCAGGGATAAAACGACTTATAATTCTATTTGATGTCATTCAACTATTTCTTTGTAGTGATACTTACTGTAAAATATTTTTAAAGAATTTATTATGTAATTTTCGTACGTTATATTTGTATATTGAATATTTATTGAAACTGTTACATAATTATATTCAAAGGCAGTCATTTTATTGTTGTTTATGGAAGTTTTGCTTTCAAACCAAACGACAGCCATGATTACAGCGAACCTTTATAAATGTCTTGTTTGTAAAACAACAAATTTTTATATGGTGTTTTCGTGTGTAGTTGTCGTTAATCAAGCGATTTTGGACATCTTTTGTCTGCAACTATAAACTCTAATAACGACCATCTCACTAAAATCACCGATTTGTTCACTCTCCGAGACAAAATGACATTCCTCATCTTATTTATTGCGCATATAAAATTTCATCAGTAAATCGGAATTTTCTTTTTATCTAATGGCTCCTTCAAGTTTCAATTCTAAGTTTATAAAATTCAATCACGAATGTAACTTTACAGACATTTTGTATTTCGAACGACATCTAAAACATAATATTTCATCTTGTCTTAAAACAAAAAATACATACATTCCACATTGAGGCCTTGTGAACTTTTGTCTATGTTTATAAAACTACAGTGCGATCTCTCCACCCATTAGGGGAAACAAAATAATGTTGTTCCGGAGAGGTTGTTGCTATAGAGAGGTTAAATTAACAGTTGAATCGTGCAGTTGGGAAAATCATGTTGTAATATTAGGGAGGTTGTTGCCCAAGAGAGGGCCGCTCTAGAGAGGTTGTACTGAGTGTGTTTTATTCGATTTGAATGTCCAGTTTTAGATGTTTCCTTCATTATAAAAAAAGTTTTTCATTGTATCACGACTAGCATTATTAAGTATGTTTAAGTATTTGGTTATTTAGTAATTGCTTGTACGTGGAAATCTACATTGTATGATCGTGCGGTGAAGATAAACACGAATAATCGGAAAGAGACGAACTCTTTTTTTCCATTGTGATCCTTTGTGTTGAAGGCATGACAAAGTGAGACATTTTTATCACAGACAATAATAATTATAAACGATTACAAGCTGCATATCTAAAATCATTTGTAATGACTGACTGCACTGACTAAATGCTAAGAAAATATTATATGGTATGATTACTGTAAGAATATAAAAAGAAATGGAGTTAAAAAGTATCCTTACCGAAACAAACAAAACTACTTATTATTAAAAATAAACTTAAAGCAATAAAATAATGTAAGAACTAGCAGATAGTTTCTGACAGTAGATTGGAAAACATGGTGGTATGAGCTATGCCTCCTCGGCGTTTGTCTAAAGAAAATGCAAAGGACATATTATAGGCTAGGCAGGCCACCATATTGGTGTTGTTCACGGGCTACTTTCGATCATGACTGACCCTGGGAATCCAACTATGGAAACAATCTGTTTCTCTTTCAATGAGAAATTGATACCCATCGTATCAATCGCGAACAATTAATACGTTTTGAAAGTCTGCCTTACTGGGCATTATCAAAATTTGTAACCCTACTCTCATGGAATGCCCGAGTAGATAATGATTGTCATTCAAAGACAGAATGGAACCGAATGAATCCCAAAATGAATTCCGTGTTGTTTATCTTCCTCTGGTGATTTCTGGTCACGTGGTTGACCGTGTACAAGAGAGTGTACTAATGACTTTGTAACGTCACAGAATAAAAATACATTGTACAGCTTCTGTTATGGAAAATGATATGGTTTTCTTTTATCGTTGAATGTGTGCTAAGAAGTTTGCGCTGTTTTTTATCTTCACGATACTGTTAAAAAGATTAAAGAACACATGAAGTTATACGCCAAAATGTTGCTTTGGTAACACCAATCTATGTGTTCACTAATAAACGCAACATCACTCGCTCGGCGCGCATGGATTTACCAATTTGAAAGTACTACATTTTTTCAACATCCATCATGCAGTTGTTAAACTAGTTCTCGTTCCATGTCAAAGTGCAAGTCTATGTAAAATCAATATCTATGAGTAATTTCTGTACTTTGATTATTATAAGAATGTGATGGTAGTCGACCAGCATGTAGGGGAATATTCTGACGAATTTGGAAACCATAATAGGTTTATTGTTTGTCATACTTCTTGTGTGTATAAATGTGCAAGCCATTAGATGGACATCTGTGTTATCACAGATATTTTGATTAAAAAAACGATACTCTTATAAATCTGCTGTATGTGGATGCTATACTTCTGGGTTAAATTACTTCAGCTTAATCGTATAGTACAGATAGCAAAATAACAAATAATGCCCACGTTTGATATTGATTCCAGTACTTTTTTTGTATTGTGATCAAATACATCGGTAGAAACAAACATAAGATACAATGTATAATTAAAGTGCAGGCGTTTTATATGATATTAAATCATTGCAATCTATAGACCCGGTGGATCGGCTCAGTGGTTATGTTATATAAATTATGTTCTTTGTTTTATCATTGAGATGACTGGAATTTTCAGGGGATATAACGACGTTTTTTTAACGATGTTTCAGTTCTATACAGAGGCCGGTTCACCTAATGAGTTTTCCTGAATATACGAATATTGCTAGTACATCATTGAATAGTGTGATACCAGCATGTTTCCTACATTAAGTAAAGGCATACGTTTTATTTATTATTAATGTTTAGATAGTTCTGAATTTCTGTATCAGATCTTTATATCACTACCGCCATTTTATTTACACTCAAAACTGTGAACAAAAGCCATCCTTGAGAAAGACATAATGTGGCGTTTATTGACAGAGGCAATTTTGTTTTGATTGATCAATAATGGTTTTAAAAAGAATGCCACTTATTGACAGTGTGGCCTTTATTCGGAGATGACCGCTAAGACAGGTTTGAATATGACTAGAAACAGGGAATTCCACGACGAAAAGAATGATCTCCTTTCTAGAAATATACTGTATCATTAAAGCTATTCTGATTTAATTCAAAATGTTCCAGGCTAATTCTGAATGGTGTATACAAAGGATTGTATAGATGGTGTTATACAGATAGTCCGATATATGGTCATTGGTTTTGACATTTATAGTTAAAACAGCACTTCTGGACTAAACAATTTTAACACTCCATGCTTGTAAAGAATTACTAATTTATTGTCTAGCAACTTTGCTTGATGTTAAAAACAAAAGCCTGAAATGTATACCATAGCCGGAAAACAATGCTTTGAAATCACCATTTGTGTCCAAAAATGACACCTAAGTTCTTTGTACGTCGAATATAAGGATCTGATTGAGGTGTGTCTGTGTATATTGGATGCTTAGACCACAGCTTAAGAACGAATCACATAGAGCAAGCTCACATAATTTTAGACACAGATACCTACCATTTTAATAATACATTATATTCATAAACAATCTCTCTTATTAACTTCCTATAAACTGTTAATGTTGGGATTGTCATCAACTTCCCTGTATTAGATGACGTGTTTAAAAATACTCCTTTTTTGTTCAGTGGGTTAACACCATTTCTGCAACAAATTTTCAGTTATATACGACGGCTGATTCACCTGAGCGGTTCTTCTGGACTTTATTCTAACCAGTACTATCTTACCCTTCTACAAGGAACCGACAACTTCTCCAAATATGGATGAAAATCAAAATTTGGTCAAATTTTCGAAGAAGGGTGTGACCTACGCGCGAGCGATATTCCAACCCGGAAGTCGGGTAAAAAGTCGAACTTACCACGGGACCACGGCCGCGGTCCAAGTAATTCTCTACACAGTGTGGGGAATCCACGTGACCTAGTGACATCACATTGTTATCGTTACAAGCGCGTTTTCTGCCAATTAAACTAGGAAAACATCACGTAAGTGCATTATTTTTCGTTCCCTTCTAAGGCCACGTAACTGTTGCAACTCCTTACATGAGCTACCCCCGGTTCAGATTTTTGTCACTGTAGGCCCTCAACTTTTTTGCTTTTCTTGTCCAAACCGTTTGACAGTGTTATGAAAATGAACGTTATTTTTACAAGAAAATTTTAGAAAACGGTTTGGACAAGAAAAGTAAAAAAGTAGAGGGCATTCAGGGACAAAATTCTGAACCGGAGGTAGCCCTTTATGTAAGGAGTTGCAACAGTTATGTGGCTTTAGAAGAAAACGAAAAATAATGCACTTACGTGATGTTTTCCTAGTTCGAATTGTCACGATAACATTGTGACGTCACTAGGTCACGTGGATTCCCCACACTGCTACAGAAAGGTGTAAAATGCATTCATTTAAAATCTTTTACATCCCACACAATATGGAATATTTTGAGACCAAAGTATTTTGATACACCTAAACCTTTTACTTAATAACTGTTAAGAGCACAAAAAGATTTGAAGATAAATTAAGTTCACTTAACATTTGTTCCCACGCGAAAGAAATTCTATAAATATTGCATAGTTATGTAACTCAGGTATGTTTCCATACATGGACACGTTGGTAACATTATAATTGGCAACAATCAGGCCAGCTATAAAGGTGTGTACAGATATATTGACACGTGTACATTATACGATGAACATGTGTTTAAGGGCAACAATCGGCCCTTAAAAGCGGGCATTGGAGGCTTTAACGTATTATTTAATAATTACGAGTATATCTTAAATTCACGTGTTGCAATCAAGTGGACACCATGTTTAGCCAATCATCTGAGGTACATGTATATACAAATTGTATGTGTAAATGCTGATAAAAAGACATATACAGTAAAATCACTCCTGGGCGGCCCTTGTCTGAGCAACAACCTCCCTTCAACAACAGCATGTTTTCCCACTGCACGATCTTACTTTTCAGATAACCTCTCTAGAGCAACAACCTCTCAACAACGACATAATTTTGTTACTCCCAAAGGGTGTTGCTTTGGAGAAGTTGCATTATATGTACGAGCACAACTATCAGTCATGGGAAGCCAAAAATTCAATTGTAAAAATTGCTAAATATTTATATAGTTTATTTCTTATTTATAGTGCTTATCAAGTACTTGTCAGTCATTCATCATGGGAAATTTACACTGGACTTATTGATACGTTTTTATTTTATAACGTAAGAATATTCCCAGAAGGTTATCTGTTAATTGATAACTTAATTTACACAGTGAACTATCAAATCATCCTAGAAACATCACTACAATAAACTCGTCACTCTCATTTATTTGTTTATTTGGGTTTAATTTTCAGTCAGTATATATACGGCGGCTGATTCACCGGACCAGTTTTCCTGAAAGGTGTTCTAACCAGTACTAACTCACCCTACAACTAGAAACCGGCATCTTCTCAACATTTGGAGGATAATCGACATCGTTGATAAATTTCCATGGAATGGTACGACCTACTGCGATCGGGAATCGAACCAGGATCACCGGATTACAAAACCAGGACACTAACACTGAACCGCTGCAGCAGCCCAGGACACTAATGATTCTAATAATCGCTAACTATCTCTTCTTTCTCTCTGAATTCTAATAAACCCACAGATCCTCTGACAAAATGAGTAATCATTAATTGTAGAGAGATTAATTAAAGTAATATTTGCATACGTCTGTGTCGTAAATTAATCTGTAAATGACGGAATGTCTGGACTGACATGTGCAGATGTGAAGTTATGCGGCGAGGGAAATCAGAAATACAAAATATTTTGTTTGACAGATATATCAAAACAAATCTTTTTGTCAGCAACTCGCTTACCGACCTTTAATTTTCACAAAAGTAACCGAAACGTGTGGTGAATTTTTGGAACCTTTGTACACTGATGATTGAAATCCCTTGTATATTGAATCTATAAAGAACGTAAAGGCTATCTGAGTTATATATCTTGTGCAATGAACTTTTCTTTCTGTTTCGATTTATATCATCGTGAGGTTCACATTTATATACATTACACATAAATAAACATGCGTACACTAGTCATGGTATTGCACTGGTGTTAAACATAGCATCAACAGTTAAAGTCTGTTGGTCAAGTAAGACTCCACTGACATACACTTTGATAGATTCACCGACCTTCATCAAGCTAGGAATTTAAGCAGCTAGCGCATTGGTGAAACTTGAACTCACTTCGGTGAGGAGCTACTGATAACCCACTGGAACACGGAGGGCCTAGGAACCCATGTACGTTTATGAATTGTTAGTTTTCTAGTAATGTTTATGTAAATTAATACTGACCATCTGTCAAAATTGCTGCTGTGCCTTTCCTATCTAATTAGAAAGATATGATATATTGATCTTTTGTATTCGGATATCGTAATTTGTAGTTATATTGCTAGAGTAATCTAAAGATGATTGTCGTAAAAACAAATCAACTGTCAATCATGCACCTAGGGTGGCGTGAAGGGGACATACGATATATCTTATTTATCGCATGGGCACGCGATAGCAACTACGTGCCCATAGTATAGCTATCGCGTGTACACGTATGATCATCGCATGCGCACGTCGAAGCTATCGTGTGCCCACGCGATAGATAAAATATATTTCCTATGTCCCCTTTATGCCACCGTATGCCCAAGCATATACGAGCGTACATATCTTTATAGAATCATTCAATGTTTTGTTATATGTCCTTTCACAAAGACAAAAAAAACGATCCTTAAAATAAAATTCGAACTAGTAAAATATTCAATACACTTGACACTATTTGAATCTTGAGAAGTCATGAATGCTTAATGTTCTGTAGCTTTCTAAATAAATATTCAACTTCAGTATTCAATAACATTAGCGCACAGAATCAAGACTTGTCAGACTCACTTAGCATCAATTTTCATCTGTTTTAAGCATAGAGATCCGTAAAACTGACAGTACCACACTAGCACAAAAATGTATTTTATCTAAATAGCACTACATATCCAAATAAAAATCGATTAGTTGTGAGATAATTGGTGTGGTGTTTCATCGTACATGCACGCCACCTGCAATGAAATGAGACACTTATATATTTGTCTAGCTTCTCTGTTGTGACAGCAGTCAACACAGACTGGAGAATAATTTTGCTTGGCATGCGAAGTTAATGAAAAATCTGTACTTTCGTGAATAATAAATAAGCTTAATTTAATATTAGACCTAATAAAGTCTCAAAATATCAAGTCAAACTGCTCGAGCTCATTTACGTCCTGTAGTGATATTAAATTCTAATACATATTCTTAATACATGTATTAACCAATTGGATTTATCTCAATGCTTAAATGTAACGAGGGGAATCTACACACAAATGTACCAATTCTGAAGAAACCTACCACGAGATATTTCAGCTTGAATACGTCATGTCCAATTATCGCCATATAATGGATGTCTAAGCTGTAAGGGGCTATCGACGTGTGATTGGTGGTGGTATTAACCGTTACGTCATTAAGAAGAAGATCCATCTAGCATCCGGGTACTAGTGTCTTGTCTACACTAAGAATGTTCATTTTCTTTTATTGTAATTAGTCTTCTCTTCTTTATTTTGTTGATAATCCTTTCACTGCCAAATGAGACGGGTATACCCGTCTGCTCGAATCTCTGAATATTTGCCAAGTGACGGATATACCCATTTTCATAAATCTCCGCATTTTGTCCACTTGACGGGTATATCCATCGGGAATTGGTTAAATTAGCTTGAATGTCTTGAAATTCCCTGGCAATACAGTGCGCACGGTAACATGTGACTGGCATCGAAAGGGCTTTATACTTCGCAATAAATAGGATGTTTGATATTGCGCTATGGAATCCCTGGTTTTATTATTGGTGTCCATTGTCTGCCTATGATACACTTTTAATGCATAACGATAGGATACTACAATACAAGACGACTTCACGACCCAGCGCATGACATGTCTCGACAATTCACATCCGAATGTGACAATGTCTAAGTAATGTAACATTAATCAAATAAAAATGTACAAATAACCATAAAACAGTGCTAACAAGAACAACTACAACAAAACGTTATAGGTAGACGAATTGCAAGAAGCATATTGGTTTATGTTTTTTTGTATGAAGTGGCTTTTTTCATAAAGGATGTTGACTGTATATTTTATTCAATCCTCCATTAAGGAGAGTATTGGTGAGCTTCATACTGTTTTATTCCACGAGTTCAACAAATTCAAGACCGAATCAACACTCATTTAATATTCTTTTAATCACATACCCTAAAAATACGGCGAAAACCAACATACCTGTTTGACATTGCTTCTAATGACACATGCGTAATATAAGACTAGTTAATCCGAAGCACAAAAATAGTTCCATTATAAAACATTTTAAATGATAAATGTGTGAACATATCTAACGATATAAACAGTGTCTTTGCTTACTCAAATTGTTAAAATCAATCCAACATTACTCCTGTGAAGTTATCATTTTGTAAATCATGTATCAATCAACGTCTATATAATTTATAATGCTTCATCAAGTTCCTGACGTCACTTTGTGACGTCATGTACTATTATATGCACGGCCGTGCCATATCATTTTTACGGCACGGCCAAAACGGCACGGGTATGTGATAAACTTATCTAGGCAATGACTTCATGATTTACTTACCTGCCAACTATTATTAGAATCAGTCATCACCATTAGCCAATCAAATGGCCAGGATTAGCCAAACTAGTAATAGACACTACACTATACTCGCAAACAGCTATAATAAACTAATACTCATTAGTATAATTCGTGTAGAAGATCCAAAATTGAATAGTGATGCGTCTTAAAACAGAGGTTAATGTTAGCTTGATTGAGCAGTCGCTATTTATAGAATGCCACAGCACCACGACAGTGCCATACCAATCGTAACAACTCGGAAATTTCCGTAACTGAGAAATACACCACGTACATATAAGAATAGGGGTAACACATTTTGACTATGCGGTTTCCTGTCACTACTTTTTCAACACTAGGTATTCGTTTCAAGAATTATGCTCAGAATTACAGACTTTCAAATGAGTTTATCGTTCGCGATTGATAGAATGGGCATCAATTTCCAATTGAAAGACAAACACGTTGTTTCCATCGTTGGATTTTTAGGGTCAGTCATGATGGAACGTAGCCCGTGAACAACAACAACAAAATGGCGGCCTGCCTCATTATTATGCACGAGGCATTTTCTTTAGACAAACGTCGAGGAGTTCCGATTGAGTGCGACACCTCAATGTGACACACAATAAAGCATCACTATATCGCAACGACGGGGACATTGAACCACTACACCATTACTTGACATGAAGACTTTACGACCTTAGGCCTAAGTTAAACAATTTTATGTTTGCCCTAACGTTACCCAAAATTAAAATTTTGGGGAGCTAGGTTTGGAAATATATTCCTATTTTTAGTACGACATTTTGACCTTACGCCATATTTCACAATTATAAAAGGAACGATGTAAGTCTGCTATGTTGGATTTTATATTTGTACAATATAAAATAAAGCAATACAATAATACATGAATGTACTGCTCAATTAGGATAATTATAGAGTGACGCAGTGGTCGAGTCCACTTTTGCGGTGTAAAACCGTTGTCATATTGTACAAATTATCATAAGACATGTAGGCGGACTATAAAGTTTACAAATTTTGTTTCGGACATCAATTGCGCTGTTGGTAACGATGTTGTCTCTTGATACATTTGTTGTGAAGATATCAGTGTCACGATAGTACTTTTTCGCAAATTATTTTCTATTTCTATACTTTTTTATACTTTTTTTCGTAAGGCCTATACGATCGGTAATTACGATTGGTTCCATCTATTTTAAGCTATATTTAGCAAGTTGTCCTTCAGATAAGTTGGCATGAAATACTTTTGCACGGTACTAATACTTCGCGTTACACAGGACAATAATGCATTCTTTTTCTTTAAGGTTTACTACTTAACTATTATAACAAACCTACCTATGTATGACCATTTATTTGCGTCTGAGGTAAAGTTGAAAATGAAAAAGAAAATGAAAAAAGGGACAACTGGTGAGGTTAGAACTCGCGATAAAGTTTCGCTCCAGAGCAGTTCTAAAGGCTTTATCGACTGCGCCAACCTGACGTATACAAATTCATTGCTAAACTATAGTACTTTAAACGTTTCTGATAAACCCATTTTACCCGTTCAGACAATGGTTGTAAACTTTTGTGTACACATAAAATGATCGAAACGTCACCGTCACATTATCCTAACTGAACAGTTACAGCGGTTTTTTTTATTATGGATAACACATTTGGTACAAGACCAATTTTCAATATTGTCCACATGGACATGAAAGTTAAACGTTTGTACACGAATTACATAGTTATACGATAGTAACACCATCCAGCACAAACAACTGAAGACATTTGAACATTATACATCAAATATTACACAAGACCGACATGTGTCAAGTGAAACATGAATATAATACATGTATTTGCATTAGAACATTGTACCTCCCACCGGAGTGTCACCGTGATAACTAGGTAGATTTTAACCTATTTAGAGTTTCTGATGACCGAATGCTAAGAAGAATGTAATTGCCTAGTATTGCTATGTGGTATGTCTTCGTGTAGTCGCAGTACGACTATAATAGCTACAGTTTTATTCCCTCCTTAACAACTTCAAATGACTCTTTTAAGTGAAACGTTTTATGAAAACGATAATAAGTTTAGATGGCTACGAGCACTGTAGATTGGTGTGATAAAACCACAAAGCAATTGTTCCAGAAGCAGGCTGTATCGCTAAATCACAATTAAGGTTTTTCCTATATCTTACTAAAAACTCCCCCGGGAAAATTTTACTTGCTAGCTTCAAACAAAATGAATTCAAAGTCATATTGTTTTTGCTGTTCTGACACGATTATATCAGTCAAGTTTTGTGGTCACGTAACGTTTGTTAAAACTTTTCCATGTAAAAGAGAAGAAAGAAATAAGGCACAGAAGTAGGTGCGCTTTGCGTATTATGACTTTGTATTTTTTACTGGTTTCATCTTCTCTTCTATTCTTACGCCATAAATAAAATGAGCATTTTCTACAGAACGATTTTATTAATCACATGCATTTGTAACATTCGATGGATTGTTGTGGTACGTATTTAATAGCAAAAACAGTTCGATATTAACTCTAATGCCTTCGTAAAAACAGAATCTGATTTAGGAAACGCGGCTATGGCTCTGACGTGGTTTGGATGTTGAACAACAATAATATCCGCTATAACTATCACATATCAAGAAACGGCTCTAGTTCTGTCATGAAACATGCAGACAATTAAACATTAAACACACCATTCAGACATGTTCACTGTTGTAAGACTGATATTTTATCTTCATTGTAACAAATAATGATCTTGTGAGATTTATTTTCAATGTAAATGATGTTCTGTTGTCACGTATATAGTAAGATCAACCAGCTTCTAAATCCGTAATTTACACAATTGTAAAACCGCCTTGTCTCTTTACAATTACTAACAGAAAGATGAAATTGCTGAAAGTGGTGTATTGTTGTACAGAATTTAACTATATTTGTGTAACGTTGTGAGATAACATAGACCCTCCTCCGTCGTCGAGTGATTTAAGTCGCTGACTTCAAGTTATTGTAACCTCTCACTGATAAAAACTCGTGGGTTTGAGCCTAGCTAACGACCATGTCTCATTATGTGAGAAAGTAGGCAGTTGCTTGCTTACGAAGGATGGGAGTCTAATACTGGTTCTTCCCAAGAACGATGGTTATAGGTGAACTGTCCGCCTAATATTACCCTGACTGTTGAAAAGGGGCGTAAAACTCGAATAAACAAACAAACGTGAGATATTAGTAACATGGCACAGCTTACCTTTACTGGAACACAGATTAGAAGCAACAACAGATCTGCTGACGCCAAACTAAGTAGAAATGTGTTGGTAATTGTCATCATCTGATGGTAGCGACTCACCGAGAATATAACAAGTCCATTTCCAGCAACGCCCAACACAAGGGTTGTTCCGTAAGCAATGGACACCGGAACAAGTTCCTCAGTTGGAGGACTATGTACAATCTCATAATCATATTCTGGTATTTCAGTAGAATTACCTAAACCAGTAGCGTTAATTTCAGAAAAATTTGTCAATCCAAATGATTGCGTGATATCCATTTCTTATCGTCGACAGACAAGTGTAAGAAATCAACTAGTTTTGCTTATATGTTCTGGATATATGTTCATAGGCAAAATGCCTTTTTTGGAAATAAAACTATCTAAACAATCTATATTACATTTGGTTCACAAACTGATTTTATATCACTAATGCTGTGCGGTTACACGATGTTCGTTAAAAGAATTATTTATTAAAAGGGAACAGAAAATCCATGTCTCTGATTTAAAAAATACTTCCGACAGTCACTGACGTCTCGTCCATTAAAAATCCAGAATACAGATACTAGAGACTAATATTTATGATCCATCGATATCCAAATTAGCATTGATCAACATACATTGGTGTCGGTATTCCGATAACATGGCAATGTTTCATAAGGCGCAAACGTATGGAGCGCCAAACGTCCAATGATTGTCATTTGAATTCCAAACTACGTTCTAACTGTACGGGTTACTGTGTCGCGCTTTTCGATTTACTCCTGACTTAGAGAGAATATCTTTGTAGAACTAAATTCTGTGTAGTTTAATTAATTGAGACCATAAAAGACATTTATTACAAAACCTACGTTATTAGCAATAAAACTGTTTAATGAATGAAGATTTTACACCGTGGAAACCTACTTATACAAACATATACGACTTCCTTGTCTTGTACTTTCGTTTGCCACAGTTTACATTGCTATAAATCTACGTATCAAAATTCTTCTCTATTTCTTACTTTGATTGATCGAGTTTTACGCCCCTTTTCAACAGTTATATGAGGCGGACAGTTCACATAACCATCGTTTAGGGTAGACTCCCATCCTCCGCAAGCAACCGCCTACTATCTCACATAAAGAGGCATGATCGGTGGTTGGGCTCGTACGTACGACCTTCTATCAGTTAGAGGTTACAGCGACCTTAACCACTCGACTACGGAGGCGGGTCTAAATTCTTCTCAAGTAAAGATAACAGTTTTCTACAATTTTTGCGGAGATAATTCTCATTGATTTGATCCTTATACATTCTGCTCTTAATGCAAAAACAAGTTTCAAACCAATCACAAAAAATGTATTATTCATGCAATACATTATAATCATCATATGAATTAAAGGCACATTAGCTTTTTGAATTTAGTAATTCAGAACAATAGATAAAGCGATAGTAGTATTCAAGAAATATATTGTATTTGCTCAAAAACAAAAACTTTTTACATAATGCCTCTTGTCGAATCTTGTAAAATGGATGTCAGATGCTTTTTCTTAGTTTTTGAAGTATTATTGAAAAGACATTTCTGTATGTGCTTCATGATTAAAAAAGAAAATTTCACTAAGTCAGTTTCATTGATTAGAATCTTCCTAGGTAAAATGAGACCTACTTTAGTTTTTAATAAGATATAAAATGATGATTTTTTATCATTCATGTTAGCAGTGATAATTTTTTAATCAGGAACTTAACTTTATCTAGATCCGCTATTCTAGTACCATTTTGACTAAGCTTAAATTGTACATGTATAAATATCATCTATTTGGAACTAAACTAATAATATCTTAAAACTCTATCTAAGGAATGTGACAGACTTTAAATTGATAGATTGTGTCAGTAAATACATTTGTGTCAGTTTTATTTGAAATAACATTTATTGATTAATCTGATACATTTGGAACGACGTACACTATATGGGAAGGTCTGATGAATGGTATGTGTATACAAATTCGTCTGTATCTATTCCATGCTGCTAATCCCAAATAATTCTTATACATAATTCGAAAGAATATTTTTGAGTTGCCATTATTTTATCTAATTGCACAATTCAGAATGATTACTCTTCGTCATCGTCAAGTTAGTATAAGAGTTTATTTAAGTCCGGGATTACCTTTATGTTATGAGTTTTGTGCATCTTTAATGGAAGCTGGGTATAATCCAGGTCGACAAAGAAAAGCAAGGACAACCATTGTACTTGATTGTGAAATTATGTCTAAAGCGAAAAGGCTTATGATATGTGTATGATTAAAAGAACGGAAGGATTTCTTTGCACTTGACCAAAGTAAAAAAATGCTGTCCGATTTATATATACAGTGCAACCTCTCCAGAGCGGCTCTCTCTTGAACTTCAACCTCCCTTCAACAATAGCATTATTTCAGACTGCACGATCTAACTATTAATTTAACCTCTCTAGGGCAACAACCTCTCAACAATAACCTATTCTAAACTCCCAATGTGTTTCTTTAGAAAGGTTACACAGTATACATACTGTACTTCGAATTTTACTAATGTATCAATTCATATCTCATTGATTTCATACATGTAAAAAATCCAATTTAAGTGCGAGTAAATATGAAACTGGCAACAAACACAATAAAAGGCTTTAAAATTTAAACACAAAGCTTTTAAAAATGGGGTTTCAGATACTTAATCTACTCCTCTTCCGTATAACAAAGGAAAATGTTTTGTACTCTAGAACTTAAACTGGAATACGTGTATCATGCTGATTATTGATAGTGACTTCGCATGCTCCTGTAAATACAGGATGAAATGTCAGGTTGCCCACTCATAGGAAATATTAATCGAATCGAATCGTGTTGATCTCTTTCTCGGAGCAAAAATGTCGGAAGTTTCAATAAAAAATGCATTAAACACATCAAGTTCAATATATGGCACCTTTCCCTGATCTATGTGACAATTCTTTTTGGAATAATGAAATTACTTCAACGATTTGAGAGTCAAATTTCGTAATTATAATTGAGGCGAAATTATGCTTGATTAATCTCGCCGGTCGCTATCAAGGGGATTTTATTTTCAGAATTTAATTTGAAATCAAAATCTTTCATGAAGTCAATTTCAAATGAAAACTGTGCTCTGATGATATGGCATGGACATCCCCTGCTTGTTTCTGTTTTCGCAAATCGAAGCGTTTCAAGAAAACACTGTTTACGCTATCAAAATTATTTTCATTGTGATATACATGTAGTGCAAAGTTTCACAGTTTATTTAGAATATATCATGATTATATAAAGTCATACATATTTTGTTTAGATCAGAAATGTTCTATGGACATACAGACAGAAAAAATATGTTGTATTTAGTTCAAAATGATAAATATGCTAACAGTATATTAGAATAATATAAGAACTTATAAGTGAAATTTCTACGGTCATAATGTTAACACTAGCTATCTGAACTTAAAGTTTTTATTAGCCCACATACGTTTGTGCTATCTCATACATTTCCGGGTTGGGGATCCCTTTTTTAACTATCCATCGAAACCTTCGCTAATCTGATTGTTACTTGTCATTTAGTGTACAGTTTTATTTGTCATCCAATGAAATCGGCGTATTTACGCCTTTTTGTTGTTCTTAATTTCATAGAGCGACTAAAATATTTACTATGTTCGTAGTAATTCCATAGTATTTTACTATGTCACTTGGAATGTACGTGATCAATGAATAAGTAGGAATTTTGTATTTCATTGGATGACATATCAAGCTTCTCAGTAAGTATGTTAGTGTTCATCTATTTTGTTCTATGTAAAATAAAAGTCTTCTAGCTGTCGCTTCGCTCCCGTCTATCTTTCTACATTCAGTAGAACGACACATATACTTAGAGTAGTTGATTTTTATTGTAAATAGAAATGACTTAACTTGTGTCTTGTCTTCGTCGGATTTTCTGATCTAATTTTGTAGAATGACATTGTTGTATGATCGTTGTGTGTTTGTGCATACAATTATGTGTGATAGTTTAGCCAAAGACAGACGAAAACTGTTCTCCATTCTGAAATAGCATGCATCATCTCCCGCCAAATCTACATGAACTATCATTTCGCAGAATTCTATTTCTTTTTTCTGAAACATCTACATAAAAATAACACATTACAGTGTTTACAAATATTGGTTTTCACCAAAGTCATCCTTTTATGCCATTGCGTGAACACTGCCCTACCAATAATACATGGGTCAACTTGAAATTTTGAAAAACCGGAAATCTTAACTTAGGTGTAGCAGAAATGATTAAAAAAAACAAAAAAAACAATTCCACCCAGAAATGCAAGAAAAGGAAATTCCGGCATATTCAGGAATGCTTTTACCCCCGATAATATGACATGCACATTGAACAATGGAATTAAAAACAGACAAATGTTGCAGGGGGATAGGGTATTTGCTCACATGGGGACCACTCGTAGGTTTTCACTCGTTGAGTTTAGGCCTATCCACGGACTAGCGTAGCTTAGTGCATGCAATTCTTACCTCAAGGAATCTGTTCTGTTGGCACTAGTCCATATTTATCTCATTTTGCAAAATTTAGATAGCATTTTAAATATCAATTAGTTACGATATTTGAATAATTAAAAAAGGCCTCAGTGGAAAATTAATGTATTTTAATGACTTACTATGACACGGTACGTGCGATTAGTTGCAGTGTTTCAACGATGTTTATGTAAAATATGCCGGCAATCGTAACAACTCGGACATTTCCGTAACTGAGAAATACGCCTCGTACATAAGTGTAGGGTTACAAATTTTAGTTATTTGGTTCCCGGTTACTACTTTTTCAATACTAGGTACTCGTTTTCGTAGAATTTGAAAAGTGTTTATCAGTCGCGATTGATAAAATGGGCATCATAGTCCCATGGAAAGAGAAATAGGTTGGTGCCATCGTTGAACTCCCATGGTCAGCCATGGCGGAAAGAAGCTCGTGAACTGCTACAACAATGTGGCGGTCTGCATATTATGTCAGAGGCACTTTCTTTAGACAAACGCCGAGGAGTTCTGATTGATATGCCAGCCGGTTCATCTGTATTCCTGAACTGTTTTCTTACCAGCAACCCTTCCACAAGTAGCCGCAACTTCTCGATACATGGAGGAAAAAAATCTTAATGTCATATTTTCAAAGAAGACAATGACCTCCCGCGAACGATATTCGAACCAGATGTGAACATAATCTATAAAGACAAGACAATGAAATAAAAGCATGGATATTGTTAGGAATATCACGTGACCTCTGTCAGCAGAAGAATTAGTGAGCCACAAAAACGACGTTGTGGTGCCTCAAGTGTCGTATGTTCGGATCAATCCCAATATTCAAAGCAAGGACTGTACCGACTGGTGCACGGAAATGATTTTTTCCAACTCTGATTCACACAACAGCTTGAACGGAAGTTAGATTTTGATACATTTATCATCGGTATTACTATGACATTATGTTTTATACAAGAACGACAACATAATGTGCTGATGGTCTCCGCTTCGCTTGACTCTTCTAAAAAATATGATATTAAAGATTGTATATATTCGCCCATATAGAATTATTCAATTTTGGCGCGGGTAAACAAACTTTAACAGGCATGAATAATACTTTTTTGAAGTGTGCCACATTATTTAAAGGTTAAACAACAGCATCAATACTGAAGGATTTTCGTATTGTTCGCTAACGCGATTTTGCAATTATAAAACGCATTATTTTTTTTTCAATTTTCGAATGCTCTATTTGTGATGCGCGGGCAAATAAGACGACACTCTAAGCACATTATATAACCTTTGGCATTGTTTAATTGCGATAAAATGCCACAATCCTGATAAATTTCTTCTTTATAATGTTATCACACGTTTTATCTTTTGCCTCTTAAGTTGTCGTATAAACTTCGAAATATTTAATGGTCTTGATTCTCGTTTTATAATATTGTGACGCCATAGAATTAAATAGTACGATGTGTAAATTCAGTCAATTTGCACATCAACGACTCATGACATTTTGCCATAGCATTTACCCTTTTTTATTCATAATTATTGTCTCTCTGTATAAGATACGGTGCTAACCAGCATGCGTAAAATGAAAGCAATCAAATATCGTAAAAAGTTACTCGTCAAAAAGGACAATACCAATTAAAAGTTAATCAGCTGTGCACTCTTGAGTATAACATTTTGACGTCAAGAACATATTCTCCAAACAAGATCAATCATGGAAATTATTGAAGGTCTCATAAATGTTCATTGTCTTATGTTTGTCATTATCTGGTTCGGGAAATGATGGTCTGTCAGAAATGAGGTGTGGCTAGCCGAGCGGAAACCATCAACACTGGCATTTCCGTTACAAGTTGATAAATAAACCCCTGCGTGACCTAATTCTGAATTGATGAACAATTACTTTGTCTGAAGAACGCATCATATTGTCAATAAAATACATTCGTACGAAGAGAGCGAAGGCACATTCCTCTCACTGTTCGGAAATTGGTTTATTTTATTTGTTTGTTTTTGTGTGTTTAGTGATCGGTTCGTTTACGAGAAGCCTGAAACATGATTGTACAATTGTTACAAAGAAGTATTTTAAGTACATTGTTCGTCTGAGTGATAAAAAGTTTACCTTAGTATGACAATTGTATATAATTATGCTAAATATATTCACATGTTTTTTGGCTTTTTTCAAAACATGATTCTGTTTATTTTGTAAATGGTACTTATCATAATGTAATTAGTACCTAGCATAATGTAATTGGTACCTAGCATAATGTAATTGGTACCTAGCATAATGTACTCAGTACCTAGCATAATGTAATTGGTACCTAGCATAATGTACTCAGTACATAGCATAATGCTATTGGTACCTAGCATAATGTAATTGGTACCTAGCATAATGTACTCAGTACCTAGCATAATGCTATTGGTACGTAGCACAATGTAATTGGTACCTATCATAATGTAATTGGTACCTAGCATAATGTACTCAGTACCTAGCATAATGTAATTGGTACCTAGCATAATGTAATTGGTACTTAGCATAATGTACTCAGTACCTAGCATAATGCCATTGGTACCTAGCACAATATAATTGGTACCTAGCATAATGTCATTGGTACGTAGCATAATATAACTGGTGTGTACTGTGCAGCATAACATAAATGGTACCTTACATAATGTACATTGTAATTGGTACATAGCACAATGTGGTTGTTACCGATCATGATATAATTGGTACCCAGCATGATGTTGTGTTTCTACAGTTGTTAGATTTAATATCCGCAATGTCTTGTGTCAGGAATCCGTGACATTAATCGATTATCTACGGATAGAAAAGTTGTGGTACAAACATATCTGTATCTATATAGACGTAATTGACAAAGAATAGGATACAGTAATAGATTGAATGTTCGTCTTTCAGGATATAGTGAGCGGCTATTTTTTTCTTGGCAGGCGTTCTGTAAATATCGCTAAATGATATTCGATATGTTATAGATACATGAATAACACATTTTTTTCGTGCCTTGTCTTAATATGGAGATGACATGACCAAGATTCACTTGATTATTACTTACGTGTAATAATTCCCGTTTGAAATACAAATACGTATTTATGATCAAAGCAAAATTAAACGATGTTTTATAATGATTTCTCACTTATTCGACTTGTCTGCATTCTGTGTATCTTTGCATCATAGTTATTCCAATATCTTCAGGGACACTAAAGGGAACCATCCCCTAGAGGAACTCTCCATGGATACCCCGGGGAATTCTCCACACAGGGGACCGTCTTCCAAAGGAACCCTCCCGCTCACTGGGATCCGTCATGGAACCATCTCCCTCTCTCTCTCTCTCTCTCTCTCTCTCTCTCTCTATCTTCCTCCCTCCCTCCCTCTCTCCCTCTCTCCCTCTCTCCCTCTCTCCCTCTCTCTCCCCCCTCTTTCTCTCCTTCCCCCTCTCTCTCCCTCCCCCTCCCTCTCTCTCCCTCTCTCTCTCCCTTCCCCCCTCTCTCTCTCTCTCCCTCCCTCCCTCCCTCTCTCTCTCTTTCCGCCCCCCTCTCTCTCTCTCTCGCTCCCTATCCCTCTCCACCCGTCACTCTCTCTCCCTCCCTCTCTCTCTCCGTCCCCCCCTCTCTCTCTCTCGCTCCCTCTCCCTCTCCCCCGTCACTCTCCCTCCCTCCCTCCCTCCCTCCCCCCCCGTCACTCTCTCTCTCCCTATAGCAAATTTATCGGTCAAAGATGTATCAGTATTAATTCCTATTTCAAATGGACGAACATTTTAAGTTATAACTCAATGGTGTAAACAGACAATACATATAAAGGAGATGTATTACATGAAGAGAGGGAAAGAAATGGGAGCTTTGCTTGACCGTGCGACCACATACACGCATCAGACGGGTGTTCTATCCCTCGACACCGAGGGATGAAAGAAAAATAGACTCAATGCGTTATGAATATAACGAAGGCTTGTAAAGACCAATTTGATCCTTTCCCAAGAAAAATATTTACCTTTTATACGAACGCGAAATCATCAGGAAAATGTAAACAAATTTGAATAACAGTAGGCTTCGAGCGTATTTTATGTCTAGTAATTTCCCTGTAACACCAAATCAATTCAAATTTTCGTCGGCGCTTCGCATTTAGATGTTCAATTTATTGTTTAAGTTCGATAGTATTTGACACGTCAATTAAATTAATATAAACAAATATTTTTGAAACTTTAGGTCTTGTTTTACTTCCCAGTCATGAGGGTTTTGTATTTTCTCAAAATGAGTGGGAGAAAAATAATCCATCATGAGACAGACTATGTAGGTTAAGGATATCTCACCCTCGGGGTCGGAATTTTAACCACGGGGCATGATATATACGCTCTCCTTTATAAATGCGTTCACACCTCGCAACGGTCAAGGTGTTCATCGCAAAATGTAAATACACAACACACCATATAATATAACTTTGTATTTAAAGTAGAACCAGGTTTCTATCATATCCTCAAAAATAAATGCAGTCTAACCTGTGTTAATAGACACCCGTGAAGGACGGAAGCCAGTGTACAACACAAGAAAAACGCTGTTTAAGTTAGTATAGCGCACGCGTGCTGATCGCGGACTGCAGACACCAAAAACATTTCCCGAATCGCCAGTGTGACCTTGAACAACGGATCTTAAAAACAAGTCTTATTAAAAAAACATTTACTTAAATTTGTGGGAAAGGCATTGACAAAATGAGTTATTGGCTAAAATGCTTAGAACGTGGATATGATATAATACATATTTAACAACATATTGAAATACACGCCTGAAACCCACTTATTTCTAATGCATCGATAATATCGAACGCAAAGTCATTTTGATCAAAGAAAAGCGTACATTTTTACAATAATACAATTATAATTATAAAATTAATATTATTGAAAATAGAATAATTACCTCCCTTAGATTTTACTCAAGTTGCCCATTACAAAATATGTATTACAAGAAACAAGCTTTCATGACCGAGAGGTCTTTTTGCAAATTGTGTGTCTTGGGTTCAAGTCTCCTTGAAGTTTGAATATCCTATAATGAAATAAAGGACATATTTTAAATATCCTATAATGAAATAAAGGACATATTTTAAATATCCTATAATGAAATAAAGGACATATTTTAAATATCCTATAATGAAATAAAGGACATATTTTAAATATCCTATAATGAAATAAAGGACATATTTTAATCTTACTATAATTAACACAGTCAACACCCGGTTAATGTATAAAACTAAAGTATTGTTGACTTGGAGCAGGTCACAAATAATTTCTTTTCTCCTCAAATGTTGGATGAATCTGTATGGTTTTACTTACTGGGAAAATAATGGACACTCAATCAGACGGGATAATCACAGTGGGAATACATTACGCAGGCAAACTGACGATTTGTGTAATGTTTCTGTATGTAAGAAAACAAAATTGATCTAAATAGAATGTTGATTGTCTTTGAAACCTTGGATGTTTCCCATTCAAGGCGATACACTAATTAGTATGTTAGTTGCAAGTTGAACCAACATACTGTTTAGAATTGTAAGAGTAAATATGTAGTATGATACCATCAACTTATCTTTTTCAGGATATTTAAGCTCTTTTGCAGAAGTTTCTAGAATAAAATAACCTTTACGTAAGCACAAATAATCGTATATATATACTTGTAGGTGTTCAAGTCCATTTGCATGTTGATAACCGAGCATGCATTTTTAACAATATAATTTAAGAATTTATTCACCAAAACAGTAAAAAGGCTAGTCGGACTCGATTGGTGCGCGGGCTAACCAGGCTCTATACTGCTGAAAAAACTGTAGTTTTCCAGAATAGCTTCATTAAGTGTTGGTTAATAAGAAGCACTGAAATGATACGAGCATTCCTATCAAATGTAAATTGTATACGAAACTGTTGAACAATCGAAATTAAAAACTGATATTGCAGCCTGGGAATCGGTCCAATTTCGTTTCTTGTTACGTCAATTAACAATTAATGGGCTTTATTACGAAATTGTAATTTACTTATCATAAAAGAAGTAAAATAGTTCCTTTGATGTTGTTGATATAAGGTGATTTGTCTTATTTTGATATCAGATATTTTGCCTTGAAATCTCAATTAAACCCAGGCACTAATTCATTAATACACTGGGCATTAATCAACCCTATAACGCGAAATGTTAAGGCACATTTTAAAAGATATACCCTTTTATGTATATTTCCCAAGATAGGAATAAAAGTAATGCATTCTGAACAAATTATTATTTCCTATGACGACGTAGCCTACTATTGCTACGCTCATTTGTCATTTCCTTTTATGTGACTTATTGATTTTTGAGTCCAGTCCACAGGACTTCTGACAAATGATACTTAAATGGTTTCCTTAAAAAATCAGAGAAAAGTTTATAATAAATGTATTAAAATACGAGATAAAATCATATGGGGAAGTACATGTGTATACTTCTCTACTTCTTCTTCAGTATCTAAGCGTTAAGTAAGTAAGTTCTGTTTTTTGCCTCTTGTGGTTTTGCACATTTAATGCATTTTTATGGTTAAAAAACAAAAGGAATGTCTAAGTGGCATTCTATGAAGATTTACTCGGGTCTTTTTAGATTTGACGTTCGATATGAACTTACGTAGCATTACAATATGCATGTAACAAGTATTCTAAATATGGAAATATGATATTGCCACCATACTGGCACTAATACAATTTTAACCGATCATTCCTTCAGCAATGAATACAAACATTGTGGATTTATTGTAACTGCTTAATTCATAGACAGCACACGACCAATATCTGTGTTGTTCATTTATTATATATATGTCGTCTGGTTGAAATATATATTGCAATCTATCATTGTGTTTCTATTGTTGACATTGTTATGACATACAATTTTGATAATGTTCGTACTGGGAATAAATGAAACGTTCTGTACCATCTATCTGTCGTCTGGTTATACTAGTGTCAGATTTGGTAGAAAAACTAACAGCAAAATTATAAATGTATTTTCCCACTAGGAAATAAAGGTCTATTTCAATCTATTTCACTGTAATTTAACACCCAGACCAGCCAATAAAACAATTGTCTCGAACTTGAACAAGTAAAGAATCACGTTTTATTTCTCAAAGGTGGAAGTAATGTGTATGCTTTCCACGTATATGGTGATAAAACACCAAATCAAACAAGTTTTTGCCCGTATGTGAGAAAAAGATTCAACAGAGGGCAGTAGACTTGGACGCAGTACCTTCAGTATGCTGCCAATTTGAAAGTCAGTACATTTTTGGTAATTAAATCAATTTTACCACACCACTTGACGCAGTGTTGAGTCATTGTTTTTTCAATTCATAACTGGCAATGGTAAACTGCCTCGAGCATCAAGCTATATGAAATATTACCAGACACAAAACATCTATCATGGGACAAACTTTCAGTCAATCAGGCTTTTTCAAATATAAACCCGTCAGCCATATTAGCTGCATTATCGATTTAGGCCTACAAGTACCCTTTAGAACAGACATGGTAAAATAAAACAAAAGCTGAAAAGAAAATGTACAGCAATTTAACCAAATTTGTCATTTTCTTATTGAACGCAATACACAAAAATCCAACGGGCATCAAAACTTGAAAAGGCTTGCATGCTGTCGTTGAGGCATAGGATGATAAGATAGACAGAGGGAGGAAAGTTGGTATAACAATGACAGGCTAGCACAAGTGCTGTTCTTACCTAGTATATTTATTCGAGCGGAACAACTTCTTGGACAAGAACATCTGACTGGAGAAATAGGCCCGGAAAGTGTCAAGGTCGTTAGGAGTTTTTTGGAAGCACAGCAATGTTCTAGAAAGAACAGATAGACGCCTTTGAAGAGTCATTGTTAGACAAGAGATGAACGTGTTTGAACACATGGCTTTGGTGATGCTGTCTTGTTTGCTTTTTCAACATAATGCAACTTGATCGTCAGACACGCTTTGTTCTCAATACTAAATTCAGATGATATTCTATACCAGGACCTTATTTATACCCCATTCACGAATAGACTTAACAGTGGTAGATTTGAATGGAGAACAATCTGCTGTGTGTTACCAAACATTCCAAAAACAATCGGACTCTGACTTGTGGCGTGCTTGTACTGAAACTATATACTAGTAATAATTCTCTTGTGGATAATTACAGAATGACACGATCCATGTCTAAGAAAGCTGATTACACAATCCTGTCAAATAAGCGTGACAGTAAATATACTTTTGGAACATCACCAAAAACAATGATTATCGCTTCAAATTGACGTCCAGTGTTAATGTTGACAGTTGATTTCATTTACTTATTTAAAACAGGGATCAAGTTTATCGCATTAGTCGTATCGATCATCTGTGTTTCCAGAGAAATTATCAGGCGACCACTGAAGTATCATTTCTTATAAGGAACAAGTTGTCTTAAAGTTAATACTTATATATCCATAACATGATGGAAAATACAACCAATGACCATATAATTCAGGAAATGATGGTCTGAAAGGCAACATCCTCTAATTATGAGAGGAAACTGGCTGAGAGTTAACTCTCATTCTGGTTGTTTTGATCAGCGATGCCTCAAAACTTCGCTTATCACATAAATAAGGGAGAATAATCCACGTATGTGAACTTATCAGACTTCAAGAGTAACTTTTCCATCAATCAACTAACATCTAATGGTCCATTCTTAAGCCTTTGGATAGCAGCAGTTGCAAATCCTTTGCTGGTACACATATGCAAGCTAGATGAGACAGATGGGCAAGATGAATAGATGAGGTAGGCAAGCAAGTAGACAGGCATGTAATTAGTATTTATGATAGATGAGATACAAGTAGTACATTTTTTGCAATCATTTTGAGTGTACTGATGAGATTGAATTTCAATCCTGAATAAGCTATGCTTCAGAATTACCTATGTATATTCTGTAAAAATGTTTATATTATTGTTATGGGCTGGTGGCCAATATCAAATAAAAGAATTGTCATTGTCAGAATGGCTAATGACAGAGGGGGGTTTCAATAATCATAGTTAAACAGAAGATCCCAGTATGGAAACATAAAAAAAACATGGAACCTTTTTTCACTATTTGAGGACAGCTGTATGCCTCAGACCATTCTTTGTATAGAACTGGGTCCGTATTCACAAAGCATCTTAAGTAATTTTTTAACTTAAGTTATATTTTTCCTTAAATTCGACTTTTTCCTTAACTCTTTTGTACTAATATAAAGGAGGAAATCACAATAATTTGATTTTATCTTTGTTCTAAACATGCCAATTATGAAAATGATAATTATTTTTCACACTTTTGATGACTGGTTTACAAACCTTTACCATGAAAAAAAAATTGACTTAAGTTATAGAAAACTTTAAGATGCTTTGTGAATACGGATCAAGTGCAAATTATTTGAAACACTATGTTGTACTAAAATAACAGATAAGTGGATCATCTTTATTTTTAGTCATAATACAAAACTGTCTTGGATTTAACCTGGGGCACATTCAATATACAGATATACATAATTTGACAGGCCACAATTAGCAAAGCCAAATTAAGTCTGAAATCTTAAAGTAATTCTGGTGTGTTGATTGGTCTGGGTTTCATAATGTACCTCGAGGCATGGATTTGACTCTTAAATAATAGATTAACACTCAGAGACTTTGCTTTGTTCATTTTAATGTCAGCTTTTGAGCCGTGATTAGAACTTCCCTGAAGTATAACCTTTATGAGGCTCCTGTGTGCTCAACATCATAAAATCCATCGGCCATAGAAGTTGGTATCAATAAAAACTAATGGCAGCTATAAAATTAATGTTCAATGTTAAATTTGATCTTCCGTCAGCAGCAGTAATACTTGAAGTTAAACATCCGTATTGAGATGTTGGTATTAATGTGCTAAACAGCTATGTTGGGATAAAAAGAATGCAATTTTTTTTTAATGTTGGACTTCAGGCTTTTCAGAATCCATCCAGTGAGAAGTTCATACAAGAAAAAAGAAGACTGAATTTGAAGAAAATATTTTTTAATTTTGACATAAAATTACAAATTATGTATCAAAAATAATTCATAACAAAATTCATATACATGTACATGTAGTTAGTTTGCATACAGAAATGAGAAACAATACAGCAGTTTCCTTGAAACATACTGTTTTTCACATTGACCATGCAGTCAAACCTGCATTTTCAGCCATCTCTTAATAAAGGTCACCCTGTGAATAAAGGCCAGTCTTTTAAAAATCATAACTGATAAATAAGAACAAACTGACCTCTGAATAAAGGTCACCTGTCAATAGATGTCACATTTTGTCATCCCAAGGGTAGCCTTTGTTCACAGGTTTGACTATATATACATGAAAAAACAAACAGTTTTAGACGACTGTTTTCAGATAATATCAACCAACATAATTATAGTATTAGAACTCTTTTAAACACCTATTTTTTTATTTATCAGAGAACTCACTGGTATACCAAAATATTTGATTTGGTGTAGGTGATAAATCTGAGATATTATGCCTGTTGTTAGCTTGTACTACTAATCATTGTAAATCAAATTGTAAACCAGTTTAACATTCAAACAACTGATATTCTAAATCATTGACTAGATTCTTGTCAGCCATCATTTACAACATATATTATATAAACATAAAATATTATCACATACAATGTATAAATAATTTGTGGAGTTTAATTAATTGAAAATAACAGATATGCAAAACACAATTCTCTTAATAATTACCCCACCCAATTTGAGAATTGAGAAATAAAACGTCAGTACTGACTCACCTTGGATATTTTGAGAATCTTTTAATCCCATTTTTGAAAAAAAACTAAACAACAACTTGACATATTGGAGAAAACATCAGAATGATGCAATGCGCCCGATCTTACCCTTAAAGCATTTAATAGGGAATATTCAGTTTATAAATTTGCCCATTGTAGTTTTAAATTTGAATTTTGAGTTGTTTGCCCATCCCACACCCACCCTAAAATTGTGCCCATCGAACAATTTACTCAGCCCACTCTAAACATTGTGCCCTTCACACACTCTAATTTGTCCCACACTTAAATTAGCCCAGCCCATTCTTAAATTTGCCCATCCCACACTTAAATTTGACCATCCCACTCATACATTTGCCCATCCCACTTTAAAAGCATTTGATATGGAATATTCAGTTTACAGATAAACAAATTTAAGAGGCAAGAATAAAAGAAACATTTGCATCATTAATACAAAGTGGAATGGTCACTTACTTCTTCTTACATTGTATATAAATTGGCGAAATTTATGGAAAATTTATACATCAATGCAGTTATAAAGGTCAATTAAGTACATTTAATTATGTCATGACAAAGGTTAGATTAAAAACCAAAACAACAATTTTATTGTACAGAAATATTGACCATTCTCTTTCCTGAGTCTGAGAATGTGCCATTAAAGTGAACGGGATCAAATTTGAAAACATCTGGGTGTCCAAAATGTGGACATTCACTGGCAAAGTCAGCAGCACTCCACTGAAAGGGAGGTAACTGATCGTAAGTTGGACCACTGATAGCGATAAACTCCAGATTCTGGAACATCTCATAGTTTGTAAGCTGAAATATATGCGTGTATGAGAAATTAATAACACATAAAAAATATTATAAAATGGCATTTGTAATTTACAGAACAACCTCTCCAGAGCGGCCGTCTTTTAAGCAACAACCTCAATTCAGCAACAGCATGATTTTTTCCTATCATACAATTTAATTATCAATTTAACTTCTCGGCTGCTTTAGAGAGGTTGCACTGTACTTTGGTAAGTAAATTCTACTAAATGAATATATTTCTAAAATCAAAAATATGATGTACAAATTATGATAATTATCAATGCATCACTTGGTTTACACTTGACTGAAATAAAGACCTCATATCAGTTTTAAGTTACTCCACAAAATGATTTGAGTTTACTAGGCTTGTAATATATTATATTGTATTGTAATACAGAGTCAAAGATGATATTTTCATGTCAATAGTCCATAAGAGTCAACTCAATATAAAACTGTGAAAGTTTCGTTTTGACCATGTCCTCAAAATCTATTCCAAAGCACAAACTGTACTCAAACATCAAGCACAGATACATCACAAATTTATCTTACCAGTATAATTACTATCACGTGACTATTATGACAAACCAATAAAATCAATTTGGATATTTATGAAATGTATAAACTTGGAACAACACAGTAAGTAAGTTCAAGCCACACGGACCCTTAATTGCTGAGTTCGATCTTATTACCGGTATCTAAAGCATTAGTAAACTAATACACATGCTATATTACCTTCATGTCTGTACCACCATGTGACCTATGACCTAGGGCACCAAAGGGATAGGTACCATTAGCAGGGTTGAGATCACATCTGGCTGATATACCATTCTCTGCACTGTAGGGTGGGGTACAGTTACACCGGGCAAGAGGATCATGACGGAAATTATTATATCTGAAATGAAATACAAACAAATACAGGCAATAAGAATCATAGCCCCACAAAGTGCACAGAAAATTGTGTCATATTTCAGAAAATAATACAAACAAAACATAAATTTTGAGTAGTATGTACAACATAGACACCACAAAATTCTGATGATATTATTTCCAACAATATGTAACACTGTAAACATTTGAATTTGAAGCTAAAATTCAAATATGAATGAAATTCTTAAATAAAGCCACTTTATCTTATTTTCCATACATTCAGTTTATTGTCAAAATAAATCAACTAAGGTAAGTCAATTAACCATGCCAGAAGTCACAATAAAATATGAATAGCATGTATACAGATGTAATTGTATATTACAAAAAAAAAGAAAAATATAGAACATTGAACAAACCTCATGACTTTTTGCATTGACTTTAAATCCACAATACTTGAATGATCTCTCTTGAATATTAAGGCTCTAGGAGCTTGATCGTACGTAAACCAGTCTCCAAACTTCCTCACATTATCCCAACATCCACTCTTGTTGAAAATATCAGGGTAATATCTGCAAATAGGGGTAACAGGGGTTACACTTTCTGCCCTTCTGCCATTTTGAACGGCAGGAGCATAAAAATATGGTATTGTATCAATGCTGATAATAAAAACAGAAAAATAAACATCATAACAGAACAGAACATTATTCACTTAGGTAGTACATAAACACATACAGTATGAGGATAGGAAAAAAATTAGAAAAAAAAATTTGGTTAGGGGGAATAACTCTAACAGTAGAAATAACTGGTAAATACAATGTACTGCTGTAATATAAATGTAAACTGTAAAGTCGAAGCTAACTGATATACTAAGATGACAATATTAAAGAACAGAAGAATGAATTATGATAGTAATGAAATATAACATAAATTACCCTAGTATATTATGAAGTGAAGCAAATGTCGCAATACCGTCTTATTAACATAGCTTACATAGTAATGAAGAAAGATTGAACACAAAGTTAAACTTACGCAATATTGTAACTTGGCCAATAAGACTGTTTAGTTAAAACATCTGTTTTATCATCATAGTGCACTGATCCACTGAAAAAATACAGATAAGTAATTACACTAAGCGCACACACTGTCTTTTATAACACTGGTAGAAAATCATTGAATGCACTGGGTTGACTACCAGAGGGATTTTTTATGTTCAATTTGACACTTACTTTGCATGCTCAATTTCTTACTGTAGATTGACTTCTAAGTATTGAAAAACACAAGAATCAACTACATGAGTTAAATTCAGGGAAGACAATACTTTAATTAACATTTTAAACTAATAAGTGCAAATTTACAAAATAAAATGTTGATATCAATTAAAAAAAATAATCGTCAAAAATATTAAATAAGCTGCTATATCTGTGAACAATGATTATGTCAATATTTTCAGCTGGATTGAAAAAAGTCGGTAAATGGTTAAATCTGTTAATAAATATGTTTAAATTTTCATTAGGCTGAAAATAAAAATAAGTTTGATTGGAGCTATGGCTCCGACCCAGAATTTTAGCACTTGGTAGGTAGGTAGGTAGGGATTCTTCATTCACTATATAACAATAGTAAAAAAAAATGCCAAAAAATTTAATTCTATTTATTTGCTAGGATTTTCATGAGTAGGTAGGAGCGCTCCAAACAAACTTATTTTTATTTTCAGCCTTATTATGAAAGAATTCATAAATATGTTCTAAAAGTATACAAATGAAAGATTTATGGTACAGTGTCTATAAATCAATAATTAATCAGATATACAAATTCGAGTACAATGTATCAAAAATATTATAAAACCCATATTTCATGCTGAGACACAAATAATGATACATTATAAAACAATTAATGAAAAAATCAAATAATTCTGCAAATATTGAACTTACGGAATTTGTTCCAGTATAGTAAGAAGTCCCATTGATGGTATAAAACCTGGCATAAAGTGACGATAATCTACAATCATCCATTGATTGTTATACCTGATAAATAATAATACACATATAATCGTATTAATAAAATAGAATATTTAACAGACCTAAAAGAGGTTAAAAGTAAGGATTTGTTAAAATTACAAACTAATAAATCAAAAGCCACTATGTTGTCCCATGCACAAATGTACATAAATTGTTATGTTAAAGAATACAAATGAAAAAAATATAATGTAAAAATATATATTCAAAAATGATTTTGACTCAAATATCAGGATATTAACCAATTTAAAACACCTCTTTGTAGATAATGTTTTTAATGTAAGCCTACAAAAGAGAAATGTTAAGCTAAGTAAATTCAGAAGAGGCATGTCAACCTACGTTCCACTGTTGTATTGAGCAAATATCTTAGCCCAGTCCATACCAGTTGTAGCCAGTCTGTTAGCAATCATGGTCCTCATACCTTCAAGTAGCGTATTTGATGTAACATATTTGTATAAGGCTGGATTACTGTTACCAATCGTTGTTTCTAAACTTGCCTGTATACAGAAAGAAAGAGCACAGTGGCATATCAAAATAATAAATGTTTTGTTTTACCTTGTCTTTGGCGCAATTACCTGGTAAATAGTTGTTCAATATCCTCCTGTTCTCGGCAGGTCATTCCTTTCTGTGAATTTTTTTAAAGTAAATTTAATTCCAGATGTGTAGAAATTGCCGGCTCCTTATATATGGAAAAGTAAGTTAGTACTGCATGGTTAGAATAAAATCCAGTATAACCAGCCGCGAATATACAGTCAAATCTTCGAATAAATACCATCCATGGCAAATACAAAATGTGGCCTATATTGACAGGGTGGCCAGGCCTTTATTCAGAGAAAACTACTTAAACAGGTTTTACTATAACTGCAAAATTGTCAAAAAATGGCTTAAAACCCATAGAAACAATCTATTATTTTCGACCAAGAAATACACTTCAAATTACAGGTATGTGTGATAAGAATACGGTTGACAAAGAAGTCCAAGTTCAAATTGTATTTCAATACATCAAATATTACATCACACATTAAGAATGACCCATTTTCTAAATCAGGTAAATAAGAAAAAAAATTGTACAGTATATGACAGGTGGCCTTTATTCAGAAATCATTATGTTCTGAATACTCAATGATGGTTTTTAAAAGAATTACCTTTATTCACAGGGTGGCCTTTATTTGGAGGTGGCTTCTAACACAGGTTTGATTGTATAACAGGTCTCTCATGTACTTGCTCCTAAATATCTAATGTTTCATCATCCAAACAAAACTATTTTGAAAGACAATAAGTAGTTGATTCAGTATATGTTTTACCAGGATATTTATATACTGTCAAACCTGTATTAGCAGTCACCTCCAAATAAAGGCCACACTGTGAATAAAAGCCATTCTTTTAAACACTTTCATTAATTGTTTTGAATAAAATGACATCTGAATAAAGACCACCTGTCAGTAACGGTCACAATATGTCTTTCCCAAGGGTGGCTATTGTTCACAAGTTTGACTGTATACAATAATTGTGATGACTGATGAATACTTACCATTCCTGAAGATAAAAGGTAATAATCATCACCAGACAGTAATACACCAGGGTATGAAGACATTGTAATCACTTTACCAGGGACATAATCTGTGTAAACAAAAAGAAGGTCGTTTACACACCACAAACAAGTAATAAACAAGTAATAAACAAGTAAGGACGTCCATAAAAAATGTTTGTTTGTGTTTACCCTACCCAGAGAATTTTCTGTGGGTAGTAGGTAGGAAATTTTATTTTTTGCAATTCAATTTTTATATTGAGTCCAAAATACTGGTTTTAATGCTATCTTTTACTTATTTTTAGTGAGTAGGTAGCATTATCACAAACAAAATATTTTTAAAGATGGCCTAATGAAGACATACTGGTAAATAATCTATTGTTCAAATGTTGTGAAGCTGTACATATAAATTACTGGTATCTATCTTTTGTTACATATTGTACATGACTCCACTTTTTTGTTGAATCTAAGGTATAGTTCAATCCTACATTTACTGTCAATATTTCCAATTTTTCTTTGTAAATATGATTGATCAGTGTTTTTTAACCTGTTGTAAAATACCCATTTAACAGCTATGATCATTTCCACAGAGAAGGGAGATAAGATACAGGAGAACCGGGCATGTACATTCCTACTTTGTTTTTTTATGCCCGGTGTAAAGCACTAATACAAGTCTCGTCCTTTTTCCTGTGATTTTCCAGACACAGTATTTGACATTTACTGTCAACATTTCTATTGTTTATTTGTTAATACAAGACTCAATCACTATAATGCATTTTCTTTTTCATTTTTTAACAAAATTGACAACTTTCCTTAATGCTAGTCATCTTAGGTGGAAGACAAATGACAGCTTACTTCAAATTATCGAATATGCCTTAACAAGTATGGTAACCTGTGACTTCAATCAGCAGCCCAGTGTTGTGCTAACTGGAATTTACTGTAAGGGTAATTTTCATTATTGGAAAGCAGAACAGGACAGGGCCTTCATTCTTCTATAAATGGAGACCCTTATTAGGTGACATCCCAATTGCAAGACTTTGTTTTCCCCAATTTGGGGTAAGATAGAGTTGATTGAAATTCCAAAAGCAGCATACATCTGAGTCTCTGATTGTCTGACACAACACCTGATTAAATACTTGAATCATATAATGTCCTGTTTCAGCATCTGATGCAACTTTCTATTTTCTGTATGTATGTAGACTACCATTTGTTTATTGATGTATAGAGAAAGCAACCTTTCCCAATCTAGCCGAAAAAATCACACTTGAATTTTAAAAAATAAAAGGGCTAAGGCCCCTTCCCAATTTATGCAGAAAGGACCCTGCAGAAGATTATTATGATGTAACTAATACAACTTACCAGATCCAGGAGTGGAAGTCTTGAAGGCAAAGTCATATTTTTTCAGCATACGTAACATACTCTGGTATGTATCCCAGGTGTCATGTGACACATACAGATCCTTGTTGCCAGGCAACAGTTTAATCAAAGCAGAACATGATCCAGATCCTTTAACTTTCTTACGTTTAATGTCAGGATTCATTGCATTAGGGATATCTTCCATGTCACCACTGAGTGACAAAACACTGAAAAACAAGATAAAGAAAATAAATGACAAGAGTATGTAGTTCTACCAATGTTGGTAAAGACATTATAATGATAATGTTTGGTAGATTTCAAGAAAGGCTACACTTAATTAATAATATAATTTTAATTTTGGCAGCTTATCTAATAACCCTGATATATTGTTTGTTCAGATAAATAACATCTAATTTCAGAATTATACAACAACAATTGCTGTTGTTTTTTTTTCAGAAAAATACAAACTTAAGTATGTAAAGCATCATTTACTAGAGTCCAAATGGGTCAATATCCATGGATTCTCCAGCAAGATCATTAAAATATCCATCAGTAAGACCATCAACTTGCATTAAGAACAACTTAACCTGAAAAGGTAAAAAATAGAAAAAAAGTTCAACAATAAGGCCATCCTTAGAAACATTGGTTTGCAGATATACAATCCCAACTTTTAACAGAGGGTAGTCATAGACTTATATTGTTAACATTGTTATCATCTTATTCCATATTTATACAGGAATTAAAAAATAAATTGTATCAAAAACCGTCTTCTAATATCAGTCACAAATATTCATTAATGAATAAATAACAGTCAAAGAGTTATTTAAAGGCAAAAATCTTTTAAACTGTATCACATATGACTGGTTGTGAAATGAAAAGTTAAAGTATATGGATTAAAGTAAAATGACAAAGTACAATTACAGTTTACCATTTTCCAATAGTCAGTGCTTTCTTTCTGTACCATACTCTTCATCCAGTCAAGGTTTTCTTGAAGAAAATTTCTCAGCTCCATACATTCATGATTTAGGGGTCGATCACAAAACTGACCTTCATTTCGTAAGAAATAAAATTATTTGCATTTATATGTGAATGCAGTGAATGTATACAGATGGGAAACTATACTCCTAAACATTATGGTGTAAGTTTTATATTAAGTGTCAGACCTGGTAGATACTGCATTATGTATCAGCTTTTGCGAAAACACTGCAAACAATGCTTCCTTTTTGTCTAAAAAAATGCAATATTATTTGTAACTATTATCAGAGATGAATAGAAGATATCATTGAAGCCAAACTGGCAGCAATAAACTGTACTGTTATAAATCACAGACAGAATTCTAAGAAACGTTTAACAAAGTGGCAGACATGCGTAGATGATGTTTCAGCAAAGTCCCCAATTTTGAAGTATGGATTTACAACAGTGCTAAGGCTGTAATATCACTTTATCGTCAACAAGAGTACAGACTATCTATAGAATTAAAAGAGATCAGACAGATTTAAGACATATACAGAAAACCTGAGAACCCTTTTTCATTTGCTGTTATCTTAAGAAAAAAATCTTAATGTATCATTAATTGATTTAAATGCATTGTTTAGTAACTTTAATCACATGCTTAGACATTCAATTTATCTATGGTGGCATTAGAAGTTTAGTCCATTTTTAAACACAAGGAATAACATAAATGCTTGTGTCACACTTAAGCAATCATCATTTAATGGTTTAGTTTGTTAGTTTATTTGAGTTTACAAACTTTTCAACAGTCAGAGTCATATGAGGCGGGCAGTTCACCTAACCATCATTCCTGGGAAAAACCAGTACTAGACTCCGATCCTCAGAAAGCAACTGCCTACTTTCTCACATAAAGCGACATGGTTGCTAACTGGGTTTGAACCTACTACTGTCTACACTCTATCAGTGAGAGGTTACAGTGATTTGAAGTCAGCAACCTTACCCACTCGACCATGGAGGCAGGTCAATGATTTTGTATATTAATTTAATGAATAGTACATAGAAGTAAACTATACCTTCAACAGTATTTTTCCAGTGCATAGTGATGAGATCTTTTGTAAGGTACCCTTCAACTACTCCTGCAGCATAAGACTGTTGTTCATCACTGTACTGGTCACTTGTATAAACACTAAGATATGACCATCTAAAATGGCAAACAACATATCATGATTATAATGAAGGGCAAGTCACTCAATCTAACTCAATTACAGATACATCGCACTGGGGGGGGGGGGGGGGGGGTGATTTTGTGAAGTTATATATCTGACCGTATTCACAATTTATTCATTCAGTCATTGTCTGTAATATGTTCACTCAAATTGGGATTTCTTTCCAACTTAAATTTTCTTTTTTGAAAGGTGTACAGAGGACCTAAGACTGGGGTCTCATATATTGTAAATATAACATTGCCATCGCCTAATTTTTCACATTTTAGACAAGAAGGCCAAGATGGCCCTTTATCGCTAACCTGAGAACAAAGTCACAATAATTAATGACCAGATAATATAGTTTCCAACTCATATAACCAATTTTTATGTAGATTTTGAGATTGAAACCAACAATGAAGGTATAATACTGTTAAACAAGCTAAAGGGTAGCAAATGTTCTAATCCAAGGGCCCATAACTCTTGAAGGTCTGGTCTGTTTCCACCTATAGCTGAGCTTGTCCAAGACCGTAAGGTCATAAACATTCATTGTAAATATGATTAGGATCCGTGAATAAATGAATGTGCTAGAGTGTAAACAAGCTTAAATATAGCAAAATTTCATGGTCAAGGGCCCATAACTCTTAAAGTTCTGGTCTGGTACGCCCATAATCGAACTTGTCCAAGATCTTTTGGTTATACACATTTACTGAAAATATTATTAGGATTGGTGAATAAATGAAGCCTCCACCAGCCCAAAGCTCAGCCTAGTAATTTTTAAGAGGCCAGTAAACTTTTTTCGAAATTGTATCTATGCTAGTATACTAGTCCAACTAATTAGACTGTTTGTGATGGCCAGACACTTTTTCGATTTGGTCCCGTCCCGAACAGGCCAAGTGGTTGGCCCTTCCGAATTTGTTCACGAAAATCGGCCAACCGCCGTAGGGCTACTATGCTAGTGGTAAAATTTATTTCAACAGTTTCGACTAGTGTGTTAAAAAAGTTCAAATTCTGCAGTAGCTGATTGCCTCTTAATAGACTTCAGTTTGTATATGAGGTCCATTCAGTCTATATGAATATTCAAGCTTATATAGATATAAGCAGAGACGTATTACACAATTCGCCGATTTCCAGTTAAGCGCCCCCTAGCGGTACACCGCTATATGGTGAAACAAGATGGCAGCGTATGGGGTCATGCGGAAAGCAGTGGAAAGTCGATATATTTTATCATCTACTGAGAGTTATTTTCTACAAAAACATCTACGAATTGAACAGTCATTTCTTATATGTGCCACAAATTTCATGCTTATATACATGTATTATTTAAATCGGTAAAAATAGGCTATAAATTTATAATATTATATTAAGTTAGTATACTGTGCATACAAAACTTTAGATGTACATGCATATCGGTAAAAACACATAGTCTTTATATATGTCCCCTTAATGTAGAGACACAGACAAATATAAATAAAAATTCATATATAGCTTGTGCGTAAATCTATTTCAATATTCTTATCAGATAAAAAAAACACACTTAAATTCATAAAAAATCTTTTTTTTAAAGTCTGATATATTTCAGAAAATACATTAAGGTAGATAATCGTCAGTAACTCATATACAGGTTCGTTATAATGATGTGCTAAAATTAATGTTATAATTATAATTTAAGATCTAGGCATGTCCTACTATGTGCACACATATATCTCGGATCTTTTATAATGTTATATATGTTGTCTTTCAATTAGTATTTGCTGTCACCATCTTTTGCTTACATGACCCCAGTTTCGATCTTGTTTAGAAATACAAATAGATGAAAAAGGAAATATAAAGGCGTTCATTTAAATATAAACTGTCAGGCTTTTATAACGTTTATTAGCAGGAAGTATTTTGGTCTCCCACTGTGTCGGACATAATATAACTGATAGGGGGTCTTATGTCAGCTTGATGTATACCTAGATAGTGCACAAAGAGCGATACTGTTTATTATTTTTATAAATTGGTTAAAATTGTGGCTTGGATCACATTAATTAGTCCCTGATTGTTGTAACATGAAGTCGATAAACTGTATATTTGTCACAGTTTTATAGTCACAAAGATGGGTGCGAATATACACTTCAAATTAATTTAAACTTAACACCGGCCTGTAATGCCTGTTTGAACTCGCGTACTAATAAACTTTTCATTGAAACATATACATGTATAAGTAATGAAATGATTTGTCAAATTTGTTCTATTGTGAAATGATATTGAAGATGAATACTATCTTGTATAAATGTGTCTTTATGTTACCTTACAAAATACATGTACGAGTATAAAATTATAATAGTGTAGTGTATAGTTTTACGCTATATTGATTTGTGGTGTCAAACTGAAAATATAATATATGTTAGAAATGAATGTTCAGCTGTTTGTACGAGAATGCGTATTTTTTCTACTTATGACGGTTTCTGACTGTGACAATTATTTTGGTACTTACTTCTTTAATTACAATGAAAGCATACTTAATTTATAAACTAATTATAAGCTAGCCTATTAAATAATCATGGCCTGTTTGTAAAATTATAAATTCTGTGCTGTTATATTCAATTTCGGAAAAAAGTTGTTTATAAACGTACGCACACATATTTCTGTCACTATATATGGTGCTTACATGAACCCAGTTTGGATCTTGTTTGAAAATGTAAAAAAGACAACAACCTATTCTAAAATGTCAATGCAGCTTATGCTGTTTATACTGACAGGAAGTATATTGATATCCAACTGTGTCAGACACCATAAAACTGATAAGGGGTCTGATAGAACAGCTTGATGTATATATCTAGATACCGCACAAAGGGCGATACTGTTTATTACTTTATCACTTGTATAACTGCATGGTTTAAATTGTGACTGGGATCACATTAATTAGTACCAGATATTGTGATAACTTCAAATCGATAAGCTGTATATTTATCACAGTTTTTATTCACATACGAAGTTGTGAATTAAATTGACCTTAATCATTCCAACAAAACATTTATAGTAATAATTTCGGTATGATCTAAGAAACTTTTCATTAAAACGCGATTAGTAAAGATAGACGCGATTTGTTAATTATATTTGTTAAATCATAAATGATAATTACGATGAATATTAATTGTTTTGTATAAATGTGTATTTACGACATATAATATGTATTTCAAGGTACGTATATAATATATATATATTAAGGTTTTGATTTGTGTTACGCTGAAAAAACAAATTATTATTAGAAATTAACGACTGTTTGTACGTGAATGCTTATTTATTCCACTTATAGTTTTTGACAATTATTTTGTGACTTAATAATAATTATCACAATGAAAATATACTTACCTTATGAAGTTAATAATTAACCATATGTACTGTTTTATTGAATCTGCTTCAAGTGGAAACAATAGTTAAATCTCATAAACAAGTCAAAGTTTTGTCAAAATATTTATTCAATCATCACATTCAAGTTTTTGTAATATACATGTACATTTATTATTTACCGAAAAGCGTGTACTTTTGATGTATATATACAAATACAAAAACATGCTGACAGACATTCTAACTTCAAATGCCCGTATATATTACTAATACGTACATAAAATATGGTTAAAACGGGCAAAGGGGTCAATATTTAATTGAAAGAAAATGGGATGCGTAATCTATTTAAATACAGCATCATTTCAGAGACTATAACGGTTATTATATCAATGTTTATCAATCGCCGTAAACGACAAACAAGCAAAATCTGTCAAGCGCATGTAATGAATAGGATATGACCCCATACGCTGCCATTTTGTTTTCCCATATAGCGGTGTACCGCTAGGGGGCGCTTAACTGGAAAGTCGCGAATTATAAAAACGTCTCTGATATAAGTAAATGCAATCTACAACAAAATGGTTGGAGTATAATTTGGAACACAAGAACTGTAGAAAACCAAGCACAACTACATCAGATATATATATATAATTATTACTAATTAATCAAAACTAAACAGTCCATAAACGATTATTTTATTATTTATTTCCTGCTCAGCTTACCCCGTTTCGTTCACTTTGTTAGAAAATTCTGCCCTGGCAACCCATTTACCAGGGTTAGTGTCTCCAACGATGTACTTTCCTGAGTCTTCAATGGAAACGTATGCAGATTTGACTTCACCGACATGTCTTTCTACACAATTAACAAAATTCAAGCAAAATAATAGAACCGCTAATCGTTTACAGTCTGCCATCTTGTTCATTCTCATCATATGACTAATCACGTGACAATCACGTGCCGGTTAGTGTAATCTAAGTACTGGGAGTAATTTAGCGCACAAAGCTTCTCAAATAACACATTTCTGATAAACAAACACGTACAGTTGCAGCTGCAAAGGTCTCGCAATTTGAACTTTCATTTAGATCAAATTACATTTAAAACCAATTACTACATAAAAATAAATAAAGATAATAATACGAGACTATTATACTCGTATATAGGCCTATCATCGTCATAGTTAAATTTTCTGATATATATTTGCAAAATGCTACACAAATGGTACAAAATAGTATTAACTGATTGTCAATATTTCTTTGACAGTTACCATAATGTTTCATGATTATGGTAAATATATTTTAATACCATCAACCACAGAGTAAGACAGTAGCCGTACCTTACAAAGTTATAAGATGTTACAAAGATGCGACCGTTGAATGTCAATACTACCTAGCTTGGTTAGAAAATTAGTATTGTTAATGACTGAATATTTAAAAATTTTGTCACCATGATTTTATTCTTTGAGGCATATTCATGACGAGTATGCAACAGAGAACATATGCTTCATTCATTAACCATGCTTCAACTATGTTTTCCCTTAATATGTTATTTAAAAATATAAATTACATGTAGTATAACTATAAAACAAACCAATATACGTATTTTATTTCAATACCCGGCCATGCAATATAATGTTCAGTTGAATACGGAGCCAAACATGTTCACCTTCAGAAGGATAAAATACGGTCTTTATCGACAGTAGTCTTTATTCAAAAGGTATAATGACATTACAATGTCAGAAAAATAGCCATATCTACAGCTATACCCGACCGTTCCCATATTATACTTGAGTAATGATTGAATTTGGAATTATACCAAAGGATTATAGTTAAGTTTGTAGCCTCTAAAACACATATATCGTTAATCAGAACCATAATTTGCGTCATACTGCAAGCAGAACTATTTCCAACTAATTAAGACATAATTTCTCCATTGACATTGTTACATAAATCATTTATGTCATCAGATTTATCTGTAGGTCAAACGGGTGGTTAAGTAAAAAATGCCCGTTTTCTGTAGAACTGATAACCGTTATTTGGAATAAATGGGATCGTGTTTATACTTCTAAATCTACTTTGCACGCGTATCAACACCACTAAACACGTGAACACTGTTCATAATGTCCATTTAGATTACAGTATTACCCTTAAACCATGATAAGAAAATGACTTATTGAATATCAATAGTGTCGCCACTCCCACTATCTAAAGATGCCAATGTGTCTGAAAACTGTTGTGGAATTTTATAACTACCATTAACTCTTTGCAGGCACATTTCTACCAATTATCTTAATTACTTTTGTAAGTGTTCTTGGCATTTCTATAAGGTCGGACAATATCTCGTTTTAAACTAGCTATAATAAAGGTTATTTTATCTAAAATGAAGGCATTAGTGATGTCGGATTGATTTCATTGAGGATTTTTAGCTCACGTGAGCAAAAAGTGCTCATGGTGAGCTTTTGTGATTAGTCTTTGTTCGTCGTCCGCCATCGTGCGTCATACGTTCGTCGTCAACGTTTGCCTCGTGAACACGATAGAGGCCCATTATTTCGTTAGATCTTAACGAAACTAAGTCAGAATGTTTGTATCGATAGACTCTTTTGTTCCATTTAATTGTGTTGACCAATGAGAAAGCTTCATTTTGTTCCATTTAATTGTGTTGACCAATGAGAAAGCTTCATTTTGTTCCATTTAATTGTGTTGACCAATGAGAAAGCTTCATTTTTCTCCATTTAACTTTATTGACCAATGAGAAAGATTAATTTTGTGTCATGCAGGTAGATTTGAAGTTGTTATATTGAAAATATTGGTACATTTTGTTAACTACTGATCACTGATAAGCCTTGTCATTCTGGTAATTGTTTCTTATAACTTCTGTATTGTCGCCATGGTAATAAAATGTCTGTTTGTTCAATAGTTCTCTATAAAGACTTACAACATTGACGAATTTTGTGATTATTAATTATAAACATATTTATACTGACAGTAGAATGCAAGACTCTATTATTCTTCCTAGTAGGCATTTTAGCCTTTCTTTCAATTATTAACTTTAAGTCTTAGATTCTTACAGTACCAACTATTTCAAATAGATTTCTTCTCCAACATTTTATTCTGAAGTCGTTTTTCAACACATACATTCATATGTATGATCATATTCAACTTATAGTTCAATTATTAGTTGATTGTAAAATAAAGTAAATACTTTGAGCAGGGTGGTTCATATTCTGTCTGGAGTACTAGAAAGCATATTGACTTATTGTTTTATTTGTGGATAGAACCCATTGTGCATTCATTATTCTATTTATGTTGTGTCTATTTGCAATCATGTGTATAGACTTTTTTGTATGATGTTTAAACATAAACTGTCAAACCTGTAAACAAAGGCCATCCTTTGGAAATATCAAATGTGGCCTTTATTGACAGTTAGCTTGCATTCGGAAGTCATTTTGTTCTAAATAATTAATGGCAGTTTTTAAAAGAATGACCTTTATTCATGGGGTGGTCTTTATTCAGAGGTAGCTGCTTACCAGGGATTTCAGTTTTCCTGTAAGAGGTCAAACCTTGATTGAAGAAGGTTTTCATTTCCAACATTGTAAATGATATATTTGGGATTTCTAAGTGGCCAATTTTTGTCTCTTAGCATTTAATTTGAACTGAAAACACTACCGCTAACACCGTGTTGACTGTAATGGCACTTCTTTCATTTATACACTGTGTCTTTAATTTAGAACACATGTACTCTAATTGTAGTAATTGGTCTGATTGATTAAGTATTGATTTTATTATTGTAATTTTCACCTTAGTTTCCGTCTCTATGAGAGAAGCTAATTGTGTTGTCTGTGTGTTTGTTCCATTTTAATGTCACTAAGCCAGTCCTTGTGAAGCTATTCTGTCCTAAATATTGAACTTTGACACAAACTAATTGTAGTTTTTATTCTTGACGTTTTATGAGTTTTGTGTAAAGGAAAACTGTTGAAATCTGAAGTAATAACCCTCCTAAAAATTACTGCTTTTATGCCCCCGTATCAATAGATAAGGGGCAGATTGTTTTTGGCCTTTCTGTCTGTATGTTTGTACCAAAATTTAATCTTGTCTATAAAATGAAAACGCTTCCTTCTTCAATTATCAAACTTCATAATTATGTTGAAAATATGATAAACTCTACAGGACCTGTGCATTTTCAGGTCAGTAAGTCAAGGTCACCTTAAGGAGCATTGTGTTTTAAAAACACATCTTGTTTATAAAATAATTTTGTTTTGTTTTGTGCATATCCAATGATAATAAATAGAAGTATTACCTGCATCCTTAAGGGCAAAGAATTGCTATATGATACTGGAACAGCTATCAATACTTGTTTTTATGATGCCATATCTAATACTGTATTGTTTTGTTTTTCAGGTGGATTATTTTTTGCCTTTGATTGTCCCTACCTTGCTGTTAACGTTAATCCTGTGATCCCTGTAATTGGTGGATTACTCTTTGTTTTTATTATTGGGTGCCTTCTACAAACAACATTTATGGACCCAGGTATTATACCACGGGCTACGTTACCAGAAGCCCTGGAAACCGACAGACTTTTCCAGCTAGAGAACCAAAATCAGGAAAACCAGAACGGTACAGGTTATACGGCTCCTAGATATAAAGAAGTTGAAATTAAAGGCAGGACATTTAAGCTTACCTATTGTCAAACATGCCAGATGTATCGTCCACCAAGAGCATCGCATTGTAGTCGTTGTAATAACTGTGTAGATAGGTTTGATCATCATTGCCCTATGGTTGGAAATTGTATAGGACGGCGGAATTATCGCTACTTCTACCTGTTTGTTACATCAACGGCGATTATGTGCTGTTATGTACTCGGATGCAATATTACAACTATTGTTCTACGTGCAATGGAATCTGATATCGGGGACGCTTTTAAGAAATCAGTCGCTAGCGTGATTGAAGGAATCGTTTGTTTAGGGTCCCTGGCTTCAGTGGGCGGGTTGATGTGCTACCATTCTATGCTTGTTGCTCGAGAAATGACAACCAACGAAGATATCAAAGGTACTTACAATCCAAAAAAGTTCAAAAATAACAAAAATCCATACAGTCAAGGTAACTGTTTTCAGAACTGCTGTTATGTTTTATGTTCGCCACGTCTACCAAGCCTGATAGACAGACGTGGATTTGTCGACCCAGCTGATGAGGAAAATCATGTACCGCAAGTCAGCAATAGTGTACGTGTCTAGACACCCAGCGATATATTTAATGTATTCAGCTGTTGACTGTAGGCATTACATTGTAGCTAGTATATTTCACCCAAGCTGTCTAGATTACAGACTTATTTTTGTCTTGGTCATAGATAGCTCTATATATTTAATCAAGATGCAATTCTGTGATTAGTTTGCTAAGTTTTGGCTCTGTATCATGTACTTCAAGAAGCTCCCTACTGATTTATGTCAAATATTGCATAATTCAGAATGTTCTCACCAATGTTGAATGTTAAGTAGATTGAGATTCATTGCTTTATATAGTCTGTAACAATTTCTGAAAAATGACATTAATACTCAGGGGTGTCAATATTCCAGACTTGTCTGTCCTGAAAAAGCTATGATTTCTGAGCAAAATGAAAGTTATTTGATGAAAATATCTGAAGAAATGGCAAAATTATGATCAATTCAATCTGCTCTGAAGGATTTTCTTTAATACAAACTGAGTTAAATATGGAAACACTCGTGTTTGGCAAAAATGGGATTTTGATAAAACTTTCATGGAACTATTGTTATAGAGATACCCAATGCATGTTGTAAAGGTTTTATGATTCGATAAATTTTGACGGAATTATGGCCCTTTGTTTATTTTGTGCATATGTAATATATAGAGAAATACTGTTTTGTTTGCAACTTCTTCTGTATTTCTCAAGGGATTTTTACCAAACTTTGATAGAGCTATTGTCACCAAGTTCCTCAGCACATATTGTCTGGGTTTTGTGATTCGATCATTTTTAGCAGATTTACGGCCCTTTGTTTGCCTGTACCAAACTTTAACCTTGCCTATTAAATAAAAACGCTACCACCTGCATTCATCAAACTTTATATCTTGGTTCATCATGACAATCTCTACAGGACCGGTGCATTTTCAAAAAGGGCAACCAGAGGGGGCATGGTGTTTATAAAACACATCTTGTTTTTAGTATTTCGTGAACATGACACATGATACCATTCAAGACTTGGGTTTGTGAATTTCACGGGTGTTTTGTTAAAATGTGGAAAATATGCATGACTGCAATATTGCAATGTTTAAATTAACACTAACAATCACTGACCACAATGGGAATGTTCAATCATTACAAATCTATTACAGTGAACGATCTCTTGTTTTCAATGATTTTAGTTAATTGTTATTATTATTTCTATTTAATTTAAGTTTCAATTAGGAACTTTTGTCTGAGAATTGGGAAAAGTAGATTCCATTTTCAGTTGGGAATTATCCGAATATGAATATCGGATATAAAATTAGAAAAAAACTGAAATATAATATTACACAATTTTGTAATAATCTGATTTAAAGTATATTTCAGAACAGTTATCTATTTCTACTTTCTATAAATCATTATAAAAGTGTCATGTTTATTTTACTTTCAGTTTGCTGATTGAAGGATGTTTTGGCATAATGGCTAATACTAAAGTAACACATTCCCAGCCGAGTCAAAATTCTGCTGGACAAGGGAGCACTGGTAAGAATTTAAAATAAAAAACCTTGTAAGTTAAATCAAAGTCCGGTCTGCATGATTCTGTAGCTCTAGGTGTCTGTCAAAGAATATAGTCTTAATGAAATTAGAAATTTATTTTCTTATTTTCACTATAAAATTTCTTACTTCTGCTTGACCAAATGCTTTACTGCAGGGCATATTGGAAAACCAAGAAATGTTTGGCTAACTGCCCATTACAGAGCAATACATGTTGTATCTGTTTCATCTTTCCCAGAACATCTTAATCAACAATTTACTGATACATTGGTATACTTCTAATTAATGAAGATAAGAAATGTTTACATAGATTTTTGCCTTTTCTGCAGTTCAGTGCAGTCAGACATATATTGTATAACTTAAGTATCAAGTTACTTCTAACATCATCAATGGTTTAAGGTTTTGGAGTTAATTCAAAATTACTTCTGACAGATTGTAAACTGTCCAACAAAATGATCATCCAATTAAAGTCATTTTAATTGAAGCAAACCTGTTAACATATTCTTAGTACTAAAGGGACAAGACAAGAAAAAGTAAAGGAAATACATCCTTTAAAAAGTCTGCAGACGTAGAAATACTTATATTTATTTAAAACACTAGTCACTGAATAGAAATAAATATACACTTCAATTAAGTTTGTATTGAATTTTAATGACTTATCTTTCTCAATATTTCATGTTGCTGTTTCTGTTATTAAACTTTCCCCTATTTTCGAGGGCTGAAATCCCACATTGTCAACTAACTTGTTGTTATTCCTGGTTGGATGGAAATAGATGTTGTGTTCATGTGTATGGTTGAAATATTTGGCTTGTTGCTCATTAGTTATTCAATTTCAGAATCTACTAAAATGCAGAGAAAGTGGGAGGTATATCCAGGAAGGAACAAGTTCTATTGTAATGGACGATGTGTAAGCTCACCAGATTATGGAGGATTCCTCTGTTGTATGGGACTAATTGTAGTTACTGGTATGAAACTTCTTATCTGTTTGTACTTTTCTATGACTGAAGCATATAAAACGTGAGTTAAGCATACCAGTCTAAACAGTATCTGATTGGTTGCCTCAGAGCTCAGTCTATTAAATATTGACCACTGAGAAAGCTTCATTTTGTTCCATTTAACTTTATTGATCAATGAGAAAACATGGGTCATCTGGGGTAAAAATCAGTTCTCCAGCTTAAATCACAGCTAGGTGATCACAATGACATTTAAGACAACTCTGAACATGGGTAATTTAGTTTGGGGTCAGAAACTAGGTCACCGGGTCAAATCACAAGAAAACGTTGATACATGTAACAAGATACCTCACGACAAAGACTGAAAACAATGTTTTTATCAGCAATGATTTTCATGTGAGCGATATAGAACCATCTTGGCCCTTTAGTTTGTTTTTATGGAGTCACGTGTTATGTTAGCAAACCGGTATAAGGCCAATACTTCAGACTCTAATATTTGTCGATAACAGGCTAAATAGGTCAAATCACATTGAACATTTGAACCATATTCATGTAAACAAACAAATAACAAAATAAATAAAAATAATGTCAATTATAGTATTGTTAACGGATACAAAGTAGTTCATTTACCAATGTACGTCATTGTAGTGGTTAAAAACAAGAGATCCATTATTTCTACTGATTATGACAAATATCATACAGATTCCACATGAGTAATGATATCTGACAAGCGGAATGAGAACGTCAACCTTTGCTCCATGAGTGTCTACATTCACATTTTTATATCCTGTTGTCCCTAACAAATGAAAATACGCAGAAGAATTATTTCATTATGACCAGCCGTTCATAAAATTGTTTTATCAGACGTCATTTTTCGTAATATAGTTGGTCTTTTACGACAAAATTCTGATAACAAGGAATAATATTGCTTCTATATAAACTCAGTTTTATTGCCGCTTATAATGCATAGACATAATATAGATTAATATAAATACATATTCCTTAATCAAACTGTTATTTTCTTCCTCCTTAAGGAAGAGCTTCAGACAGAACTGCTCTGTAATAAACATTACCTTATTGTCATGCCGCAAAAGACATTGCAATTAAGACTCAATTGGTAAATTACTACGCAGTAAATCAGAAGTTGTCGGTTCCTTGTGGAAGTGTTAGTTAGTACAGGTTGGAATATCGTCCAGGAAAACTTGTTAGGTGAGTCGGCTGCGGTGTATAACTGAAATAAATGTGGAAAGACGGCTTGAAACCCAAATAAAAAAAAAATGATAGTCTGTATACTCACACTGTTTAGTTGAGACCTATTTTCTTGTGCGGCTTTCCTTTCAACCAAGCTGTTATGGTGTCCAAGGACGGTTCTCTGCTTGGTGATAATACAGGAACGTGATAAATCACCTTAAACAAATCAGTATACCCGCTTTCTAACCCATGAAGACAGTTTCCTATTTATGAAAAATATTCTTCTAGGTTAAGTAATGTGTTTGAATGCTAGAGCTTTGGGCGGGCTAACACCAAGTCGGTTAGAGGTTTTAAAGAAAGTGTTTCACAGTTGAGTAACCACGCTCTGCCCGCTTAGGTTAATTGATTTCAAAGACTTTACGGAAGAATAATAACATAACCTATTTATACAATGGTTACATTAAATAAAATAGGGACTGCCACCATGTATATGATGACGAAATGATGGAGTACTTGTATACAAGCCCGTTTTCCCAAACATCTTGGGTGTGTCTGAAAGTGTACTATTATTGCGTCATAATATTGTCATTATAACAAAGCGCTAATTGAATGCTTTAGCTCAATGTCTCTCATTTTTCGCAGTAAATAGATATCAACTGCGACGTAAAGATTCATAACAGGAAAGCAAGCGTTGCAATGAAAGCAAATTTGTGAATGCGGATATACATTGTATTTGTATGTATTAGTTATCGTTCATATTTTGAATTTTATGGGATATATCACAAGCGACGCGAAGCGGAGCGCAGTGATATGTCCCATAAAATTCAAAATATGAACGATAACTGATTTACAGTTTGTCCTAATTTCTGTCACGTACGCATATTTTGTCGAGACAAAAACTGTCAATCATCACTATAGATGTAATTTGACACCGCCCACAAAGTACCTCTGGTCTATGCACCTTTATTTTACAGTTTTCGAACGTTCTGTTTTGAGAAATACTTGTTAACAATTACAGCATAAAGCACTGCTTTTTCTCAGTAAATTAAAGTTTTCGTTTTACCATGACAGTTCTAGAATGACATACTAGGCTATACGTGGCTTACGAGTATTGCGCTTGTTAATCACGGCATCTCACCGCTGGAAGTTCGAGTGTGAGATAACATGCAGTCGCTAACTGAGGTGTCTATACTATAGTACTGGCCTATCTAAAACTTGTAATCTATCTCTGAGCTCAAATCTTAATTCCATTCCCAAAGTATTACGGTTGAATATATGGAGCTGATTATTAATTTACAAAATAACATTCAGGTCGATTATCATGTAATATTCATGTACATGTGTATCAATATTATGAGTAATGTAATAATTAATTTAGAAACATCGAAAGACAAACTATGAGATTTGATTAACAGTTTTATAACCATGGGACCTGGTACTACCAAGGAACGATGGTAAAATGAACTGCCCGCCTGTATTTGACTGAAATTCTGTTGTGAACGGGTGTCAAATCCAACAAAAATAACGAAAAGCATGGAAAATTCGTATGACTTGGTTCAGTATGATGCAATCTCTTACAACATCTATAATGATTAAACTCCGCCTATTTTATTGAGCACTGTGCCATTGCGGTAAATGATGACGTATTCTGCACCGCCCTAATCAGCGTTTGGTCACGTAGCGCACAAACTTGACTTATTTTCTCCATGTCAGGGTTTTTGGCACATTTTATGCGATATATTTTTTAAATATCAAATGAAATGCGGACATTTCATTGGACGAGAAATTAGGACAAACTGTAAGTATTAGTTATCGTTCATATTTTGAATTTTATGGGATATATCACAAGCGACGTGGAGCGGAGCGCAGTGATATGTCGCATAAAATTCAAAATATGAACGATAACTGATTTACAGTTTGTCTTAATTTCTGTACATACAGAAAAATAAGTGACACATTTTCTCCATATCAAGTCTTAGGCCCATTTTATGCGATATATTTTTCAAATTTCAAATGAAATGCGGACATTTCATTGGAGGAGAAATTAGGACAAACTTTAAATTTATGATATTAATGTAAGCCTTCAGTACTTTGGCAAATTCTCGCCAAGTAAGATAAATTACAGTTTGTCCTAATTTCTTGTCCAATGAAATGCCCGTATTTCATTTGAAATTTTAAAAATATATCATGCGCCAGGAACCTGATATGGAGAAATAAGTCAAGTTTGTGCGCTACGTGACCAAACGCTGATTGGGGCGGTGCAAAATACGTCATCATTTAAATCGCAATGACACGGTGCTCAATAAAATAGGCGGAGTTTAAATTTACCATAGACTTTATAAGAGATTGCGTCATACTGAATCTAATTGTCCATGTTTTTTTTATATTTCTGTTGGGTTAACGCCCGTTTAAAACAGTATTTCAGTGAAATACAAGCTTTCCTTGGTAGTAACAGGCCCCGTGTGTTAATAAAATTCAAAACTCATAGCTTGACTTCAGGTGTTTCTAAGTTAATTATGATCAGATATTACTCATATTATTGATATATGAATATTACTTCATAACCAACATGAATATGTATTTTGTAAATTAATAATCAGCTTCTTATATTCAACCGTAATACTTCGAGAACGGAATTGGGATTTGAGCTCTGCGATCGAATTTAGAACCTTTAGGCCAGTATTAGGCACTTCCGAAAGCGCAATACCCGTAGGCCACGTATAACCTAGCTAGTATGTCATTCTAGAACTGTTCATGGTAAAACGAAAAGTTCGCTTTAATTACTGAGAAAACGCAGGGTTTTCTGCTGTAATTGTTAACTATTTCGCGAAATAGAACGGACGAAAAGGTGCATAGGCCTAATGATCTAAATTGAAAGAACGATCGAACAGTAAGAAACATAAGAAAATGATAGATGGCTATTGATTGTTAGTATAATAACTAAGAAAATACCAGTTCCAATCATAAATCTAGAATTCGTCATAAGCTAAGTGAAAATCCATCGTTACAGGTAAATGTTGACTTTTATTAACAAAAGCAAACTGAATGCACTCGCTTTCATTTCTGAACTGAGGTACTTTGTGGGCGGTATCAAATCACATCTATAGTGATGATTGACAGTTGTTGTCGAGACAAAACATACGCACGTGACAGAAATTAGGACAAACTGTAAATCAGTTATCGTTCATATTTTGAATTTTATGCGACATATCACAGCGCTCCGCTTCGCGTCGCTCGTGATATATCCCATAACATTCAAAATATGAACGATAACTAATACATAAACCCATTCCCTTACTTGAGATTGATTATATAAGCTAGAATGTATACGTGCTCAAGTAAATTTGATGCAGGCATTCTCACTTTCCGGTTATAGTTGTCTGTGATTCGAGCACATTACTCCACATGCCTAGAAGCCTTGACAGAAAATGATATTTTATCGAAAATTATGATTGAAAACGGCGCATCATCGTTATGTGGTAAATATTTGTGGTAAGATCGATGTGTATATATGCATATTATACAGTCTATGCTTATAGATCATTTGTACGGTGGATAAGTCATTCTAAGATTTATTACAAAAATATGTTATAAAAGTTAATTACGGACCTTTTCAACAGTCAGAGTTTTATAAGACAGACAGTTCACCCCATCTGAGAAGAACCAGCCCTAGACTCCCATCCTCCGCTAGCAACTGCCTACTTTCGAAACCCACGACCCTCTATCAGTTAGAGGTTACAGTGACCTTACTTACTCGTCCACGGAGGCGGGTCTACCAAATCAGTTGCACATTATTATACTAGTACTCTTACTATTCTAATTAACATTGGCAAATTATGGCTGTTTCGAGCATAATTATCAGTTATTATACAAATATGACATACAGTCAACCTCTCTAAAACAACACCTCTTGGGAGAAGCAAAATTATGCTGTTGTTGAGAGGTTACTACTCTAGACAGGTTAAATTAATAATTATATCGTAATTAATTTAAATATAATGGGAAAAGTCATGCTGTTGTTGAAAGGAGGTTTTTGCTCAACAGAGGGCCGCTCTGGAGAGGTTGCACTGAATATCCTGTCATGGTAGAATAATAATTTAGGGGCCTTTGTATTTTTTGGCCCCTACTTATCATATTAAGCGCCTCACCACTGTGAGGTCGAATCCTGTTCAGCACCAGGTACAAGCCGAGGTTATAAAACTTGAGAACAGTCTCCGAGCTCAAATCTGAATTAAGTAAAGACAAGATATTAGGTTTGAGTTCGGAGACCGATCTCAAGTTTTGGGGGCCATAATCAGAACAAGCTGTTGCTGGCTTACTGAGAGTCGGTGTAAGTACCCTGATGAACGCCCGGGGTATTCGACAACAGTTAAAGCTGGAAAATACATTGATTGTCCATGACTGTTAAATATACCTTTAGTTCTATTTGACAGCTGTAATTTATCATTAGACTTCCGGGGACGAAACTTACAAGTATGATCATGAGATACATCTGAAATTAATCTAAAGTTCTAAAACCTAATGGGCTACATATAAGCACCCGTAGTCGAGTAGTTAGGATGTCCGCCCTTGGACCGGGAGATCGAAGGTTCGAACCCCAGTTGAGACTGGATTAGAACTGATGATGTCAGATGATGAGCCGCCTGCTAGTTAAATAAACCCACCCTAGCCAGGTGATGAGAATGGATTCGGGAGGTACAGTGCGCACGAAAGATAAGTACCTCATAAACCAACTTGGATGGTCCTTTCAATAGGGATGACACTATAACAAACAACATATTTTATAAGGATAATAAAACTCATAAATAGGCCGACTAATGTTGCATGTAGTATTTTGATAATAGAAGTTTCTAACAGGATTTATTGGTATAAAACTACGTACTTTTGTATTAATCTAAATCAGGTTCATCTATAGTATCGATAATTAAAGCTCTGATAGAGGCACTGCTGTTGTTCGAAAGTACAAAGCAGTCAAAAGTTTAACTTCTTTTTAGGGCGAGGTATTGGGCAGAGATTTGGAAACTGAACGCGCATAAAGGTCAAAGTACTACGCGTTTCTACATCCGCCACGCAATTGTTAAAGTTGCACTTGTTCCATGTACTTTCAGTACTTTGATTTATGTTAAAGTAGTTAAGCAATATATAACAAAAACGTCGGTTGTGATTTTATCATTTATTAAACATTAATAACCCAAGTTCCAAGAATGGTATGATCGTTTTCTAACTGTCTCTTACTTCTAGTCTTAACTATTCTCTCTTAGTCTTCTACTTAAGACTCCTCCTTAGACTTCTTTTTACCCTGGTGGATGTATCTCTATATATACAAAAGCCCAACTGCATCGCAGTTTCCAGCCCCTTCACGCAGATGTTAGTTGTTTAAACCAATTGTCTATCATGATACTAATTTTAGATAATAGTTTACTTTTTAAAATATCAAGTTATGATTAATCGGGTACAGTGTATATATTTCTATAAACTAGCTGTCCAATCAACCAATAACATTTCATACTTTAACATTAAACATATAATGTTCTAGAGATTTCTTTAATCTTCCCACCAAGTACTGCCAAATATGGGGATTGCTTAAATTGAATGAGCTCCAATTCAACAAATGCATGTATACTACATGTATGACCAATACTCACTATTAGTCTCGTCAGTACACTATATTGATCCATACATGAGTATATTAAAAGGCTGTTTACCTACTACATGCATAATTAAGATAATTAATTACACATGAAAGCCGGCTATGTTACAAATAGTTACTGAATTTACATTTATGTACTAAAGTGTAGAATTGGAACTATTTTCGTAGGCGGTAGGTTAATGGAAGCTCTTAGGTTTGTAGGAAAAAAATCCCGATCGATTCTTAAGACCTTGTGTTTGTCCCGAACAACAATAAAAATCATAATTAGGCCGACTATTGTTACATGTAGTATTTTAAGATAAAAGACATCCATCAGAGGACATATCGGTAGTTTACATGTAGTATTCTCATCTACATAAACAGCTAAAATATCCTTTATTTAATAACCGAGCTATTTCTGGTGCTGTGCCCTTTCTGCCTCGAGATGTTATCTCCTTTTATTTCAACCAGATCAGACAAAGTGGTAACGTAACACCATTTCTGATAAACAATTACGCAACAATCTTGTGGTATTCTTGCGTTCATTTTCATCGTAAAACTTGTTCTTGACGTGGGCATTATTTCCGATAACTATTTGGTTTCAAATCCAATTCGAAATATTTCCCGGAGTTAGTACCTGTTAGGCTAGAAACAATCGTACTAAAATATTAAGGATAAATTATATTGTGATTGTGATATGTTGTTTTTACATTTTCATTAATTGCGTTCTTGCATTAAAACTTCCTTATGCAGCGTTTCATTCAATGTCACTGTTGTTTTAAAGACGTTTGCTACAGTTTGCTACAGTTTTCATAAAGACATACTGGCAGAATGAAATCTGTACAACATTATTTTGTAATTTTGCATGATCATAACATACAATAACAGAAACAGTTAAGCGTTTACGAGTTATCTGCCCTTGATTTTGAATCATTTCAATCTGTAGTAAACTGTAGCAAACGTATTTTAATGATTGGGTTTCATTCGGCTTTGCGCGGTAGACTGTCGAAAGACGGCCCACTCCAGGAGATGATGTTTCTGCAAGTTGGATGGATTTTGGATTGGTTGATTTTAAGTGAGGATTATTGTTTTGAGAAAGCTGGAAATTTTGTATGGGATTGTCTCTGGGAATCTCTTTCTTATCTATATTTATGATGCAAAAATTATTACAATATTCAACAAATTATTTTCCCATACATTCATGAATAGCGCAAAAATAAGGGAAAAAAACAACACATACTAGTATCACAAAGCATTTACTTCAATACATTCTTGTGCGATTGTTCAAACCGCGAATCTTAATACACCAAGCCATTTAGCGGCGAGAAGATATAAACCAGACACATTTTATTCCGATATAAATTACACTCATTGTATTCTTACATAATGAAGATATTATATCATATATGACAAATAGAAATCACAGTGATATTAATTCATTTTTTACATTTTTTAGCCAAACGTTGTGTTTATTCATGTATTATTTCATCAAAGGGTTGATTTTTTACTTTGCTGTTTAATAAGAAATATCCCCATCATACCATAGATATTAACGGCTATTTAAAAGCTATTTTAGAGGATCGTATATCGTCTTATCGGAGAAGTGATGTTCCGTTATAGCTAGTATCTGGCTATTTTAGTCTGTCCATCACATTGAGAAAAAAATTGCTTTTAAACATACATGTGCATGTATTACCGACGACGTTGTTGTTCTTCATTGGTTTATAAACCATTTCCAAACAAGAACTCGATCTTATTACCAAACGTATTACCTTTATTCCAAGTATTGCTCATTAAATACAGAAAGAAGAGCATCAACACCTAGACCATATCATGTTCTGTGTTATGGCGAAATCCTAAATATAGATAAGAAAATGACTTATAAAATGACGATAAGAAATTGGCTTATAAAATGACTTATAAAAGAAAATGACTTATAAAATGAGGATAAGAAAATGTCTTATGAATAAAGGGAAGATAACAAAATGATTAATAAAATAACGATAATTATATGTCTTATAAAGTGACGATATGAAAATGTCGTATAAAATGGCTTATAAAAGAAAATGACTTTTAATAGTTTAAAGTTTATTGGTATTATCGGCATAAGGAAATTACTTATAAAAATGTCTATATAATGGAAATTACTTAAAGTAACGATCGGAAAATGTCTCATAAAATGTTGATATTGTCACCGATATTGCTATTTTGAGAAACACTGTTCCTGGTAATTGTTTGGGATGTTTATATAAATACCATATAATCGTGGCAATATCGCCCTCAGCAATAATCTTAATTACTTTCAGTAAGTGTTCGTTACGTGCCGCAAATGTATCAATGTTGTGTGTTATTTAGTCTAGATATATCATCAACCACGCAGGTATCAATTCGTTAATTGTCAATTAGTTTTTCAGGAGCCATGTGTTCCATTAAAGTTATGTCATGAGGCCAGATTTCTTGACATTGCGAGCTTGCAATGAACATAAAACTTGACATTTTCCATTGAATTTAAATTACAGTTTTTGCCGATCATTGTTGATCACTGATATAAATCATATAAAATTAGATACAAAAGCCCCATATTTTTTAATGCTGATAACTAACATATTTCACTAAGTATACAACAAATATCGGTTTCTAAATATTTTCAATGTTTTGCTTCGAAACCTATTCACTTATTGAAAACGTTTACAATTTTTTTTTCGATTTCTGAAAGAAGGTAATTAAACACCCTCAGTTTGCATTCCTTTGGTTCCAAATTTAGTTTTAAAAACAAACATTTGGACTCTTTATCCTTTTCTTGGGCATTATGTCAAAATATGAATAATTTTCACGGTGATGCCAAACAACAAACGTTTTACATTGGTTGTTGAATGATACCGTCATTACTCTGATCATGTCTCCCATTTAAGCTCGCCAAAATAAACCAATTCGCTAAATTATTATATTTGTAACATCTCCCATATATATTCAATCGAATTAATGGAAAACGGAAATTCTCACCCACTGTTTATTACACTGTCTGTTATTTGGACACCAAACTCCAGCCACATGACTCCTTTCAGTAAAAGATTCTCGTAGATTGATATTGAAGGTAATATATCATGGCTGTATGTTCAACATTTGTCAGCTGGATCGATCAGTTTATTTACTGGTTATTTATACGATAATATGATTGATCTGACAGTTCAAGACTTTCAGAGAAATCATCCTATCGCCCAAACAGATTATTAGTAGTTTGATAACAACACTTTATGTTTGGAAACTCTTTATTCACCCCTGGAAGAAAACAACAAAGTCTAAAAGTGTCCAGACCATCCGCTGTATATAAAGATAACAATGACTGTCAATTTTTGTTTTAAACAAAGGGTCTTTAACTTTACTTGACATCTTTATTTTTTCTTATGTGCAATCCTTGTTTTTGCAACAACATTATGGACTAGCTATCATACTGAAAGTACATATATTAGCACTTTAAATGCCTGCCGTTGAATATGGATACGAAAAAGGATTTCTAGAAAATAGCGAACAGCCTTACCTTCCAAAAAACTCTACCCTACGAAACCCTACCTTCACACAAATACATCTTCCGCAAAACTCGCCAACCCAAAGCCTTAGTAAAGTCTCTATGTACCATTCACACTAATTAGTCACGCATGGCATGGTATTTTGGCGCATTGCACTGTATACGATAAATCAAATGAATTAAATCATAATATAATTTTAAAATCATGACTAAATGACTAGTTAGGTAACAACAAGACAATATTGTTGTCATGATCCCATGATCATAGAATGATAAGACGAACTGTAAAGTGTTTTGATGAAATGATGTTTAAGTCAAGTCTGGTGTAAATTGTTATCTGTCAAAGTCACATCAGTAGTACATTCAAATTATTAATAACATAATCAGTCCCTCGTGTTTTACATTAACATTTATGATAGCTACACCAACATCGAGTCTGTGACATGATGTACGTGTCATAAAACATGTTTTTTTCCATAAGACATAGCAGCAAACATAAGTAAACCAAACCACATCGAAGGGAAACTAGAGTACTATTCATTGTCATCAAAGGAAGGAAGCATGCTTAAACAAAATGTTTATAAATGTTAACTCAGGCTTATGTCTATCCGTTATCGAGAAAAACGAAAAAAGCGACGCTCAGAAACTCAATAAAACGATTCTCGCTCAGGTCGTACCGTAACAATACGGGAATGTCTTCACATCGCACATCGCTTTATGTTGCATCCAATCTGATAATTAAGATAGTATATTTATAACGATAGGTATAAGCGGATTTTTATTGTCTTAATGATTGCAGTGTTATACAGGTCTTCTAAACTGTTGAAAGATTTGATGAACATCAGAGATTATAAGTTTAGAACATATTGTGCTCACTAACTGAACTATTAACACAGCTGTTTATTAGATCTACATTGGATAATGACTTTTAAGATTTGGAACAGGAAATAAATTAAAATTATGATAATGGAGTTTTAGATATACATTAATATTCGTATAGTGTGTCGTGAAGAACTTAATCTCTGGCAAACTGGAGATATTTTTGATTTGGCGATTTAATTAAAATGGATTATACAAGTAACACTTCATCTTATGATTGTTCCGTACACGTTTTTCTGACTTAACTATACTTGTAAGCATTTATAAGTTAATCGGTTGATTGGCAATGGATGGCTGGACAGAGTCTTATTCGTCGGGTGAAAATCCCTACCAAAATTATGAAACGTTGGACGAAATTCTGCATCGTCTAAAACAAAGTAATACCAGCGAGTTTGACATAGACTTGAGCGATTTTCAAAATTCTACAAGTGATATTCAAAATATGCCATGGTTCAAATTCCTTCCAAGGCATCGCCACAGAATCGGAAACGTTTGGGAGTATCTGGAAATCGTACATGGCCCAAGACGTGGGCCACTGGAGGCTGTGATTGCAATAACTTGTGTATATAGCTTCATATTTTTCTCCGGGGTGTTTGGAAACGTGTGTACGTGCTTGGTGATTGTGAAAAACAAATACATGCATACAGTCACCAACTACTACCTGTTTAATTTGGCAATCGCAGATTTGTTATTGTTACTGGTCGGTCTTCCGCCGGAAACTTATTCGATTTGGTCAGCATACCCATGGATATTTGGTGAAGCATTTTGTATAGCCAGGACAATGCTTGCTGAATTGTCAACAAACGCCAGCATCCTGACTATTACCGCTTTTACAATTGAAAGGTAAGTACTATTATGAAACTGAACTACAATCCCTTGAGTCAAACAGTCAAATGTAATTTTTATATTTTAATATTCATCAATATTTTTGACCGTTTGAAATGTGATAATTATTAAAGAGTCCAGTAAATACTTAAATGTTAAACGACTAGTCTTCCCTAAAACTTCACAATTTATTCTTCAGAAAAGAATGGTATAGAATCAATCTTAAACAGCACGTATTCATTAAATTGTTTCTATTTTAAACTTCTATTCAAATGGCAATTCATTTCGATACAAATATCATTAGGTAAAAAAATAAATAAAGTAAGTTGCTATCTAAATTATTTCAAAGTTTCATAATGTTTACGATTTCAATCATCAAAACGAAATATTTTAATAGCCCTTATCTTTTTAAGCCTGAAATACCTCGCTGTGATTGAATGTAATGGACCATGTATGCAACTTTCCTGTCTGGATTGAGTAACTTATGTATGGCACATTTCGTCCATAAATAACACACCGCACCGAACATGCTTTCTGAGTAACTGTCAGTAAATGTTTAACTTACATTGGATTCACCCTCTGTAACCACGATTACAATTTACTTTAAAATTTCTCAGAAAGTCCGATTTTAAATATTGCAGTTAAAACAATTTTAATGCGGTAACATAAAAGAAAATAAATAAGATTTATTGTAAATAAACACATTAGTAAGAGAACGAGTGGTAGATATTTTCAGCCATATTTTTATCCCATTTATCAATTAGCTTAAATTAGTAGTTTAAGCGCCAAAACATATATATATATATATTACATAGTTTGAATAACGAATTGTTTATGACTGAATTCTATAGCTAAGATTGAAAGCATAAATCATCTATTTGTATCAAGCAATATCGTATTGCTTGTCAATTATGACTTTGAATGAACCATGCATACAATGATAAATGACTTCTGAAAATCAATTTCAAGACGATTTTCTCTTACAATCGATAATCATTTTCTCCGTTAAATACTGCCATTTCCAGACGTCAATCGTATACTGTACAACCAGCTGATTGGTATCTCAGATTAATGATTTGTGGTGTGTTACCCTATACGTTCAATTTATGCTTACATGACATTAACTTGCATTAAATTGATGTATGAAGTATGTAGAATTATTATAGAACCAAACATTAATAATAAACTTGTTAGGTATTATACTTATAGATGTTTATTTGAAATTCAAGTTCATTAAGCATTACAGCCCATTGGGACAACAAATTACAACATATTACAGATATATACAGAACATAGCAATAAAAAGAAATGTAACGGAGAATATACATTATAACATAATGTAAAACTGATATTACGCAACAGCTCCAAATTTTGACAAAGCATATTATAAAATACAAAAAGCATATGAAAACTGTATAAAGCATACACAAATTTAGAATAATGATGATTATGGTAATGTATGATGATTCCAAACACATAATACAATTACACATATCAGAATTCAGAAATTAGTCACAAAATTTGCGACATCACAATGAAAGGACACTACATGCTTACATCTGCATGGTAAGTATTATCATATAAGTTGGTTATTATATATAATAATTAACATTGCTTTTGCAACATAAACGTAAAAAAAGAACGTCCAGTATTGAATATAATAGGGACTTGAAAAGTGGCCGAGTGGTTAGGGTCTTTGACTATAAAGCACTAGCCCCTTACCGCCGTGAGCTTGACTCGCTCCGGCCTAGAGAAATATGGGGATGTTGTCCACCTAGTAGACGTAAGGTCAGTTGTTCTACCCAGTAGTGTAGGCTCCATAACCTCATCCACTGCTAATACTAGAAAAAATCACCAAACGAAACTGTCTGGTGCGCAGAGTAAAACACCAATGAAAAGAGAAGAAACACGTATAAAAGATAAATAGTATAGCTGAAGATGCTCAAATGACATCAGCATCTGTAGTGATGATACTCATAAGCATTAGTGGTTTAACTACGTCAGTGATACTCTGTTGATAGTTATATACCTTGTGACTTCAAAGAGATCTTGTTTGTTTGGCTGTCATCACCCTCTTCAAGTTCTTCAAAAACAAAATACTTCAGTTTTGGAGGGTTTCATTACTGATACATTATTTCTGAACTGTTATTAACAGGTGGGAAATGAGAATGTAAGTATAACTACTTGCACTAATTAAAAAACAACTACATTAAGTTAATTATATACTAGTTAACGTAGCCTCTGGTAGGGCAATGTTCTTTGGTGTTTAACTGATCGCCTTAGTGGATTTATAGTTTTAGAAAATCCACTTATCGTAATTTACCATTGTACTAGAAAACATGCCACTTTCGGGTAGACAACGCAACTGAAAAATAGCACAAAACGTAGATAAGTTTTTCTTCTAGACGTATTGTTTTGTGTGCAAAAATATACCAAGCATAGTCTGATAATTTGCCAGAATATCAGGACTATTTCGAATTGTCGTACTCAAGATAAAGATACCATGATATATATACTTACCGTCAAGAGTATTATAGTCATTACACCCACCTTCTATTTTATTAGATCGTTATCAAGCTGTCATAAAAACTTATGTTTATTCCTTCCAATCCGTCAGATGTCCGTCAGTGGCATACATACACCTACTGTGCAGGAATGAAGTTTATATACAAACACACAACGGGGACCACGGTTTTACGGCAACAACATCCTGTACAAATTCCAACATGCTCACTTTATAACATTAATTTATGGAACAGCAATTTCACGTTATCTTTTTTCATTGATAACATGATTCGCTAAATACCACGATGTCATTAAAACACTGTGATGAGTAATACTTGAGGCAGTGTTTTTAATACGTTCATATTCAAATAAAAGGGTTCTATTTTTCGAAAACTTCATTACCGAGAAAAGCAAACTTGGTTATAAGATGGACTCACAAGATAAAGTATTTTGAAGAGTATGAATTCGAACAAAAGCGCCACAAGTGCTGCCAACGCAGGTCTGTTGAGATCGCTTTTTTATATTTTATTTGTTTGATTTTTTTATTATTTTTTCTGTGAGATCTATTCACCTATGAAGTTTCATGTTGCTACCACTTCTTGTTTCTAAGTAATGAGCCTATATTAAAGTTTTTGCAAAGATGCAGACGACGGAATTATCACAATAGCTCAAAAACAGCCGAGCTTAAAATATTCTGTCGAAATGAAACTTCTGCTTTGATATACCAAATGCATGTATACATACATTTTATAGCAGCAGGTTCATCATTATGATAATGTAACTAACGTTAACGTTGACATAATAACGATATCCACTTCGCTCGCTTCCTAACAAACTATTAACAAACACTAAACGATCAGACGGCCATTTATTTTTATCAGACAAGGAATTGTAGACGTGAGCTGTCAAAACGAACACGTCATTTGTTCAGGCGTCAGCGACGGCATAATAACAGATATACATCTCGACATTGTTCTTAACACGTTCAGAGACTTAATAGAAATAGATCCCATGAAGCTATGTGCATGCTGTTTGTTTGTCCATATAAAAAGACCCCCACCACTTGAACTTGAAGATATAAATGCGAGTGACCTTTTTTCATAAGCGAGTATAGTGTTTACATCGCTCCGGTTCATTCTCACCAGGTTGTTTTAAACACATTGTTATGAAAGACAAACAATCATTTTAGTCATTTTGTGTTTACAAATGTACTTTAGTGAAATTGCATTATAATTGGGAAAAATGTCGAACACAAATAAGCATCAGATGTAAAATACAATATGCCATTGTCATATGTCAGAAATAATCTAAATCGTTCATATCATTTTATGATTTAGAAATGTTTAAATAAAACGAAGAGAGCACGCGCCAAAGTCACGCTTATTCATTTAAGCATAACCTTAAGATAGAATAAATATTCGACGGTGTTCTTAACTTATTTAATAGAGAGATGCTTCTACTTGGAAGATAATGATAATTTACATGAATCAATATGTAACACGTTGCCCATTCATATCAGAATAATAATTATTTCGCTACTTTGATACGGTTCGTATTTTCAAATGTGGTCCAGAATACCTGATAAGTTGAGGCCCTGGTCCAGTGGTTATTAGTGCACCGGAATTATAACCGGGCGATCCGGATTCAATTCTCGGTAACGGCAGGTTATACCCTTCCATGAAAAGGAGACAAAAATGTCGATTTTCCTCAACATGTGGAGAAGTTGGCAGCTCCACGTGGAAGGATAAGTTAGTACTGGTTAGAATACAGTCCAGGAAAACTGGTTAGGTAAATCGACCGCCGTATATAATTGAACAAATTGTTAATAAAACGACGTTTAACCCAAATAGATAAAAGTAAAAAACTGTTGATAATAATAATAATGCAGCATTATTAGGTAATACTACGGGGAGATAATACATGATATCAACCCAGTCAATAACTAATATGAAAATGATTATAGAGATTTTCAGAACTGTTCCTTGCCCTTCAGAGGACATTATCTTTATAACCAGGTGAGGCAATGACTGTAAATGGACACAGAACACAAAGCCCCAAACAAAGACTCTGAAATAAATGCTATACAAAAAAGAATTAAAAACCTGGATGTAGATGAAGCCGAAATAAAAGATGGGACTGGGAAATAATCACCCATAAAGAGTACGATTTTGTTATCAGTAAACCTGAAAAAAAGAATGGGATATAAGTATTTAAAATTTGAAATTGGGTGATATATAAAATAAACCAAAACAGAGTCTTATTTTAATATTTTAACCTAGATAAATAGATATAATGTTACACACAATTGAAAAAGGTGCCACTAAATCTGGAATTGAAAATAAAGTCGGAAATGATAAAAATTGGTTGGTAGTTAAATGAAATGATAAAGAGGTACGCACTTTCATACGAAAAATTTATCAAATGTCCATACTATTCTTTTTTCCAAACGCTAATTTTCATTTATTTATTACATTTTATTAAAAAAGACATTGATATTACAGAGGACCGAAATTCACAAAGTCCAAAGTTATTTTTTTCTTCTATTAAGGAAAGAAACAAGCTTACACCAATTAGTTTGGTCAGTATGACTTCCAAATACATGTTTTATGGTCAGACTCGTATATTTATTGTTTATTGGTATTATTTCATTATTGTTCCTTGATTTACAGGTATCTAGCCATATGCCACCCAATGAAAGCCCACACGATGACTGGATTAAAACGGGTGCTGCTTGTAATCACAGCAATATGGATATTTGCTGCAGCATCTTCCGTACCGCTCACCCTTCAATTCAAACTCGTATACGCTGTTTATAAAAACAACAAAACGATCGCAGAGTCCGCTTATTGTGGCATAGGTGAAGACAACCACATAGATGTAACCTTTGAGCTTTCTACGTTCCTGTTCTTTGTGTTTCCAATGACATTGGTCTGCGTATTGTATACAATGATAGCCATTGCGATACGGAAGTCCGCTCTCTACCGGAACGGTTCCGATAATTCACACCAAGAACGGCTGACCGGGGTAGAAGTCCGCGCCCAGCAACAAGCAAGAGCAAGGAAATCTGTTCTAAAAATGTTGGGTATGTTGCATTCTTTTTCTTATTTAACATTCATATTATTAAGTGATTGCTTTATTTGTTTTATTTGTATACTGTCGGCTCTTTGTCTTTGTTGCATTCTCTGGAACCAAATATATTAAACAACTAAAGAAGGATTTGATGTAAATGTCATGACAAAGTCAGTTCAATGTATTAAACTTCAAAAACAATTATTCCAAAGAATTCAAACTGATAATTATAAAATAGTTTCTTGCAAATCAATAAAAATTAACATATGTACAAGACATTTGAATGATAATTGTTTCATTTGATATGAAAGCCAAACATCTGACGAACTATTTGCACAATATTTCATAAAACACTTTGAACCCACTTGTCAAGTAATCGTCTTCCTCTGTCAAAAAGTCAACCATACTTTATGAACTACATGTATTTATGAAGTATGCAAGAAAGGTTCAAGTTTTTATGACTTCCATTCGAAGTGGTTAAAAACGTTGATTCAGTCATGATCTAATGCATCAAAGTCCATTATAAAATTCAGTCATGTGATTTGAAATGGAATCGTTTGTCTTAAAACAAAATATCTAATTTAACCAATTTATCCGTAGTCAGGGCTGAAAACTGACCGTTCCTATGGTGTTTCTTGGGGATGGTAGAGTACGTAGTAACTGGTGTAATTATAACGTATTCGTAGTACCATCGTGTTTGACAGACATTTATCCAATGATATGAACCCCACTTAGGCACTTATGGTAACGTCATCACTCATGCTTTGCGCATGAAAACCTGTAAGATTAGCTGATACTTGTAACTACATGAATCATTACCCTTGTTCTGTATTATCGGTAACGTAAAAGAGGGTTGAGATTATTGTTTTATCATACATCATACTTAAAGGTACTTAAATGGCTATCAAGTTGAACATTCTGGTTCATTTGATGGGAAATATGTTGGTTATCTTGTCTTCGATTAGCGGCTTACAGCACAATAGTTGCTAGGGAGAAATGTAAACTTGCGCATTTTTCTTTGTAAACAAACCAAGAATACTTGTAAGACAGTTTATGTAAGCATCTGCTCTGACCAAAATGTTAATTTACATCGTGTTAGAGAACATAGTGATTATAGACACTTAACAGGGCGATGCTTGCATGGGTTAGAATTTCTTAATAGTATGATTGCACGGTCTAATAATCTAATGCCGTTCTGATGTATTATATACATTAGATAGTAAAGGCGTCTTCATAATAAATAACTGTTTTTTACAGAGCTTAATGAACTGCACGTGAAAAGAGTGCATTCAATTCTTGAACAATATTGTGACACTAATTCTTTGCTTTTTTGTCCTAATTATTAACATGAGAAGTAAATCCAAGATAGTAAAAGCACAACTTCGCAAATCGACTACTTTGTTTTAAACTTCGAGATCATTTCATGCGTAGAAAGTTCAAAAGTGCGAACGTCATCAAAAGTTCAAATCTGAAGGTTCCTGAATTACTGTCTAGTTATAGTGTCTAGGTTGTTATTTTTAAAGAGCGGTCGTTGTTTGATTTAGTATAATTCCTACTCCACTGCACCAAAAATTGGCAGATATTTTTTGTATTAGCGATAACACTTATCTCTCTTATGTCATCATCGCAATAACGAGAGTGTTGAGATAGGTTCCCATCCCGAAACAATATTCTAACATTAGTATGATCAACCAAGGGAATGAAAACGATTCCGTGCTCAAACGTAATTACTTAGTCAGTAACGAACTTGTCCAGAACAGTAAACACATTTCGTGAGCGATTGATAGTTTGTGAAATTTACGTTGATTGGAAATAAAATACTTATAAACGAAGAATTTTGTTTTCAATTGAAATCTATTATAATGATAAAAGCATATGGCAGCGATGCAATATTTATCGATAATGTATTTGGAAAAAAGCAACGCGATTATACACCGCAAGGGAAATATGGATTTCGAAATAAAACTCATGTAAGCCGTCATCAACCTAATATAATGATGCTTATACGACAAGATTTATTGTACAGTTCAATCTGAGGGTAAGAGATTAACGACATCGATATTTTATGATACGTAACAGATTGAGTGATTTGATTTAAGGTAAATACAGAGTATTTATATCATTGCTATGATTGATACTCTCATCCGTCTGATTAGCAAAATGTTTCGGATGCTGTATATATGTATATTAACATTAGATTGCCTACAGAGCTGATTTCTAGGTACATACATTTATATGATACATCGGCAATAAGCTTATACTAAGCTGATTCTAGATCGGGTGTCCAAAAATGTTACAAATTTTCGCAATTTTTGGACGGCCCTTGAAAACAGATGGTTAAAAAAATTTCTTTGCTACGTCAAAACGATATTTCCACCCTCGTTCAAATGAATGACAATTTTTAATCCGCGCTCAAGTTGACTGTGAGATAAAGCATGTACGACTGACAGTATACCTCGTAAAAGAAAAGTACTATGATAAAAAATTGCTTTTTTTTTTAAAAGAAACGCCCCATGCATTTAACACTGGCCTGCAATAGATTATATATAAACTGTAATGACAATCAAAACATGTCTTATATGAAATCCTATTCAAGCAATTAAGTCTATTTGAATATTTATATCACATGGCGTACTATATTCTGAAATGCAAATAACATTTCGGGAAGCAGTCGACGAAGATCGAATTGTTAAAATTCTTTACGTGTTCTACATAGACAAGCTAAAACCACCACCCCTCCAAAAATCTAAACCTGTCATTTTCATCGTTTGATTGACTTAATACGGATGTAGTATGTATTTGAAAAGGAAATTAACTGCTGAGGACACAGGGCAAGTATTTTATAACGTGTTTATATCTGTTTAAAGACAGATTACACCAGACCTCGAGGCTTAGAGTTCCAGACGAAGTATTATTATTTGTTGAAGAATTATGTCTCTTTGCTGCCTTATCTTGGGAATTCTGACACACCATTTTTCAATTTCTATTAGAAAATAGTTATGTGTAGTTATTTAAGAGGGCGGGTGTTCCTGTGTTGCTCCTAAATGCTTGCACTGTCAGTTAATATAATAACGCAAGCCATGTTAGGGTTACAAATTGTGAATATTTTACTATTTTGATGCTGGAGTTTATAGTCTCAGCCACACAAACGATTTATTCGTTTCATACACTTTACACTTAAGTGGTATTTGAATGTAAATATAACTGTATGTTTTGTGGTGTAAATAAAAGTAGATAAACTAACGAAAGCCAACTCACCAGGAACGAAAAAACAACATCTTTGCACTTTGGTATAAGTCAAAATTACAATATTTATATCAAATATATTTTTTGTGTATCTTTTCATGCTATTGTAATGAAATGTTGTTCTCGGATTTTATTCTGATAAATTGACATGAAATATATTCATTTTGTTTCAGTGTGAGACACAAAATTACTTTCTCTGATATGATAATCTTTATACTGAAAAAAAGGAAGTAAAAACCCGGTGTCCGAACGCGGGGCTGTGATCTCGTTTCAGTTTTAAACAAGATTTTCTCTGTAGTTAAGAAATGTTGAATTTCAACTCTGAAAGCTTTACTATTAGTAGTGTTTGATAAACACAATAAATAAAATGAAAGTAGGCATCATCTCAATGGACTGATATAAATAATGTTGATACCCATTCTTTAGATGCCCGTACTCAGTAATTTCATATTAATTGTCAGTATTATTCATATACATAGTCCACTAATTTTGCTGCGTTTTGACATAAGCTCGCATTATCTTTCACATAATACCAATAAAGCACTGTTAAACATTGGTATATATTGCATGCGGTGTCATAATAAATCAAGAACAACGCTGCTTAAAACGTAAATAAAGACCAAACACACCTTCATGGCTGCCCGGCGTACATGTGACGATAAGCGAGATGTTTATCCCCGATATACTGATATACGGGCCCCAGACATAATAACTTCTAAAATCCCCAACAAAATGGAATTCAAGGACATATCAACGGTATAAGTGACAAACAAATAATTATTTACTTGGCTTGTGCATCGATTTTTTCTTATTTGCTCGACGCCTTGATTTATTACATTCTCTAAGCATTTAAAGGAATCAACTTGCATGGTAATTTATTACTCATAGTAAATTACTCCAAAATGATACACTATAGCGAATTATTCACCACAGGCTTACTTAAACTAAAACATACTAATAATTTTGTTTTACGTTTTCATGGAACTTAACCTCGTGTCTTTAAACATCCCATAAGTGACATTTGCAGATGTAAATGCAAGAAGGTTATGTATGTATCTTTGTGTAATGAAGACAGTCCCATTCTGGCACTAATCCCTTCAATAGTATTGTATAACAACCAATAGTTAATGAATACACTACTTCTAAGTTTATCTGATAATTGAAGTTCATTACGAGAAAAACAATTGAAATAAACAAATTTTTTAATAAGAAATCACGTCACTTTTAATAATCTTACTGGATATACAATATTAATACTACAACCTCAATCTGACTAAAGTATTCGATCTTCCTGACGGCAAGATCTGATGACGGCCTATACCAGTTTCTATTTTCAAAAGTCGGAATTTCCATGATCACTATTTATATCTATTTATAATTCAGCCAATCGTATAACTCGTTTCATCGGTACTTTGGCCGAATGAACTTTCTACCTGACGATGCTATTTAAACGTTAGTAAACATTAAATTACGTATAACATATTTGTCTGCAACCACTTTTTGATTTTTTTAGTAATCCTGGTCGATTCGGCCATAGTAGTACAGAAAATTTAATAAACACGCATGTCACATGGGCGCTATCATTACATTTAGTTGCGTAAGAATAGGTGTTCGTGATAACTACAAGTCAAATATTGCTTTTTACTGCGGTTAAAAATAGAATCAGATCACTTTCAGAATTATGAAAGTAAGGCGCTGATTGGCTAGTGGAAAAGGTCACCTGAGGTGACCTTCTATAGGTCGTCTTCAGATCCTCATAGCGTAGCGGGTTTGAGGATATGATTTTAATCAGATTGACTACAACCTATACGGCATTGCACAATATGTGATGCTCACAAATTCAAACATTGTAGAAGTCAAGTTTTGAATGCCTCTAATTTGTAAATCAGATGAAAATGTCATAGATTATTTCTAATATAACAATAATAGTTTGTAAACAAATGTTTAGATCAAGCAAAACGGAAAGAAATTTTTTAATGATTAATCTGTGCGGCTTGACATTTTGGTTTAAACATATTTATTTGTCAAGACAAGACATGAAACATTCATACAATGCAAACATCTAGACAAGTGGGTGAAATTAAAAGCTGCTGGAGCTAAACATTAAATAACGGTACAAGGTTACGAAGGTTAAAGACGATTAAAATAATACATCACGACCAAAATTATGTTTGTTGATTGGTATAGTTATTTGAGTGAGAATTAAGCATACATATTATAATATTAAAGAGATTTGTGAGATGTAGGAGGAGTGATATTAGAGGTTAAAGTCGGTGATGAAACTGACGGTTACTAAACTTCAGTCAAACCGTTTTGGTTTCTCTTTATACCTATGAATGAACAGCTTGAAATATAATTTCATTATCTACGGTCGTCCGATAAAGAAGCATTTCCAAACAGCAGAGGCTTTAGAGACACACAATTTGAAATATTATCTGAATGAAGGCGAGTCTTTTTTCTTTATTTTTTGTCTCAGTTAATTAAATAGCATCTTTGTGAGAGCGAGATCGGTAGATTCTGTTACTAATTTTAGACGGGTGATGCGCGTCATCACTGCATCTTTCGCGTCCCTAGAGTCTTTCTCCAAAATCACGTGTGGGAAAAACATGAGACTTGATCAGTGTGATATATTATATTCGCGTTATGAACCAAATAAATTCAACTATGATAAATAATGTTTCTGTATGCACTATGACATAAAGTTAGAACAATGGGTTTTAGACATAAGTTAGAACAAGGGGTTTTAGATCAAATAAGGAACAGAACTTTATCTGACAATGTGCATTGTCAACAAGTACAATGTATATGTACAACATATACATGTATATACAAATGATTAAGACAAAATCTATAATTCTATAATATTATTACAAAATCTTTACTTATTATCAAAGGTCATTATCAATTATGATTAATTATAAATATATATAAATACATGTATTTCGAAGCATGAGCAATACAATAAATTCAATAAAAAAATCAAATAAGTGATATATTTGGTTCAGAGAATGCAAAGATACATATTTGAAGACATTTGTTCTAGGTTCGAAAGAAAAATGGACATTTTTGTTCTTGTTAAGGATTGTATGTTGTCATTGTATGTAAAACGTGTTTCTTTGTAATCCGTTCTTATGTAAAAAATATATGGTCCGATCTCTCCAACAACCCCAGTTTAATAAATAATGAAAGAACAATACTGAAATCACAATAAATTGTACAGCAATCATTAGTCGAGGTCAACAAATTTATTTTAAAATAATATAATTGATCACAATTATGTGCGTTTTATTTCATGTGTTACGTTTGCTGGCGCACTGGCACTAATAACGTATACATTCCTAATGTAATTCCAATATTCGTATATCGTTACCCACTAACTGACTAACAGCCTAAGAAATCAACATACACACAAAAAAAATCAGAATACAAAACTTGTGGACGTCAGCGCCTCTGGAAGAATGTGAGGCAAACTAATTCATCTAGCAGTTGAACTACTGTTGTCTCTGTTTTTGTATCTGCAAAAATAATATTACGCAGGCCATGTTGAAATTGTTAATCCTGTGTAAAACTTGTTATAGTGATAAACGGATAAATAATATAATCGTTATACGTTGCTGTCTAGACTTATACCACATGAAATAGTCACTAACACAATTATTATATCATAACAGTGCTTTATTCAAATGTTCCAAATAAAGTGTTCTATAATTATGCTGTTTTCACAGTAAATCGCTTCAAAATGTTAATTGCTAACAAATTAAGAAATAAAAGTTACTGAACTTTAGCTTAAGAGATTTTACGAGTATGCATTATTCCAATTTGCTTGCAAAATCATCTGAAAACAACACGGAAGCCTGCGTATTATGTTTCTGTATGAAAATTAGCTTCTTTATATTTCAGTGGCGGTCGTTGTTGCTTTCTTTGTGTGTTGGGCTCCATTCCACGCACAGAGGCTCATGACCTTGTACATACCAGCCGCAAAATGGACTGATAAACTACTGGATGCGCACAAAGTCATATATTATATATCAGGAGTCTGCTATTTTGTTAGCTGCACCATAAACCCTATATTGTACAGTATAATGTCTTTGAAATTCAGGCAAGCTTTTAAACAAACTGTATTAAGACCTAAATGTTGTAGACAGAAAGTTAACATGGTCACGAAAAGGACATACTTTTCATATAGGTTTTCACATAAGAACGGTTATTCTGAAACAAGTTTTACTTCAGTGGACCATGGATCCCCGGCAAGAAGTTTCCATTCTCATTCGAACTCAGACCCAAATTCAGATAACGCGAGGATAAATGCTGGTGGCCATAAACCAAAGGAAGACATATAAGGAAGAAACACGAAGAAGACGGGTATATAAGCACACGTGAAACGGAGTACCAGCCACTAATTGTAATGATATATCAATATATGTATAAACATGACACTTTTTTATTTAAATGTGTAAAGTAGGAATGCAGGACAAGTAACTTCATTGTGTCAACTACATTGTGTTGAGAACATTGTGCTGTACTTAGAAGCGGACACTAATATTGAACCAGCATATTAAATAGGAATTAAAAAAACTGATAATTGTGATCACACGCACATTTTCTTTGAGGGAAAAGTTTATGTTATGTTACAATGTTTAAATGAGACAGGATTTATCATCTTCTCGAAAGCTTATGTTAATGGGAAATTTATATCTATCAAGCACGGTCGATCTAATGTTACAACCCTATTTTATCATTTCATCTGAGAATAAACCGTTTATTTGTGACAGCACGTGTATCATATCATAAATAACCATTTATCTTTTCCTGCAGTATTGATTCGCTGAAATCCTTATATACATCAACTACCATATCGCTCATGGATTGCATATATTTTTTTCTTTGTTTTATCACACTCAGTTGGACTTCCCGGCACGGTAAACTCGTGTTTTATGTTTCTTCAAAGTGCTTTTGACGTAATTTCATATCATATTTCTTCAATAAATTCTCGAAAACTCTTTATTAACAATTTTAAAGCATAAAAGTTATTACACGGTTCGGTCGTGTTTCATTCCAGACAGTTATTCTATAATATTATAACATCTAGATGAGAATACAAAATACACTGATAGCTTAAAAGCATTATACAAACATCCAAAACAAATTTATGAAGAAAAACAATATTTGTTCTTGATAGTAGAAAAGTACGGGTATCATAAATATGTCTCCCATGGACAATTCAGTCTACACCTGTTTTTAAAATCATTCCCTTTTGAATACTAGTTTTATCAATCACAGCTGTGCAAAATATTAATTTCATGACAATTTAATGATACAGGTAATGTACTTAAACAGTATGTTGAATAAATACTAAAAAAAAAATACATTGGATGATGATGCAGACGAAGTTATAGGCCTACTATGTCTGTTTTGGTGAAAGTCTTGGTTTAAAGAGGCATGCCATGGAACTGAAGTGTCTCGAATAGCAATAGAATCGGTATAATTTAATGCCGAAATCAGTTAATGAAAGCCCTGTAAAAAGTTACGAAATAATCCGATAGTTTACTCAAAATACGCATTTCAAAATTTACCAACCTGCCGAAAAATGTAAGCAAACAGTGAAATGGTAAGTATTGTTCATGTTCTGTTCATTTTTGCGATATCAAGTTTATATAATCAATCAATTATAAGTATATCAATATTCGTACATTTAGTAACATTCAGTAACATTCTCAGACGAATCGAAAATATCGTTGTCGTCAATAAAAGGCTAGCAGCCTTTAATTGAAATCGACATGCAAATACCGATGCGCACGCTATAGAATTATGTTTGAACACACATTCTTCTTTGACTTTTCGGTAATAATAGGTTTTACAAGTGATAAACGCATTGTTTGGTGCATTCAAACCAAGACACAGCAGTTCCAGAGCATGCCCCTTTAAAGACCATTCCTTAACAGGAATCGAACATATTTAATTGTTAGACAAGCCTGTCCGTCGAGACACGTTGCAGATAAGGTATTTTCTCATCTACAATTTCAAGTTATTGTTTTTCAAATTCAGTCAGCGATCAGTTGGCTTGACACGCACAAGCGTTATCTCGTCATGTGCAGCCTGGCTAAGAGTTTAAGTTTTTACATTTGAAACACCATATCAGTCTGTAACAGTATTCCAAAGTGTTATCTCTGTTGTATTTGATGAAGAAATAAACTAGCAAATGCTTCCCTACAATAATACTCGAGTGCTGAGTGTGGCAGTACGTTCTATAGATCCCCTGTTCGTAATATTTTGCTTGTGCTTTCAATATGGTGACGTATTGAATACTTTACGGTAAGAAACATCACTATTATATAAAATTAATGTTTAAATTTAGAAAAGAGAAAGATGGCTACTGTTCTCCAAATACTGCCTTCCCAAAATCAGTCAACCTCTCCTTACACTCATAGCAACATGCGAAACATGGGCAACCATGTTATCGACACATCCATTGTTTTGTTTTAAATTCTAATTCATAGGACAGCCACAGTTGTCATCAAAAGGTTCACCTTTTAATGAACGCATAGTCACAATATGTTCCTTGTAAATAAAACCAAGGTTACTTATTTGATAAATATATTTTCAAAATTGTTCATAAAACTTCAGCTACTCCAGATGATTAATTGAAGTAATACAAGAAATGACAGTTTGAACAGTTTTAAGTTAAACACTTAACGTATTTACACTAATCCAATCACTGAGCTGCTCAGAGTCAGGAACATATCCTGAACGTCATTAATCAAATTGTTAATGAGCTGTAATAACTTTGTACGATTTGGAAAGTATATTATCAAATCATCTAGTCGATGATAACAATAACAACAAATCTCACTGCAATGTAATAAGCAATTGTAAAAAATCGGATGTGTATTGTTTCGGCTTAAATGATCTCAATATAGCAAAACAAAAGACTAGACAGAGAGTTAAACGGAACTGATAGCTGAAATATATGGCTTAATAAACTGGTAAGCGCCAACTTGAAATAGGACCACCTGGTTCACAAAGACTTGAACACATTAATAAGATATTAGTACTAAAAATAATCTCAAAGAATGAACAGAAGGAGGATGCATTGCCAAAAGAAGCCCATTATCATTAACAAAGTGCATTTGCTAAAGTATCGGTAACAACCAAATGTTCCATTATATTAACTACCACTGATATCCGATAACAACCAGATTTGACATCTGCGATTTGTAAAAGATAATACACATAATTTTTAAAGACAGAATTGCAAGCAAATTCCAAAAGTAACATACATTATTGCAAACAGAAGCAGAAGAGCCATTTCGAGAATCATTCAGTTTCTCTGAAGTGTTCAATCAATTACATGTAACATGTTTTCTGGTTGAAATTGTGTAAGTGCTAAAAGTTTATGATTAAAATAATAAAACAATAAAATATCATCAAAGTGTTTAATACCGTATACATCAGTATCATCGTGTGTATTTCCATTTCAAAGTAATTCTATAGAAATTCCATATAAAATTTTCGATATGAGTGAATCAAATTTTTAACTTAGCTTCTGTTTTACCTGTTTGCCGTACTTCCACAAACACACACGTGTCCATGACATTGTGGTTCGATTATGTTTATCGGGCATTTCGTCTTCACTAAGTACTTTGTATTCATGACTGCAGCATTTTTATCATCGTCATGAACAAATCCACCTCATGAATGTCACATTATCTTCTCGTTTAGGTATGATACAATGCAACAATGGTAACAACTTGGTCATTACACCGTGTTACACTTCAGCTCATGTAGTTCCTAATCTTTTTGTGAGTTTATTATGACATTAATTGTTGTTCAGAAAACCACAACAGTTGTGATAACATGTACAACCAAAGACTGAAAGCACTCAAGGAAGCTGAACCTGCAGAGACTTGTACTGCAACGGGGAACGGGAATTAGTTTACCAATTGCATGGCGGATGTAGACAAACGTAGTTCTTTGGTACGCATCAAAGTTCATGCGCTCCGAGCGAATGACGACTACGAAAGGCTATAAGTTTCCGATAATGAAAGTCGACAATTCACCAGGACGTTTGGTGCAACGTGATGACTGGTTGTCGTGAATTACAAAATGTACTTGTGCTTTAGAATTTATCCGTTTGGTTGGTCTCAATGCATTCTTTTCAGTCAACAGCTTTCTCTATTCTCAGACCCGGACAGTAAATAAGAGAAGAGCGAAAGAAACAAAGTTAAATTATGCCTACATTTAGAACAATGAACAAGCAGTTATCAGCTAAATTAATTTTTCGGGGAATGAAAGACAAGCATAAGGCAGTTTATACGCGAATTACTGTGGAATCATTAATTTTCGATGTGAATTTAGTTTCGTGGATTTCGTGGGTCTGCATATCCACGAAATCAAATCCCAATGAATTTAGAGGCAGAGATAAGGCATTTTTTTCTTTAATCAAAATCCACGACTTCACGTCCCCACGAAATAGCCATTTTAGTAAAACCCACGAAAATAAATGAAAATACAGTAATTCTTGCTATAACCTAGCTTTCTGTCCTTGTTTACACTATTTGACTATTTTATTGATGACTTTTAAAGCTAAGTACTCATACGTGATTGTATATAATTAGTTCCTTACACCGATTTTTTTCTGAAAGATTAAACCAACTTTACGATTTCCCCACCTTCCATGCTGTGGAGTGTTTAAATATAGAAACTGTTAAAATGTTCCATTAGAAGAAGGTGTACGAGCTTTTTATATATTATTACGTATATGAGTATCACAAGACACGTGTATACGAAACTGTAGTTATTCAAAATTTTATTACATTTGTGACAGCCTGAAGATCAAAGTAACGTTAAAACACGAATATGCTTCCTGGGAAAAGTAATTTCATCGAAACATGATTGTGTGTGCATGTTATCTCGGGATAAGAATAAATGTACAATAGCATACATACGCTTTCGTGTATTCAAGACCTGATTAAATGTATAACAGTTATTCGCTCGAGAATGATTGTGCCCTACAAAAAATGAATAAAAACATGCAGTTTTTACGCAAACAAATATTTATTCAAATAAAACCATCACAAAATGCTGTAACCAGTAGTTACAGGTATTTTCTGGTCTAAACTACAACGCACATAAATGTCTGCTAGACAAATCAAAGCCACGGAAAAAACAGTACCATACATTCTGATGACTGGCAATTATCTGCATCATGAACGATACTGAAAGTAGATTGTCAGAAGCGTCTCAACACCCAAAATAGCTGAATTGTTGTCTAGATTGTTAATACATGGTCGGTATGGTCATTAGTACACTCATTTGCTGCAGCAAATAGTGTCAGATAATTATTGTATCAACCTTAACGACTGTCATATTAGATAATCTGAAATAAAGCGAGTACTAAACATTTTCTTCTTACCATTTGCTTATACAATCAGTTTCCATGCAATGATTACTACATATATTCGATTTGAACTAAAACTTTAAAAATGAAAATCAAGATTATTCTACGGAATTTATATTCAGACATCTCTCGTGATAAAACTGCTTAACAGAAAGATCTGTCACATATTTTGTCTATAGATAGTATTTAACTTAATGTAATTCCATAACAATTTTGTAAAATTAGAAAATCGGCGAAACTGTCAAGATATTTTTAATTTCAGACTTGGGAAGGGCAATACGTCTGCTACTATCGACGTTTGGAAGACGTTCTATACAATATTAAATAAGTCTGCTTTTGTTTCCATTTAAACGCATCATTATATTCACCATAACCCCAAAACACAAACTTCAGTACATATTATCATCGAATAAAATAGGAGTTTATTATTCTCTTGAAAATATTTAACTTGTAAAAAGTATGTAAGATTACTTTATTTATATAATAATAACGTTATTATGTGTATACATTAACACAACTGTACTAGTTGATAACGCCAGTAAAAAGCTGTTGATACAATGGTGATTATACTCTGCATAAAGGTGTATGTTATTATCAGAAGTTTGCTACAATGGCCTGAGGTGGTACGTATGTTTAACTAATTGTCATTCAGTACTTCAATTTTTTCCGGATCAGGAAAATACTATATCAATTAATATGACAATGATAGGATTGATCAAATCCGACAGATTTGATAAAATCTGCAAAACGGTTTAATTATTTGGAATACTGCTTTGAATACAAGTACAGCTTGACGAAATAGGTTGTGCAACTATTCTATCAGCATACTATATCCGTATAATAATTACAATTATATCCTAAGGACATAGAGACGTGACCAAACAATGCAGCAATGTGATATTTTGCAGTTACTGACGTAAACATAGTTGTTGAAAGGGTTTAGAATTGCAGACGAAACCATACATAACATTTCAAACTTCATCCAGTGAGTTCAGTTCAGGAATATTGTATAAAAAAATTATTCCCATATGCAAAGATTCCGTAAAGACCCGCGTGTCTATATAACTGCATGAGTTTCTCTGTATTACAGTTTTGAGTACGAAACAAGAGCGCCACAAGCGGTGCCAATGTTCGTCAGTTCATCGCCTAAGAGAGTTCTATCGACCTATGAAGTTTCATGTCGCTACCTCTAATAGTTTCTAATTTATGATCTACATTTAAGTTTTGCACAGACGCAGACGCAGTGATCACCATAGCTACACTTTTTCTTCGAAAACCGCGGAGCTAAAAATGCAAACTTGCTGCATCATGGGCTATTTTTAGACGTTGCGTTGATAGTGCGATCCCTCACACAAATGTGATAAAACAAAGTTGTTTTAAAATGATCTCTCTCGTTCAATTATTTTAGGATTGGTATACGCGAGCTCTTTATTAATAAGGACATTGTGGACCGTTTTTACTTTTTGTTATCTATTTTAATAATTTTAGCATCTCGACCTTTTATCAACATGTTATCTTTTATGTTCTTGATATGCTTGCAACAAAGTAATGACCAATTTATTCATTGCTGTTACTCTGTCTTATCATAACTAAATTTTAAATATAGTTTTTTTTAAAATACATACAAAAACCCTTCCCTAGAATACTACCTTCCCATTTAACACATAGGACCATACAAATAAAAAGGAATACAAATTATTGTCTCTTGGAGGGCACACTCATGAAAGGGTCTTTAGCAAAACTACAGGGATCTAAACTAGTTTTGCGGGACCAACTCTCAAAAGTACCTCAGAGGAAAACAAAAATAAAGTAACCTTAATCAATAATAGGCAGTTTTTTATTTAAATGATATTTGTAGCAAATGATGATTTATTAAAAAATAGAATCGAGTGCTTGCATAGATGATAATTGAAATTGTGAGGTCAGATTTTATCTTTCTGTTATACAACATACGTATATAGAATTAAAGTATTTAATATACGGCAAAATACCCAAAGTGCAAAACTAAAGCATAGAGTGACGTATGTACACCAGATACAGATAGTTAACATTATATTGAAGCATTAACTGTTGTTAAATGAGGAATACCTAATGTTAAAGAATTTGAAAATTGCAGTGTTATGACAGAGTTGTTGAAAAATCATCAATTACTAAACACCAGAGTTTGATTTTAAGATTTTAAATAGATGATTTATTGCAAAAGGTCTGTGTAAATTGTCTGCAAGCACCAACGTCTCATTATTCAATGATAACTTGACATATTGCCTTGTTAGACACACAAATCAAATGATGCAATAACAACACTGCTTTGGTGATTCAGCTTTGTATTAGACTTTGTATAGCAGATAACAGACATTTTAATTTATGGAATGGGTGAACAATTTGAAATAAAATCATTTTGCAAATACAAAATGTAAAAAACCTTGGCTTCCCACTGTACCAAAAGCATTTGGCGCGAATGATACAGAAAACTGTGCAGATTACAAAGAAAGGACAGCTATACGTAGAACATTCACATATTTCCTCTTAGCATGCGCCTTGTAACGTTAGAATTGAAATCAGAATAAAATACTTACAGTTTCCTTTCTCCTGTCTTCGTGCAAAAAGTGCTTCCCGCACAACCCATTCATGACGACCAGAGTCACGTGGGTTAGCAACACTGAATACCTTAAATAAGCTCATTTTACTCTTATTATCACCATATACATCGCCCGTATTTTTATAATTTGTTTTCGGCGGTATCATTGATGTATAAAATTATCTAATGGTTTCTCAGTTGCTACAATCGGCATAAAACAACAGGAAAAAGAGGACAGTTTTGAAGAAAATCTATTTAACCTTTCGCAGTAATGTAAATGCCAATCGGCAAATTTCTCAAAAGACGAAACAGGGCTTTTCTTAATAATAAAACATAAATTATAGGAACATAAAATTATGCAGTCTTTGGACAACGCCACAATATTCAACCATTCTTTTCTTATTTTGTTAGTGTTAATGTCCGATTCACTACCTTTCCCGAATGTATGGTTCAGCAGGCATGTCAATATACCTTAGTTACGCCAAATTATTTTACGCCAAAATTATACAGTATGGCGGGAATAGTTTTTTAGATTTGATAGCACAAGCTATACTTCAGATCACGAGCTCAATATTAGCTATGATGGAAATGTTTGTAATAAGGAATTCATACTTTCACTAGTTTTCTTCTGAAATTGGTAATTTTGAAAGAAAGGCTTGATTTAATGATGGGTATAGAATCGATACAAATTCTCCAATTTTGAAGAGCTTCCATGGGAAGATAATGCTACAGAACAAAATAAAAGAAAAATAGAACTTCGACGATGATATGCAATCGTTGATCGAACATTTTTGCTCAAATTTCTACATTGGCAAAATATTACATAAATTGTTTTCTAAATACATTCTTGTGTTAGACGTAATTCATACATAGTAAGTGAAGTGCGTGACAGACACATTATGAAAAGTAAACACATGTAGTTCAGTTATGTGCATATATTCATCAAATACAAATATACCATTTCGCACAACTGTTTACTAATTTTTGAAGCAAACATTGTTGAGACAGACTGAACGTCAAGAATGGCGGAAGGATTTAGTCGATTTACATGAACTAATTCATAATTATTATTCAATTGGCTCTTAAACCCCTTTTTACTTTTCTCTCATTGTTTTTCATTACTGATTTCTATATAGACATTAACAGCGAAAATGTGGCATTTTTCGTGTTACCAATACCGCTAATATAACACATTATTTTTTTCTGTTCTTTTTTTTGTACCAGCAAATACGTTTTTCATATAACATTATGTACTTTTATTTGCATGTTGTATCACTTGTACTTGAATATACTGGCATTGTGTACACATGTTTTGCACACCTATGTAGATTTTTATTACATACTTGCGTATTTCCTTTGACAGTTCTCTTGTAAATCTTAGAAAATATAATTCTTTGGAATCTTCCCTTCCGATTCCCATACCACACATATAGATAGTAGATTATCATGATATGATGTTCGTTTACATGCGTTATATTAATAAAATATCACATTAATAGAGTATGTGTGCACATGTCATTTAAGTTTCTAAATGACGATTTTGCAAAGACTAAAACACAATACTACATAAATGACTAGAAATAGATTTTTGCAAAACACTAAAATGTTATTAACCAAACACGTAGGTGGGCTACATTAACCGCCATAGAACGGACGCTGTATAATTCTTTAAAGAAGCATGGATATGTGTTTCATAGGTCTCAAAACGCTTCTTAACTACAACATTCGATTATATAAAATAAAGTCCAATTGTATGGTCTTGTCACTATTAGTTATATGGCGTTTGTTACCGGGACTAACATCACGGTTCAAGTCTAATTAATGACGGGATGTTATTTACTATCATCAGATAATATAAACGTCGCAATGAAGCTGCACAGTAAAGTACATTGAGTTTGTTGTTTTGCTAAGCCTTTTTTTCTCAAAGTGCGATTGTATGCAAGACACATCTATTGAAATGATAATCAAGACTTGCCAACAAAGTCTCAGATATATTCTTCTATTTTACGAGCAATTCAGAACTTACAAGAATGTAAATGCGACCGAGGTGAATTCTCAAAAGCTAAGACATGACTTGTAAATAGGACAGTACGCTAGGCATTCAGAGACACTTCAATTGGAGACACTAGCATCACGCATAAATTTGTATGTAAAGACGAGTTCATCCTTTTGTTTCATAAAACACTGTCTAATTTCATAGCCATTAAATATTTCTTCATTTGCAATTGATACGCGTAGTAATATACTCATCTTATCATGTAGATACTTAACCAGAGAGCAAGAATAAAACACGAAAACTGTTAAAAGTTTGCATCATTAAATACCTGTACCATCATTCCTTACCATTTACATACTGAATGCTTTTTTCAATGGATGGATACAAAATAATAAACAAATTATATGTAGCAAACGTTGTATATGAAGTATGATATTATAGATCTTAAAATCGGAAAAGTACCGAATACATTTTGAAATTGTAATTGATTCATAAGTTAATATCTAAATTATTTATTGTATTTGAATGAATGGAGTTTTTCTCGGTGCTGAATTGCAATGAATTATATTAACTTATTTTGCATAGTGTACGTTTGTAGACAGTTCAATTACGTCGCATATAAGCAATTACAATTCCAAATGCTGTTATTATCTGAAATTAAATTTTACATCGTAATGCCAATCGGCAAATTACATCGTGTTCAACAATTGTTTTTGGAGAATTTTTTATGATGGACGCGTATCGTAGGCGTAAAGTATCTATAACTTTACAACGAACTGAATTTAAAAAAATGAGCTTCTACGCGGTAAAACTAAATAATCCTGGCCATAGGTTTGACTGCTAGTTATAAAAGACGACACGCTTCTGTATATAGCAAGATTCGTTAGATATACATCAAGTATATAATTTTTATTTTAGCGTATTCAGTTTTGATGCACATATTTGACCAGACGGTCAATAATTTAAGAATTTAATGACTTTGCAAGTTATGAATTTGTGTCCGATTTTGTTATGACCTGATAACAACAGAGGCATGCTACATGTATTTTACATCATTTTACATACATTACGACGATGCGATAATTACAACTGATTAAAAAGGCAGGACTAGGTAGATAGTCATAACTCGGATATGTGAATCCCTTAAAGCTATTCTTTAAATATTGAACGACATAAAAATTGCTTTGGCATGCTATTTATATATACTCAGATATTTAATATCACCAATAAACTTTGAATTAGACAATATACAAAAAAAGCAGGCGCAACTTCATATGAACAAAACCAACGAGATAACATTTTAATACGAAGTAGTTGAGAAAATCTGTCCAATTGCAAAATGCCTGAAAGATTTTGAACAAAAAGGAACACAATTTAATGAATTTATTCTATTTGTTTAAAACATCCTAATGCACGCATGTAACACATCATTTGTTTGTATTGAAACCCAATACTGCCGAGGAAAGGCGTCTGGAAAACTAAACGAATCTTTGTATATCTCCATGTCGTAATCCCATAGAATAAAATTGAAATATACAATTATCTATGTAAGGCTGTAAATAAGTACTCACTCAGTATGATTCATTTATCAAACAACTCGCGCCTTACAAAAGTCATTCGTCTCGTATGTTGGTCCGATTGGGAACATATTCTGTGCAGGAAGGTAGGAAATTGTGTATGTGACGGTTTCAACAGCTCTGTTCCGTATTAACATATATGTAATTCAAAACTTTAATTTTACATTTTAAGCTGTATTTACTCTTACTCGTCTACCTCAGTTACCATTGTCATATACTACATGTAATTTGGACAAGCAAGTTTATATTCAAATTTGTATTTGAAAAAGAGTGCCAGATCACAAAATACGCCCGTCAAAATTCATTTTTCAATGCATCAAGGGACATCACTCAGAAGTGCCGGTGTAACGTTTTCAAGCTCCTCCCTTTTCAGGTTACCCCCCCCCCCCCCCCCCCGGTAACTTAAAAACGTTTTCGAATTACCCTACCCGGTAATCTGTAAACGTTTTCAGGTTACCCCGGGGGCGCTTTGAAAACGTTTTCAGATTACCCCTGGGGCGCTTTGAAAACGTTTTCAGATTACCCCCGGGTAATAATTTGAAAATTCGTAATAAAAGTGAGCTTCCACAGAATAAGGAGATTACAATTTCAAACACATAAATGCATACATGTACTACAGTTATATATGAGACTATGTCCTAATGATGAAATCATACGACGAAATCAAATGATATTATATACTGACAAGTCCATTCCTTCATTATGGAATCCTATGAGCGTTATTGCTCAAATACCAATACAATCTTGAATCATTTTGACAAAAAAAAAGATAAAAATAATTAACTATTGTTGGTTTTCTGAACACAAATAAGTGTGGGATTGCCAGGTCATGTCTTGTACTTTTTGTTAATATATTTGAATAAAGGCGCGTACACTCCATGACCCTAATAGAATTCCATAGATTTATATAATTATTGCGTATATTCAGTTTAGAAATACAGGAATTTATATGTTAATAAACCACGTTGACTGTGAATCATTTAGTATGAACTATAACCTGAAATATAAACGTTTTCGCCACAAATAATCAACATAGGGAGGGGGGATTATTAAAACGGGGGAGGGAGTTTGAAAACGTTTTAATGTTACCGGGGCCGGTACTTTGAAAACGTTTTTAAGTTACCGGGGGGGGGGGGGGGGGGGGTAACCTGAAAAAGGGGGAGCTTGAAAACGTTACACCGGGGCCGATTTCCATGAAGTTTGGTGCGGATCTGAATAAAAAATTTGAATTAAAGAGCGGACACCGTTGTGGTCGCTGCCTAAACCCGCCGGCCGTGGGTTTTCCCGTAATACTACCAGTTTTTCAATCGGACGTGTAATAACTATTACTTGGTATACATAAAATGTCAGGCATAAGTCCTAACCAGTTTGGTATAGTTTCGTTAAGTCGGCAGATTTCGAAGAAAAAAGTCAAGCTATTGTGATCACTGCGTTGCCTGCGCTGTGCAAGAACCTAAATATAGCTCATAACAGAGCAACTATAAGAGGTAGCAACATAAAACTTCATAGGTGGATAGATCTCAATGAGGCGGTGAATAGACGAGCGTTGGTACTGCTTGTGGCGCCCTTGTTTTACATTCCAGTAAAATAGTTGGCAAAATAAAACAAACCATATTATTATCTTCCAACATCAGAGAAGTAAAAAAATTTGATCATGGACAGCTGGTCACTAGTGAGAATAAAGGCAACTTTTTGTAAGGATAAGAAACTAATAGCATAGCTCGGACAACGGACAGTGTCAATATTAACAACCAAAGTTTACACCATGTGCACACTAAACACAAATACTTGGCGAATTGCAAAGTTAGAACTACCTAAATATCTCAATTGTTTTCACTTTAGAAAGATTAAATATACATTGTACCTAAACAAACGTTCTCTAACTATCTTTATCCAATTTATTAGGATAAATAACCATTGTTTTGGACAATATTGCGGATTTATAGTTTTCATACAAACTCTCTGTTTAAGCATCTTGGCAATTGCCCACCATTGTGCTGCTGATCAAAGGCAATGTCTGGTTTTGTTGGCTATAAGATTGTACCATATAATATTTTCATTGATTGTTAGGTCATTAATCAAGCCATGAACTTAATGTACTTGTGTTCATCTTGAAATCAGACATTTTCAGTCATTATTCACGTAACTTTGACAGAAAATGAATAGAGCTTTATAGAGTCTCCTTACAATAACACTACCTCTTAATTCACATACAATGAGAAATCTTACATTCCTCAAAATACTGTCCTCGTAAAAAACCACCAACCCAAAACGGACCCTAACCCAACATATAAATACATACAGAACAGGAGGACAACATAGCGACAGTGAACAGAAACTCTACGTACCAATAGTTATGGAGAAATGTATAGGGGCTACTAGTATTATGCATTTTTCATTATACAATAATTGCTAAAAACATTTTTGAAAGCATATCATGCTAACGATATCAAAATAATTTAATACACATTGCAAAATCATTTCAAGTCAGATTAAGATTCCTGCCCATTAAGAAGAAAATATAAAGCATTTGCTATAAAGAAAAATAAATGCTGAAACTCTTGTTCGCTGCCTGTTAATATAACAATCACTGTTTGCTTAAATATTTATAATTTCACATATGGGTTCTTAAAAAACAAATACAGGGTGTCCAAAAAGGTAACACTTTCAAACATGTTTTATGTCCCTTAGATTGCCGATGAATGCATAATATATATATAGAGAGAGATATATGTACATTTTTTGTAGATCATAGATGTAAGATTTTTGTGTCAGAGACCCTTATAAATATCTTCAGAATTTGCAATTTAATACAAATTTGAAATAAACGTGCATTTTTCATCCTTGACGTAGTTTTAGTAATTTATGACGTCTTTGGTGTGACGACTTTGCATCTTTACCAAACACGCATGTGAAACATGTATTAAAGTGTTATCTTTCTTTTGGGACATCCCGTACAAGGTGAAATCCTACCTTCCCTCAAAACTCACCAACCCAAAATCCACCCAACACATAAGTCCATGCAGAATAATTGAGGACAAAACATCTCGACAGTGAACACCACACACAATGCCATGGTCGCCATACATATAAACGAATAAAGAGTTAAGTTTCCTATTCCGTGATTATTTTTTTCATTTTTTCGTGTTTATATTCCTATGCAGGATTGTATTACTAAAGTATGCAGTCAATGTGAAGAATTTAATGAACGAAATTATTTCTAAAAATAGTGAAGCATGGTTAAAGCTATCATAAATTACGCAAACCTTTCTGTAAATTGTATGATCGTGAACTAAGTAAATACAATTGCTTTCTAAAATCTTTTTTTTTAAAAAAAACCTCTACCAGAATTCCAATATGATGTTTTCAACACTTATTGTATTTTCATTTATTTCCTGAGGTTAGAGAAGAGCGTGCCAATTAGTGGTTACATGTCTGGTGTTTAATCTAGATCTTGTTTATTATGTTCACAACCTTGTTTCATTGCATGGTGGACAAAGGCATCTAAGAGTTCATGGTAATTTCTCAAAGTTATTAATTCGTAACGCTTTGGAAAATTATGTCATTACTCGATACATTTAGCATCAATACTTTTGTTCGTTCACTTCTCAGTTTGGAACATCCGTGGTCGAGTGGTTAAGGTCACTGACTTTAAATCACTGTAACCTCTTACTGATAGTGGGTCGTGGGTTCGAGCCCAGCTACCAACCATGTCTCTTCATGAGAAAAAGTAGACAGCTGCTGACGGAGGCTGGGAGTCTAGTACTGGTTCTTCCCAGGAACGATGGTTAGATGAAATGTCCGCATAATATGACTCTGACTTAAAAAGGAGAGTAAAACTCAAACAAAGTTTTTTTTCCGGAGTTAGTGTGAAGTTCGGCCCACAAATCATTTTAACCCCCGTATCTCTATTGCTACAGACCGTTTCACGGCGGTATCTTCCCGGAGACTTCCATCTTCTATGGCTCTATGTGACGGATGAGTTTGTCTTTGGTGTTTCGGGAAAGTTAGTATTGTTGTTTTGTATGCGTTCTTTTTCTTGGTTATCCTTTCCTTATTAACGATTATAAATTGTCCCAAATTACAATATTGCTTTGAGAAGTTTTAAACATGTTGTGTTGTTAAGCGTGGAGGAAAAAACATGTACAATATCGTTAAACTAGTTTCTCTCATTTTCAGATGAAGTTGTTTTACAAAGAAGAATGTAGGACAAGTGAATCTAGGCGTCCGTCAGTCTGTTTCAGTCTGTTTTTGTTATTCTTATATATCAATGATCTAGAGGACGTTATGTATTAGCAAGATTTTAAAGGCATATACATAAAAACTATATTTATGAATGTACGCTGATGATATCGTTATTATGTCAGAATCACAGGAAGATTTACAGAACGGTTTAAACATTTTATTCATATTGTCAAATATGGAGACTTAAAGCCCCATTAGCTTTTTTGCTGTAGAAAAATATATGCAAAAACATTTAATTCCTGACATCATCCCAAGATAATTATTACCGACGAAACAAGCCCTTTTTCGTCTGAAAACACTCATTTCATTGTGATTTTTGCTTTTGTAAACTTGAAATATGTAGGGCGCGTGACGTCACTTTACTACGTGTGCATAGCATGACTGCGGGAAAACACAGGTATTCTATAAATAGTATTTATTTCAATGATATTGAAATAAATACGGTAGTGGTTTCGGAACCATTTTTTCTTGCTATAAAGTATGCACGGGAGGAAAACACACCGGATTCCTCTGTTATAGAACAAACAGAAACTATTCGGACCAATGCATTTATAAGCTTATGGGACTTTAAACTTAATACAGACAAAAGTAAACTCGTTGTTTTCAGATAAGGGGGTATTTTACCCAGAAATTTTATTATTACTACCTTGAAATCGAAATAATCAGCAAGTGTACTTACTTATGAATTGTATTCAGTAGTAAATGAAACACAAACTATGTTAGCTGGTCAAGCACTTAAACCAAAGTTAAGAAAATATTTAGTTAACGTTACAGATCTAGATATCAAACATTCACTAGAATTATTCGATAAGATAATTCTCCAATACTGAAAAAAACAAGGAGTGGGGGATGCTGATGCTTTTTTGCTTTTTGAGTCATTAAGAAGATTATTTTACAGAAGATTTCATTATTTTGGCTGTAAATCGTTCGTAACCGCAGTTAATATTGAAGATATTTAGATTCGCTTTAACACGCTTAAGAGTTGCTTCACACAATCTGGTATGATAGTAATAAAAAAAACTATATTAAATAGTATACATTCAAATGTGTGTTTAATAAGAACTGATGTCGTCATAATAACAATTACAACATTGTCCAAATTGCATGTACATTAGGTAATAGTATGATGTTAACAATTTTGCTTTATTTCTTGTCAACTAAATGTGTTAAATTGTCACCTTTATCGTTGATATAAGTATTATAAGGTATCTTATGCTAAATAATTTACACCATTACAGATTCTTTCGCATTGAATCTGCAATACTATTTATTTATTAATTCGCTCAATCTATGCTTGAACCTAGTGTCATTTCTTTTCGTTCTTGTTTTCTGATCGTAACAAATACTATGTACAATGTCATGTATTAACAATGTATTCTAACTAAACTTGTATACGTCGCATATATTGACCTTTTTCAATATCATTGACGCTTAGAATTATTCAACGTTTTCTAAGTTGTTAAATTCATCAATAAAACCAACAGAAAAGTGAGAATGCTTCTTGAGAATTACAAGAAATCTATTCAACATTTCGCAGCAATAAAAATGTCATTCATCGAAATTCGCGAACAATAAAACGTGACTTATTGTTACATAAGAAAACATTACTTACACTTCAAAATAATGCAATCTCTAGAAACTGCGGTAAAATTGATTCCCTGAGTATTATTTTTCTGTGCGAATGCCCGATTTACTACTTGTTCTGAATATATGTTTCAGCTAGAATGTCATTATATTACCTTAGTTACACCAAAATTATACAGTATGGTGAGAGTATTAAATTTTATATCAGTATGTCAGATTTGATAGCACGAACTAGACCTGATATTGCGTGCTCAATGTTAGCTATGGGGAAAATTTTGTTATAAGGATTTTATACTTTACAAGTTTTCTGCTGAAATTGGCAAAGAATAGCTTGATTTAATATTGAATATAGAATCGATACACATTCTTGAATTCTTGAAGAGGTCCCCATTGGACAATGATAATAGAGAACAAACTAAAACATAAATAGAACTTGGGCGGTGATATGCAATCGCCGATCGAAAATTTGAGTCAAATTTCTATTCCACAAACTATTCCAACGCTGTATTTTTTTTCATTTCATAACCAGCGCATAGAAATTGCTTAAAAGGAATAATAACCAAAAGTGTTCGCCAATGCCTTTAACAAATCTATGGTTCATTTTTTAATTTGCTTCTCTCCAATACTACTTTTACAGAATGTTACAATTGGTGTTTTAAAGAGTTATTCTAAACCAGGGACTTATATTATTTGAAACCTTAGAACTGAAGAAGCAGAAATCTATGATATGCCCTGCATTAATTATCTCAATTGAAATAATAAACTTAAGGTGTTAACTGCTGCACGCATTTAATAGTACAGTATAACAATTTTGTACTTCAAAGAAATTACCTTTTTAGCATTTTCCATTAATACAATAGAGATAAAATGAAATTGAATGACAAAATCTTATGCTTCTTATTCTAAAACAGAAATGCAGTTATATAATACAACGTATTCCCATTTAAGAAATATAAATGTGCTACTATGAGTTTCAAACGACGGACGTCGATTCTTAAGGCGCACCGCTAAAATTAAAGAAAATTTATGTCGCCAGAGATAATTATCATTTATATAAAATAACTGTATAAGGGTTATATCACACTACAAATCAACAAAATGATTGGGAAGATAACAAAGTGTAATTAAGATTAAAAATTCCAGGATCTTGACTTATTAATCCGCTTAATTGCAAAACGAAAAAAAACACATAAAAACAAGTATTGCTGTTTCATCTACAATAAAACTCAAGTGTTAATTTATCACACTTTTAGTGATGTGTGCTTCAGTTATATACTTGTACTTTACTGTTTCCGGATATTCTCAGCAATCGGTAATGGAATAATGTCATGTTATGCATAATTATTAAGGATAGACATCTTATCAACTAACAGTATTTTGTTATCTATTTCAATTTGACTTGTCTACGTTAAGTATTGGGTCAAAATAAAAAGAATACACATAGAGCCGAGAGTTTTCTTGTATTAATTTACTGTAGTTCGATCAAAACAGATGAATATTATTCATTAATACCGTATGTGCCAACCATTCTGTTTATTAACTTAGACAACATCTCACTGAATTAACGAAACGCTGTATTACGTTGCTGGACGGTTCAATTCCGTTTACCGAGCTAGCCTTGCCGAATAGGGTCATGTTCATGTATCATCACAAATATAAGGGTAGCAGGACAATGCGCATTGATCAAGGTGACGGCTACTTGTCAATGTAGCGCTGTGTATTAAGATTTCCCTGAACAAAAAAAACAAAAAAACAACAGAACAGTATTTATTTTTGTTCACGATGAGCCCGCAACATGACGCTTTGAGTTAAGTAAACGAAAAACATTAAGAAAATATCATTTTTTGTTGTGAGTTAACAAACTTTTTTTTTTTATTTCAAACGGTATTTTATCTCTAGTAGGACATGCTGTTTGGTCACGTGACTAATATTTCTTCCACCTCTTTTAACCATCGGGCGGAATAGAAAGAAGAGCTTCTAAAATTAAAAGACGACCAATCAAACAGTCCGGAAGAGCTCTGCCTCTTCCAGCAGCTCTTCCGTTTGACCAATCGAACCGGACTATTATGTCTGGGTTTAAGTACATTCATAAACATTGACTACTTAGTAAAGAAGTCCGAAATATAAAGCCAGCATGACATTTCAACTGGTTAATCATATCCTATGGTATATGGGCTATAGGGTAATGTTCTGCCTCCTCCTTAATATCACTATCGTCACTAGATGATTCTGTAATAAATAAACACATAGTAATTGTTGAGACTTCAACCTCTTACAAAGAACGAAACTACTCTCCTTTAATTAGTCACCGCCATTATTTCCTTGTTTAAGTTCTATTTAAGGGAAGACACGTTGGCATTGTTTCCTTTCGTATTTCAATGACAAGGTTTGAATAATTCTCCGCTCGAGTTGAGCTCGGGACGTTGTATTGGCAGGCAGGAATTTCAAAGTTACATTTGTTGGCTGGATTGATAAATGGAAAGGGCAATTAGGTAAATATCTGATATTCTTCCAAACATTGACTTATCAAATGTCATTCACTTTTAAGTATAGCAAGTATTTGCTTACACGTATAGCACCGGTTATTCAGCTTTTTCGTTTTTAGATCAAGATACATGACAGGAACGTTTCCCCTTTGATGCAACTGAAGCATCAATGCTTCCTCACTTTTTCTAATAACGAGAGGTTGAACCTTCACAACTGAAATTGCAGCAATGCATATTTATACACAGCACGAGCACGATGTTTTATGAAGTAAATACAATGCAAGCTTTTTATATCTCGTAAGTTGACAACAATTTAAGTGGTTTGGTAAAGTTCAATATCTTTTGGTTATATATGTTTTGAGAGAATGCTAGCTTAGGACATACTAAAACAAATTAGAATTTATCCTCAACAAAAGTTTCACATTAAACACAGACTCTATTTTCTCTAAGAATATTAGATATCTTGATTTTTCGATCAAAAGATTATGCAAACAATCGAAAACATATACTAATGATACATTAGGTACTTTGCAAAAATTTGAAATCTTTGAAAAAAAGTTATTATTTGTACATTTACTTCTTCATTTTCGCAAAAAAGGTCTTTAAGGCGATTTGTATACTTCAATTGAATAATGATGTTTTTGCAAGCACAATCATGTATATTTCAATACAAGACATTTTCTTTAGACCCCATTATTCTGATCCAGATGGCATAATCCTGATTATTCTAGAATCGAATACTTATAGAAAAAGTGAAGTGCGATGTATAATCAGATTCATGTAATAATGCAAAAACAATAATCCTACATAGGTAAAACTTTTGATAATAGCATTTGGATGTTTATTAAAGAATCACATTTCGTTTGCTGCTTACTGGCCACCTGTTTTATAAACTAGCATGTTTTACCGTGCTTGCTTTTAACTTATAGTTCATATAGACTATTTAAATGTTTAGCAAGACCATTGGTTGTATATCGATTTCAAACATCAAGAGTTTTAAATAAAATCGTGACCCCTCATTGTCATTATTTCCAAATGATTACTTCAGTTCATTCATAAACAAAACAAACACTATTGGACTCATCTTACACCCTTTAAACAGACCAAAAGGGCATGTAAAATTGTCTGTTAAACCACCAACTTTTCTGACACAAGCTATAACAGAGATATGTACAATATATAGCTGCTATCATAAATTTGCCAGTTACACCATTTTTACGAAGAATATTATGTAGCAATGGTCTGTTGATTGAATCAAATGCCTTTTGAAAGTAAGTGAACTTTAAGGCAAAGTCTAAATAGCCTTTCTTTTCTAACAGAAATATTACTACATAATACAATACACCGGCGTGCTTTATCCTTTTCTGAAGTCAGTCTGTGATGCTAAACATTTGTAAAGAAAGTTTTCCTGTTAGTCAGAACTGATAAATACACTTTACCAATGTCTGGGAGAGACATATCACGGTAGTTATTAACGCATTGTGGTTCCCTTTTTTATGGAGAGAGACAATCTCTTGATGGAAACTATCTACTCTAAAATTGTCTTTAAAATCACGTTCCTGCAAAGGGAATAAATACATCAATGCAATATCTAAATGTTCAGCACTCAATGTGTCTGAAATAGCATTGAACACATTAAATGCGCATTTGGAAACTGTCAAACCTTCCTTTAACCGTTTTTACCAGCGCAACCTTCATCTTTAAAACAATACTTGGTAGTTTCTGTCTCATCCATAATGAATATATCGTCTGGATCACAGATGTGCCAGTATATCTTTTTATTCCTTCACAAGTTTGAAATCAACATCACCCTTTCATCAGACATACTCTTAAAACTATATAACTTCTCTTAAGAAAGCTGTCAAACCACAAATTGCTTGCAAACAATACCATTGTCTAAGCATACTTCAGATCCCTCTCATTCAATAATAGACCTTGAACTTTACACCTACGTCCTGAAGCTTTTTTTATAAAACCTCCTTATGCACAATTCATTTCATGTCCTTATTCTTATAGTCCCAAACACTTGAATTCTCGTGCTAAGTCAGTATATTTAAGTATGTCACGCCCATTTTCCCCACTTCCACCTATTCTTATTTCATAAAGATAAAATGTTCGTACTTGAGATTTTTTTAATGAATCAAGATTTTTATAACCCCGTATCGATAGATCGGGGGCATATTGTTTTTGGCCTGTCTGTCTGTTTTAGCAGATTTATGGTCCTTCGTTTGTCTGTACTAAAAGCTAAACTTGCTTATGCAATCAAAAGGCTTCCACCTACAATCATTAAATTTCATAAGTTGGTTCATCATGACAATCTCTACAGGACCTGTGCATTTTCAAGTCAAAGGTCACCCGGACGGGGCTTTTTAAAATACATCATGTTATGATTGAAAAATCGAGTAATTAAATATTACTGACTGGCCTACCTGACTGTCTATGGATATGCTAAGATGTTTATGCCTTTCTGTGACAATTGTCAATTGAGCAGATTAAACATTCACACCTTGTTGTACATTTCAATAATCAATTAATTCTACCAGGGAAGCTATGTTTACAAATGCCATGCTCACTTGAATTCATTAATAGTATCGCGTCCACTTGTTCGGTCACATGTCCGTTATTTAAGGTCAGTCAAAATGCCAATTCGGGAAACGTTTTAAGTGCCGTTGTTCGTGGTTGGCAAGTGTCTAACATATGATAAGAAGTAAGTAATTATGTATTATGCAGACAGGTGTCTGATGTCACGGGTGCTTATGGTAGACATCCCTTTGTGTCTAAATGTATTAACAGATGAAATGATTAAAGCCCCATTAGCTTTTTGGATGTAAGAAATATAGTAGGTCTTATTTTACCTAGACAGATGTCTTATCAGTGAAACTGACTTTTATTTGCAGTAAACATATTCCGAAATTTTCTTTTTTGATCACGAAATACATATAGAAATAAAGCACAGTATTGTTTCAATGATTTGCAAAAAATAAGAAAAAGCATGTGACAACATTTTTACGAGATGTGGTAAAGAAAGGCATTATGTAAATATTGTTTTAGAGCAAATTTGTATAAAAACATATTTCTTACATTCAACCATCGTTTTATCAATTGTTTTGTTTAACTAAATTTAAAATCCTAATGGGCCTTTAAGGTACAGATTATAAGTATAGATTTATCAGATACAAACAAACGAATAACCGCGATTGTTACCAATTTTCGACGAGAATGTTAACTTACGACTAGATGTAAATCTTTGAAACATTGGCCGTCAAGATTGACTGAAGGACATTGAAGTTGTTGCATTAGTAACATTCGATTAGTCTCGATAATCCCCCAATGTGCTTTCCATCACAATCCGCTATTTCCGTTCTGCAATATACTAATAATGTGCAAATGATTTGCTTTGTAAATAGTGTGGCTTTCGCTCGCTAGGTACAACGTAACCTTTGGCTGTGGAAAGTTTCGTACCAACAAGTACGTTCTTCATATTACATTGCGTGCTTTTATTTGCAAGCTGTACTACCCGTAATTGAACATTCTGTAGTGGTTTACAGATGTTTTGCACACTAACAGAGATATTTATTACATAATATCACATCTCCTCTGAGAGTCCTCTTGTAAATCCTAGAAAACCCTGTAATTACAGTATTGAGAGCATACAAGTAATTATATTGCAAGACCGTGTTTCCCTCCAGACAGTTATTTCATCAGATTATAACCTCTTGTCACGTACAAGGAGTGTGATATAACCATACTGATAACAACAAAGCATTATGTAAGTCTATCACGACGTATATATAGAAATCAAACTATCCAATGAGGACAGAACAGACGCTGTATAATCTATGATCCTCTTCTCTCCGAAGAAGCATGAGTAAGTGTTACAGGCTGCAAGCTTGATATAGTGGCTGATGTGCTAGACGTGTAACCCGGTCACGGCAGGTCATATCCTTCTTTGGAAATTTGACGAAAATGTGTCGATTCGCTCTATGTGTAAGATCAATTGCCGGCTTCTAGTATTTATTTATTCAACCTCGTTTTTCAGTGATTTTTAGTTATATTCATGTAACCAGTTTTGCCTGGACTGTATAAACCAGTACCAACTTACCAATGGAACCGGCAACTTTTCCACATGTCGAAGAAAAATCGACATTTTTGTAAAAATTTCCATGGAAAGGTATGACCTGTCCCGACTGGGAATCGAACTTTGTATGGGTAAGTAAGTACTGGTTAGAACATATTCATTCTATTGAACTAGTTAATTGAACCGTCCGCCATATATAATTGAAATATTGTTGAAAACCGTCGTTAAATCCACTGAAATAGAATAAGCGTGCCATAAATCTAAATGCGCTTCTTTATTACAACGTTCGACCGTATAAAAACAAAGTCTTATTTCAGTTATGTGTCAATCATAACTGGGAATAGCACCAGCTTTTTGTATATCCATTGATGCAAGTTATGTTGTAAAACATGGGATGTTGTCTCGTGTTACTACTTGCGGTCATCAGATAATATAAACGTCGCATGATGCTACACAGTAAAGCAGATTGTGTCTGGTGCTTTGATAAACCTATTATCTCAAAATACAATTGTAGGGACGACAACTCTATTGAAGTGATAATCAGGACTTTGCCAACAGAGTCTCAGACATTGTCTTCTATTCTACGAACAACATAGAAAATAGAAGAATTTTAAGTAACCTATGTGATTTATCATAAATGTGCTAATAACATGACTTGTATATCGGAGAGTATGTTAGCTACTTGAAACATTTAACGTTCTAGATACTTCGGAGACACTGGCATCACACATAAATTGAACATTTGTTTATAAAGTTGAGTGTTTCCATTTCTTTCATAAACACTGTCTAACTTTATGATCATGAATATTTCTTTAATGTTCGTGTTCAATTCAAATCACTTATCGTAAATACGTACGATGTAGTCACAGCTCTTAAATGCAGTTTTATATCTTGAATTAAATTCTACGCCGCAATTCTAATCGGCAAATATCAAATTGCAACGTGCTTAACAACTGTTCCAGAGAAACGTTTTCATTAGGACCCCTATCGTAGGCGCGCAGTAAGTATAGATAAATATATTAGATAACTTAATGAGCCTAGGTGGTAAAAAAATCAGAAATCATGGAGATAAGGTTTGATGTGAGTATTACAGAACATATGATTGGTAATTTATCGGTCACCCATGATTTATCAAAATAGTCTTTTACATTTTTAAAAAAAGATACAGGTATGTGAATCCTGGATATTCTGATTCAAATCTGAAACAAGCTACAAAAAGTCCCCAAGTAGTTATAAGTGAAGTATATTCAGATAACCACCATTTACTACCATTACCGTTGAATCAGACATTACCAAACACAGGGCCAAAGAACTAACACAGGGCCAACGGCATATGGTCAGTACAAAGACTGATTTAACGAGATTACATGGCAATAAGGAAATGAGAAAGAAATTGTTCACTAGTAAAATGCATGAAAGACTTTGCACGAAGGTGCACATTTTCAAGATTGTATTCTATTTGTTTAAAATATCCTATTGCATACACGTAACTCGTCATTTATTTTCACTAAAATCCAATAACGTCGATGAATGTCGTCTGAGAAACTGAACGAGCGTTCGTATATCACCATGTCGCAATCACACGGGATGAAATTGAAGCATATGATTTATATATCCAAGATTATATACATGTTCTTCAAATGTTAAAATTCTCTACCTACAAGCTTCTTTCCAAAGCAATTCGTTTGATGTGTTGGATGGATTGGGAACTTACTTTGTTTTGGAAGGTGGGCAACCTGCTCGTGTGCGTAGGAAACTCAACAACCAGTCTACCAATAAATGCAAATTACAAAATATGTATCTAAATTGAGTTTCTCTTTAGGATGATAAAGAGTACATAAATTACATTTATCTTTTTAATAATAATAATATATTCATCAAATTCAATAGGATAAGGTCATACTTAAACAAATGTTTGTTTGCGGTAACCCTACCCAGAGAATATTCAATGGGTATGTAGGCAAGATTTTTCTTTTGACCATTTAATTTTTATATTGACTCCTAAATACACGTCAGACAGCTATTTTTATTCACCCAAGAGGTCAAATATTAGTAGTAAGGTTTGGTAAGGGCCTTTTTGGTGAGTAGGTACCGTTACTGTAAAACAAATATGTTTTTAAGATGGCTGAACATACCGATGTCTTGGACATTATTTTTGCAGTTTTGAACTCGTGGCCGTTACTAATAAGAAAATCATAGCATTAACCTCTGAGCCACGGCGCGATACGAAAGTGTTCTGTTTATGTATTACAATATATAGTTATTTCATTAGGTAAATGACCTGATCGATCTACCTCGCAAAAAAATTAAATGTATACAACGGTTCTCATTTAACTTTAAATCGACTGTACAAAATATATTCTAAAACATCGTCCTTGGAGATACTTATACTGTTTCACATTATGGAAAATCTAATTGTTGGTTTCAGATGCAGAAACTCGGCGTACCAAGAGTTATGGAAAATATAAATGGACTATTCGTATTATTCCTTTAATGCGCATTATTCATGAAATAATTGCAAAGAACAGTTTAAAGCATGTTAACTAAAGATTACGAAATTATTAAAGACCAATAAAATCATTATTTCAAGTCAAATTAAGAATTCTGACCATTAAGAAGAAAACACTAGGCATTTGCTTAAAAGCAACAAACCGTTATATTGCTTGTTTAGAAAATAAATCGGCGCGGCAAATAATCATTATAGTAACCGTTTGTTTTGACGGAATATATAGATACGTAAGTTTTTGTGTAAATAAAAGCATTAGTTGAATTCCAGGCATTGCATAATGCAACATGGCGAACAAATGCTAATACGGTTAAACTCATAGAATGCAAGTTTCCACAGGTTCGTCGCCGTGAAGCTCCGGACTATAATATTGTTTGATTACTGTCAATTATCTGCAGAATAAATTTAAAAAGTGTGTCATAATTGTCATGGTTGATCATAATAAGGATTGAATGGGGTTACACCTTCCTCTTTTTCAGCACCACAGATCATCATTTCATCAATAACAATTTAATTACCGAAGCAATCAATATGGAATGACTTTTTATCAGTGAGCGTCAAAAGAGTTCATCCTAAAACATCTTGCTATTTGTTTGAAGGAGAAGTCCAGGAGAATCGTCAAGTCTTTAGAATTACAACACTTTCGACAAACGTAGGATGGTGAAATTGGCGGTTTAAACGGCAGAATGTTACAGACGATGACACACAACAGTGTTCAAGTAGGTCTATGAACGTGTAACCTTCCACTTAGCCTAATTAGAATGTATTTAATACGTAAGAGAAGGGTACATTTAGTTTATCAAATTACGACAACATAAACCAGACGAGTTCAATATTGTGAAACGGTCACATGACAAAATACTAGATGACAAATCCTATCATGCATGATATATTATGAACGTGATCTAAATAAAGGCTCGTTCACAACCCACCGTGCGTGTTTTAAGTCCGTGCGTTTTTGGGGAGGCCACGGCCGCCATGTTTTCGGAAACTAGACAAGTTCAATATTGTGAAACGGTCACGTGATAAAATACTTGATGACAAATCCTATCATTCATGATATATTATGAACGTGATCTAAGTAAAGGCTCGTTCACAACCCATCGTGCGTGTTTTAAGTCCGTGCGTTTTTTGGGGAGGCCACGACCGCCACTTTTTCGGAAAACGTGGGAGGGGAGTGGCAAGAGCAGGGAAGAAATACATCACTCGCACGATTGCGTAAGGTGTACGTACGTGACCCGCACGCCACGGCTGGCCATATGCGTGATCGTACGTTGCACACGTGGTGAGTTACACGTGCCTACAACGTACTATCGTCTTGCGATTGCCACGTTATCGTACACGTACTTGCACGTGCTGTTTACGAACCGTGTCCTTTCTCACTCGTATGTTGTAAGTGCGTGCAAGTACGATGAATGTGAAAACTGGGGTAAATCCGTAGCCGATCGCAGACCGAACGCAGCGAATGATCCTCATGCTACGGTGTGTCTGCATCCAAATCCGTACGGAGGTGGCACTCACCACGTACGGATCGCCAAGTTTTGCCTACGTTTTTGCAAGTAGACAGCACGCACTTGCAAGTACGACTGGTTGGGACCGGCGCTTAATGCAGTACTGCGTTTTTGTAGGCAATACACCAATGCAAAATGCAGAATGCATGAGCAATTGAGGCGGATAATACATAGGATCAATGGGTAAATGCAATAGAATTTATATGAATGCAATAATGATGGAAATAACGGTCAAAATTACTTTGCGATAGAATACCTCCGGTGCCAAATATTCTCTATATTGGCAAATAACAATAACCACGTTTTACATATTAGTTCTTATGGTACAATTATGCATACCATTTTAATTAATTAGCTTGCAAACATTCAACTTGATTATTTTAGTGCATTACATGTTTTTAGAATGGTAACACGAATATGTTTAATTTCTTCAATCGGGTGTATCTTTATTCTTGCCCATATGACTGTTTTTGTCTTGCAATCACAATCTTCAAGAAGGGTACCACATTGGACGTGTCGATGGACTCAACCTTACACCTACCTCCGCAGAAACAAATGCTAAATATATAACTGTGATGTACATGTATATTTAATTCCAGCGTATGATTTCTTAATTAATTGGAGCTCAAGTTATACGAAGCTTGTGTGTCATTTGAAAACAAAGTCGGTAGTAAGGAAAATTAAAACATCTTGTGAAAAGGTAGTTAGTTCACTAATAAATCCAAGCGAGACTAATATAGATGAATTCAGTAGTTTAATCCACTGATAAATCTTGAGGTATAAAAGTCCAAACACAATGTCATCTATTGAAGAGAAAGACGAAACTAAATAATACGAAGATTAGAATCACAGACAGAACATTTGCAGTAAAATTACTTCTGCTTACTTTCGACATCTCGGGAATAGTAAAACATCACTTACAGAACAACATTGATACAAAGCTGTTCAGTAATCGATACATTGACCAAATGAGAATACACTATAGCATTGTACATAAGAGTATTCCCCAAAATGCTTTGCAGACAGAAGTTAAACTTTTATCATAATTTATGTATATTACATCTGATATTACATAACGAACATTTGTCTACAGCAGTGATATTGCAGGAAGTCATTTGGGGCAGGTTTTAAAAAAAATGTTTTGAATTAACATTTATTTACAGTCATTTAGTTCGGTAATGCAGACATTTGTTCTTAACAATGCTCCTGTATCACCTACCTTAATCCGTTTAAGTTAATGAAATGAGACGAAGGACATATGACATTAGGTACAGTACGCCCTTAGATCTACAGTACAAGCTAGTGAGACGGGTTTGGGCTCTAAAAATGCTATAAAAACCATTATGATCATGATATTGTGATCTTAAGCAACTCTTCTTTTTCCGTTGGTAATACTTTTCAAACTGCGTAGAAACTATTACACAGTTTATACAAAGTACTTGTGTTCAAACTCTGTAAGAGAATAATATTCACAGACAAAATTCACAAAAAATACAATACAGACGCGTTAGATATGTCTCTATAGTTCTCGCAAAATGAAGAAAATGCATAGGAATGGAAACATTATAAAACAAGGTCTTGTCATAAAAAACCTTTGACATAAACAGAAGAGAAATCCACAGGAGGTTTAAACCAAACAATTGAGTATGACATAATACGACGTGAAACAAGACAAAGAAACCAGACACAAAGATAGCACCTTCAACAACACGCTGCGTATTGGTTACAGAAATATTATCAATGAATCTAACGCTTGTTCAAGACAATATTAACTTGGCGTTGAAGGAAGACATGAAGTCACAATTTCAAAACAAAAAAAATATATTAAACTAGACAGGTATCAATAAAATTTCCAACACTTCAAAACAAGAAGAAGAAGAAGTTATTCTGATGTTTATCTCACAAAGGGCTTATTAAGCACCGCAGTTTGATAATCATCGTTTCCGAATGTTTATATATTTCATTGGCGATCATCACTTTCCGTTGACTGTATGGTTTTCCTAGTAACAAAAAATCTTAAAGTCAGTCAAAATTAAAGTGTCATATACTTGTACCACTGAGACATACTTAGTTTCATTCAATTTACATAACATCGCGTGTCCAACTTCTTTTTCATGATGAAGACAATTGTCACAAGGGAGTTAGACTTTACAGGTTTTCTGCTAACATGGACAAGTGCCTTGTTTCAATAATTGATCGCCCACCATGACTCTAACAAAGATTGCAAGAGAAATTCAAGTGCTAACTAAAACATCTAGAGACCTTAAAGAAGAACGAACCATTTGAGATATGAATAATTATATATGTCGTTTTGGTGGTATATGAAATAAGCAGACGTCATTATCATTACTACAAAATGTTGCTGCACTTAACGTTTTAAACTGACATGAATATGACCGCAGTGACTTATATTTCATATATCTTCTAACACCCTTTTTATCTGTAAAACATAATACACTTTTTTGATTGATGCTAAAAATAAATTGAGGCTGTGGTTATTGTTGCATACTCTCATATCCAACTGTATTAGTTCCATTAATAATGATATTACTCTAACGCTGAAAAATAACTGCATCGAATGTACTTGGAAAGCATTTATTTAAAATAACACATATACATTCAACATCCAATTAATGCTTTTGCATGCATCTATTTCTTACTTTCCATATTACCATTTTAATAAACCACACAAACACTAAATATGTCGAACTTGTTATAATAATAATCTGAAATACATTAAAGTCAATGCCACTGATATATTTTGATGTCATTTGAAAGGATACCAGTACCATGTCATAATTTATATTTATAGACTTGTAAACGGTTTGTATTCATAACATTGATTCGATTTCTCTGCATCAAAACCAATTCTTGCATGCATTACGCCGAATGCACATTATGATAACTAAAATTTGGAGAGAAAACTTAAATTCGATCTCAGATCGTTTTATGTTCAAAATATTGTTTTATATCAACCAACATAATGATCGTAAGCGGTAGAGAGCCTCCCAGACCTAGGTGTATGTCTGTGGTCTTCGTTCACCAATAGAGCTAGAAAAGTCACCAAGTGTGTCGGACTGTTTGTGTGGCAATAAACCCTGTATAAAAAAGAACCCCTCACTATATATTAAATCAGAAGTGTTATTTAAATTCAAATGATACTGTAGGAATCTGCCGATAAAAGTACTTCTTTTTATTGTTACAATTTGCATACGGAAATTACATTTTTTTGTCGTTGAATTTTCATTCTAATTTTCATGCAATATAGGCAAGCAAAATATCGTTCGATAGGAACTCGTTTAAATCTGGGTAGGTAAGACCAGAAAAACAATCGTATTAAAATACGGTTAGCTGATCGACCTTAATGTTTGGAACCGGCCCTATGTTTTAACAGCAAGAATTCAAAGTACGAACACATTTGGGACAAATCGTACTTCCAAATCACGATAGGTATATTTAAAAAAAAACACGAACTAATTTGTTTACATTATTCGTCAAGTAACGGCTAACATGTTTATTTTTCATGATTCATGTAATTCACTACGGTAAACTGAGATAAAATTGTGGTTAGTAAATGGCGTTAAGCCAAATGAAAAATGATGATTAGAAGGATCTGTGAACTATCAATATTTTCAAATCAAGAAGAGAACAACAAAAGGTACAATCATATTAAATATGCATTTCATTGGTCTTAAGTCACGAAAGGAATGAATTATGAATAAAAAAAATCATTTCATTTGCCTCATGTAACAAATTTCTCTTTCCCAAGGATACACATTTTGTAAATAGAACGAACCAATGTAGCCTCATAACAGAACATGTGTCGCCATGTTACTCCTGAAAACACTATAGTTTGATTAGAGTCAATTATTTACACAATTAGAACATGAAAAATACGTCATAACTGTCTTGATTGATAATAACGTTTTGACAGGGGATGCATTTTTTTCAAACTTCAACACCACAATGTTGACAGATAATCAATTTATCGATAACAGTTCAATTATCTAAGAAATATGAAGTCGATAGAATTAGACAACATTGAAAGAAACCCGTTCCTAACATCCAAATAATATCGACATGTGTTCATAATAAGCCGACTACATTGCTCAACTTTTGTAATCGGTCACCTAAATTTTTGAATATTTTACAAATATATGTCACTATTTAAATACTAGTATTTAAGGCTGTCAAAGACCTATAAAAATAAAATTCAAAAGGTCATAATATTTTAGGAAAAAGGGAAGCTTACGATAGCATAAAGTCACACTATACCCTTCATCTGTAAAGTATCAGATAGATTAGGTAATAGTATAACTCACAAAACACTCAGTATAGACCATGTTGATCTATCATAAAAGTTGATAAGTGTATTTCTTTGACTGTTGAATTGAAAGATTGATTTTCTAATTGCTAAGTTTTACGGAAGATGAACTAAAACTATTGATAGTGTTATCCCCACCGCGCATTGACACTAAGAATGCGACAGTACACTATATGGCAAAGTTCAAGGGCACGTGACTCTGAAATGTGTGGATCACTGGGCATGGAAAGTGTGTCTTGCATATCTACATTTCAAATTGATAAAAATGTTCAAGTTTTAATTCAATCACTTGAAAATGTGAAAGTAGTTTGCTCCACAATCATGAATGAGCTAAGAATGCAATTATTGTACACTATATGGCTCAAGGGCACATAACTGTGGAATATGTGGATCACTCGACATGGAAACTGTGCCTTGTACATCTAGTTTTCATGTTGATGACATATTTCGCTTAAGGTATCGGGAACGGATGTTTTCACCAATTTGTAGATTTAAAAAACTAAACCATAATTATATACTGAAATAAACCCACCGTATTAAGTCCATAGCATGTGTTTTATAACATTTCTTTTACATTTGGTTGGTCTTCTATAAACCCCAGTATCGCACATAATTTACAATCTTTTTAACAACGATAACTACTCTGTATATTGGAATATATCACAACAGATAGCTTTAAAGGGAACCGTGACTCAGACTTTTGATAACGTCTTCCGTTCGTTTAATACTTGACTGTTAAGAATTTTTTTTACCTGAAACCCGCTGTTCATTACGTAATACGCCATAAATGAAAGATGAAAACAAGTATCAAAATTCTGAGGCATGGTTCACTAGATTAACATTTCATTAACACAAAATACCGAATGCCGCTTAGAAACCCGTCATCAAATAAGGCGGCAATCTTGACAAAAATGACACCTACTGTGTTTTTTGTAAGCGAGTAATTAACAATTAAAGTACATTTGTATCAGATTATTATCGTCTTATTAAATCAACGAATATCGATTAAATGGTGCTTTCTATCCAATTTTAATAGCCACTCAAAATCGCGAATGTTTAGGGTTCAATAATTAAAACCGCACCAGGGTTGATATCTAGTAAGAGATTTAATAACAAAGTATTGTTATGAACGAATTAATAGCGTCATATCGTACCAATACAATGCAAATCACGTTAGAGATGGTTAACGCTGATAAGGTAAAGTCGATAAAGAGGTGCAGTGTTTATCGCATTATTTTTCGCGTTCGGTCAGGATTATTTTTGCTTGGTATCAAAGGATGAAATTTAATTTTTGTAAATAACTTAAAATATTATTTTACGTTTTTAGCATATTAAGCCAGAACCGTTACCTAAAGGAATGTGGAAGTATTTCGCTCCACAAACCGACCGACCGACAGCTTGACCGACTGGGTGACTCCAATATACCCCCTCTCAATTTTCATGAACAACAGAATAACCAACGATCACGAAATTTTAACAAATTGTGGTGATATTAGCATAATTATGGCGTTTCATTGATAATTCAAAGTTAATCAATTGCAGCGAATATCTCATTAAGTTTACATGTAATTTGAAACTGAGTTTAATAATATGGATAATCTGGAGAAATGTTGAAAGAACCTACTGATGTATCAAGCGATATTAATAATGCCAGTGCTGTGTATTTCAATCCACTTATTAACATGATTCTAGTTATCTTGATATATAAACAGTTCAGACACATTGTCATCTACATTTACAAGAAAGATAGAAAGGGGTAATAGGAAGCGTAGAATCACTGATAAAACATTTTCAGCAGAATAACTTCTACTTACATTCGTCATCTCGGGAATTGTAAAACATCACTTTCGATAAGTTAGTGATTCAAAACCGCATTTCCAAACATAGATTTTTTATTCACATTGTATCTTGATACATTCCCAAATGTTTTGGAAGTAGAAGGTCTATATTGAAAATATTCTTCAAACTGATATGAAATAGTGATATATTTAGTGGCTTTATTCTGTAAAATGATTTATAACTTGCTTCTAGAATATCAATATTTAAGTACGATACATTTACAAGGCAAAACAAACCACAACGTCTGAAATACCTACACGTTTTTAATTTACTCACTCCTTAACCAGATGCCGTTCTCACGCGTGAGGTGTGAACAAGACGTTTGGGAAAAACAAATCTCTCTAGTTATCAAACTTGGTAAAACATGATGCCGATACATACCATGACATATATTTTGTGAAACATAAAATGAAATGATACGAGCAGACAGAGTCGAAGAGAATAAAAGAGGAACTTAAGTCTAACAATTTCATCATTTTCAGTCAATTGACTGGTTCTAAAAGACGACTGAGACATAATCATTGTGCGTGGTATTAATAACGACTTTAAACAATATAATCGAGAGAGTAAAATTCGTATGTAATTATTTTTCTATCAGCATTAGTCCTAATATTGTGAACATAAAATGGTTACAAGAAAAAGGAGGGACAGTGAAAATGAAACTAAAGCCTCGGGAACTGCTAATGCTTTGAAGTATGCTTAATTTCACGATTCAATATCTATTGATTGTTTTCATTAAATTAAAAGTAAACAAAACAGGTAAATTATGACATTTTGTTTCTGAAATAAATTCATGTATTCGGCGAGAAGTAAATTAGATGTGATACACCTGTTTTTATTTCAGATTGAAACTCGATAAATTCATTCATGTTTATCTCATGCGAATTTCGAATAATACGTTATCGTCGCGTGGGATATGTTTATTCAGTTTTCAACAGAATAAAACAAGGAAAATAAGAATAGTTCATCATCATTTTATTCACCGTAATATGAATCCCTACACAGAACTATTTGCAGAACAAAATAGATGGAATATACTAGGTAAGTGAGACTTAACGACGGGAACCACAAGAGAGTGTCCAACAAGACATAAAACAGGACAAATGTCATTAGCTAACATTGTAATGAAAGAAAGAAAACTGAGAACTCGGAAAGACAATGTTTAGCTTTTTTACAATACTTTGGTAATTGGTATTAGTGTAGGAAACAAATTGATACTTTAGTTGGTCGAAACAAGATTTATTTATTTGCCGTTGAATACCGACATGAATTGTTAAACATAGTAGAACATACAATGTAAATCTAGTAATGTGTTAAACTAGACTCAATAATTTCGAACACGTCAAAACGAGAAAATAAGTATTTTTTATGTTAAATGTCTCAAAGTACTTCCCAGGAATCATTTCGAATGATTATATTGTAGACTTGTTATGCATCGGTTTCAAAATCGTGTTCATCTCATAAATAACCTTGTTCATTACTCTCTCCCTTCTGGGGAAGTCTGGTCAGCAATATATTACTAAGTTCATATAAAATCATAGTGTAATATATAACAAAGACTAAATTTCACACAATTCACACATTCTTGCGTGACCAACGTTTTTCATGATGAAAACAATTCCCATAGAATAGTGGAATTTTACAGGTTTTCTGCTGACGGGGTCAACAAGAGGCATGCTTTCAACAATCAATCACCCACCGTTACTCTAACAAAGATCAGAAAGAGAATTTGATCATATGACTGAAACGATAAAAATGCTATAGAAAACAATATACAGTAATTTTTTTGTAATTTATTTTCATTCTTCATACTCGTACAATCATATGAATTGTTATGTTACATATTGTTACATATTTTTAACATACGTGTTTGAAAAGAATAATTATGCACATATAATATTTTCATATTGTTGCAAATATATGATGTTTTCATATGAAGAATATATAATTTTTTAGGAGTAAAGAAATGAAGAAAAATAGAGGGTTTAAGCTCGTTTCCAATTCTGTATAAGTAATAATATTTATACACCAATGATATTTATAACAATTGAAATGTAAAAGGTTTTAAAAAGTTTTTGCTCGGAAAAAGGTGATAAATTATAATTCAAAACCGGCCCATTTGGTGTTATGCTGATTTAACTTGTAATTTATCAATGCTATTTCGTTTTGTAGTTTTATTCTTATTTTAAAATATGCAACAAAGTTATAAAAATTTAGTGCTTGATTTCTATTTTTTGCTTGAAATATATAAGATTTCATGAGAAGTAAATTGAAATTAATTACATTTCTTCTTTAAATATTTTCCTTGTCTATTATTCCAAAACATACTGTTTTTAAGTTGAAAGAACATTTTAGGTTTCTATCGGATAGAAAAAATTCAAGTTTATTCCACAAATTTTGCACATGATTACATTCCCAAAACAAATGCTCTAATGTTTCAAATTGCATGTTACAAAAATAGCATACACTTGATTCTGAGATATTGCATTGATGTAATGATTTATTTGTTGGTAAAATTCTCATTAAATGTTTGTATTGAAAACTTCTTAATTTTACATCTATAGTAGATTTTTATGTTTGATAGTATATTTTTGTCCAATGTAATGACTCATACGGGAATATTGATGACCATTTTGTTTTAGTTTTCAGCTGTGTCTCATAGAGTAATTTGTTGGATTCTTTAGATTTTAATAATTTGTCAAATAATCTTTCTTGTTGTGTGTATATTATACCCTCTTAAGTTAGTACCTTCTTTAGATTTATAGGAACACTGGATTTGAAATTAAAGTATCTTAAAAACTGTCATCTATGTTATATAAAAATTTCATGTTTTCCAAATTTCGTTCTATAATCAAAAATATGTTCTAATTTCGTTATTCCCTTTTCATGCCAATCTTTGTAATAAAACGTTTTGTTACATAGTATGATTTCCGTATTGTTCCATATTAATTGTTTACTTATTTCTTCATTATTTTCATTTTTATTTATACTTATCCAAGATAGCAATAAATCTTCTAAAAATATATTTCAATTGCTTATTGCTTTTGCATCACTTTCAAATATGTTACATTGAAATATTAGCTCTCCTCCTTTTGTATTTAGTATTGATTGATAAAATGTCCATTATTGTTCTTATCTATTAATCTTTTTATCCAGCATCCCTTAAGACCATTAAGAAAAATAGTTCAAGTTGATCATTCTTATTCCTCCTAATGTATAATCTAACACAAGCGTATCTCTTTTAATATTATCAGGTTTGTTGTTCCACAAAGATTTAAACATCTGTGTGTGGTTATATTTTGTATAATTTGTTTGGATGTGTTTGATAGAACAGTTAATGGGTAGATACGTTTGGGAAGCGTAAATGTTTTCAAGAGAGTAACTTTTCCTAATAATGTTAATTTCCTATGCTGCTATTGTTTTTAAGCAGTTGTTGAAACTTTCAATTTTAGTTTAAGAGTTTGTTCTTTATCATTTGTAAATATTATGCCAAGAGTTTGAGTTTAATCAGATTTCCATACTGTATTTTATGTTAGTGCTTTTCAAGTAACCTATTCGTAACACATTTGATTTATTAGTATTGAGTTTTAATCCTGAGACACATTCAAAATTTGAAACAACATCTACTCATTTTTCAAAAGATTGTTTAGAGCCGTTATTCATAAAAGTGGCATCTGCTTGTGAGCTGCTTATAATATAATTAATAACTTTCTTTATTCTGTTTGCGATGGCTTTTGTAGCAATTTTGTAATCAACGTTAAGAAGACGTTTAAGAAGCCAATTACTTAGTATTTCTAGGTCTTCATTTGGTTTTGGTAGGAGGGAGATAATACTCTGTCTTTGTAAACATGTTAGTTGCCCAGTGATATATGAATGATTTATAGAATTCATGTTATATTTTTTATGTATTGCGAAAATAGTTTGTAAAATTCATCGGAATTGGGGCTTTTTTGGTTCTTCATTTCACAAAGGGCTTCACAACATTCATTTTCTTTTAATATACCTTCAGAGCCTACCTTTGCGTTTTCAGTGAGTTTATTTATTTGTTTGGTGAAAAAAAGTTATAATTACTGTTTTTATTGTCTTTTGCGCTATATAAATGCTTTAATATTTCATTTTGAGAAGTAATTTCATTATCATTTATTTTTAATTTATATATTGTTTTCTTTACTGCATTTATTTTTTCTAAGGCTGTGAAATATTTACCATTTCTTTCGTTTCCTTCTATACTAATTGCTTTACTTCGTATCAAAATTTCATTTATTCTTTTTTAGAACTATGATTTGATTTAACTCTTGTTGCTTTGTATTTATCTCTGATAGTACTGCATCTATATTTGTAATTAACATTGACCTGTAATGAAATAAGCAGACGTCATAATCATTTGAATAAAATATAACAACACTTTTCACATAAAAATAATGCTGCTTTCAAACCACTACCTCGTTATATATCATGCCTAACAGGATGCTAAATAATTACAAGAAAACGCAAGGTTGTAAGCTGTAGAAAGTTCCTCTATATACTAAATCAGTAGAAACATCATTCTGCAGTCACGTACAGGATGCAATGAAAATCAGTTATTCAGCATAATCAAGTCTTACAAATTCGCCCATATAAGGCCAGTTATATGTGGCAGGACTTCAATAACATACACAGACGATTGTGTCTAGATTTCAGCTTTTGGGGACCTAGAATTCGGACGATTAACCAATGATATAGACGGGCGTCAGCGTGCATGATGTACTTATAGCGGATAAATAGTTAGTTTGCTACAAAGAGATATGCCAATGTGCTGGTGTTATTGGTACAGATATTTCAATATGATGAGGTGACAATGCCCACACACAGAAGCATATCTCTAGACTTACGTGACGGTTACCTTAAACAGTCAAATTATCAATCAAATGAAAAAATGATCATGTGAAAAGACTAATCAATGAAAGAGGGCTACACGCGATGATCTATATGCATGAACTTTTATGAGAATAACAGATTCCTGACATACTGTGTTCCTGGTAAGCCCAACCATACTAATACTAGTGCTTATAAGTCAGAGACCACAAACACTGGACCACGGAGGCCCTGGAATAAGCTACATATGAACATGGATGTCAGACATGTAACCTCATTCTCATACAGCTCTATGAATGTTTTTATTCAAAAATCAATTGACGATATGCAGTCGAATGGAAGAAAGATTTGAATATTTTGAATCGAAGTATGAATGCCATAGACATTCAGAACAACCAAAGTTGAAGATATTTTAAATGGTCGAAAGAATTACATCATAAGACAATATGACTATATACAATGTATTTGAAAACAAAGAATGAATATATTGAGCTATATGGGCAATTGGTTCGTAGAATCGTTGCAAATGTCATATGAAAAGCTGAAAAGCAACGGTGCTAGTTGGTGTTTCAAGTACCTCTTATCTTTGATAATGTTTTTGACTTTCTACGTTGAACAATAAACATTGCAATAAGTGTTTTATAATTAATGGAAAACATATATTCGTGAAAACAGGTGCAGTCGGCAGGAAAATGATTTATCTTGTATTGGAACGCAGATACAATTATGTTCGCAGCACTTTGTATCAGTTCTACATAATACACTCATTGCGTATTCGTGTGTGTTTTATCACCCATCTATTGAACTGCCTGATATATTTAACGGTTATTTTATACATATGCTGAGGGTTTTATGATGCAATATTCCCTCTCATCACCATTGGGAGATTTACTGTTAATCATAAACATTTTGGTGGCCTGTGCAGAATTGCATAATTCCTTTAATTATTGCTTTCTACTCCGTTAATCGTCTTAGCACTTTTTGGCTTAGCGTTTAAAAGTTCAAGTCGTTTGCCTTCCGTGTCTAACCAAACAGAGTAGGTAAAAATTTCATTCTCACGTCTGTCTACATAATGATGCAGACGTGGAATAAAACGCCTAGCGATGTTGCGAAAATTAGGAAATAGCGTGTGACGTTTTGATTTACCTATTAACTTTCCTACCAACCAGCGTGTGATGGACGATTCAGTGCATGATAATCCTATCCTTACGTACAAAGTCGCCGACGATTTGGTTGATTTTATATGCAATACGGAAATTATCTGCAAGTTTGCAACGAGTGTTAAAAATAGTATTCCTTGGTCTTTACTTATATGCTCTCAGATACATTTCGCTTTCATCCCGCAATGTCATATGCATGAGAAATAATTATACGATGAGTAAATGTACTTATCAAACTCAATAAAAATGTCAGAAGCTACGTAGCACTACAAATAGTTAGTCATACTTCATGAACTATTCATAAACCATGCAAGTAGAGTTCAAGAAATAGCCACGTGTCCATGAGACCATTCGAGGGGGGGGGGGCATTCAGGAACACAATCGACTTGTTCTACTTAAAATCGAATCGGTTATATATACTAGTTTAAACATGATAGACAATACTAATCAATGTTATTAGACACTGACGAATCTCAAGGTTTGACAAAATATGATGGCATGCGTTAAATTCTTATATGTTTATAGAATATTAGGTTTACAGATATAAGTACTTTTACATAGATAAAAATAGGAATCATAGAAAAAAAGATTCCCACCTTCACCAAACCCACGAACCTAACACCTAACACACATAACTAATCAACAATAGATGACTAAACACGGAATCATGGTACGTTTCGTCAACATTCACATCTATAGCAATGATCCAGGTCCATTTTGTTATTCCTTTGGGTCTATTTGTAAAGAAGCAAAAACGATTACATAAATACCAACATAGGTTCATTGGTAATTCAAAGTCGTAATTTCCAAAATATTTAATCATTTATTGAATTCAGAACTACATTTGGAAAGCATTTTTTCTAGATTAACATTTTGTTATGTAGAAAAACATGTTCGTACGCAATTAGTTAAATACCATAACAAACCATACCAATCGCTTACGAAGGGCGTTCTACAACTGTCTTATTATTGTTGATTTCTAATAGTATTAGTCAGGAGCTAGGAGTATATGTCTATTTTAGGAATATGCGGGCATACAAACATTAAGAGGTAGTTAGTTAAGTGATTTACACTCCCAGTTATTTCACCATCATTATCTTGAAATATAGAACTCCTATGTATTCATCCCGTTTTATTGTATGCACATTTGTTTTGGACAACTCGTATTTAGTGGATCATGTACATACTTCGTGTATATCAAGTATCCGCTTAGCATTGTCAGCAAAATCTCTCAATGTACATAGTGTCTATATTTTTACGGCATCTATTTCGAGATTAGAAATTGTGGGTCAAAGGAAACTACATATCTCCACTGATTTACATACATTCACCAGAATAACAGTAAACAAAACTGTAAGAAAAAAAACATCAGCAAACGCGGAGGGATGCATCGGAATAATCACTCAGAAAAAATGGCTTGTGCCTCATTGAAATAAAGCGATTTATACGTATTGTATTTAAATCATGAGATATAATAATAGCACTATTCCGGAAGTAAAGACGCCATTTAGAATTTCGTAATACATACTTCAATCATTGGGGAATACAGTACACGTCACAAGGTCTATAGTAATTATCAGTAGTTTGATGACTTGTTGTTTTGGCGATATATGCTCTTTTAATACTACCTTCAAAATATGACAACCGCTGATCTGCAAATCATTGATAACATCTTATCTCAATATAGAAATCTAAACCACTGCATTTCATAGATCTCTCACGGCGTTTAGATGCTGGATTCGTTGTATATATTATATACCATATGGTAAATAATAAGGCAGTTAACTTATTGGACAAACAGTCTGATATTAAAGGACGTTAGATAATATTAGTAGTCGATTTTATTGGTGGTCAAAGCTCTGTCCCCCATGCATACCTGCGAATGTACATACCGAGTGTATAACCATGTCCACCAGAACCCGAAGCCGTTCAAAATGAGATTCACAACCGAATGCAAGAAAGAAGACTGCTGTGGCAAATAGCCTTTACCTAGAGTAAGCAATGCATCTGTACTCCATTACTGCAAATATAAAAATAAGTCATATGTGTGCTGTGTGATTATGCGGATAATTTGTGTTGACATCAAGGACCAAAATAATTGATTGTACACATCTTAGAGATGTCAAGTTTATGAATATTATTTCCATGCCATTTCATCGGTGGTCAAAGCTTGTCGTAAAATTAATTTGTTATTATACAATTTGGACGTATTAATTAGTGACATTTTGGTTTGTTCGACAATACGTCTTGCATTTCATTTTTCCTTGTATAAACACATTATAGGTAGAAAAGATATTCTATGCATAATATTTCCAGATAATAAGCCCTTTTGGAAATAATATAAAAGCGGAAAAATCATGGAAGAATTTGTTGCATTTTATAAAGACCAATCTGTTTATTCCTATTATTATCTCGATAAATCAATATTTCAGTCTATAAGATAATATTGCGAGGAATTGTGCTTTTACTTGCATGGTAGGTGATACAATACACAAGCCAGGTTACACAGTTTATTTAACATTTTAAGAGGCGATCATAAATTATGCAATAGTGATTTCCATGAAGTAGCTAAATGATACCTTAGATTCATCTTTTTTGCAAACAAACAATTATTCGTAGGCCGCTTTCTGTGTTCTATTTCGAATGCTATATAGATCATATAGCCAGTGGAGTAAACAAACACATTGGGTTCATGGCCTGTTACACAGGATATTGCAATATACGTTCATTAAATTCAGTAAATTGTTAAATCTACGGGTTCGTATGTGTTTCGTATGAAACAATCACGATAATTATGTTTTATTTGCACATTATTTCCGAGGGAAATACATGTATTCGTTGTTCCAATCGTTACTGTCAGATTCAACAATTTCCTAATAACATGGTGCGTGAATTCAATATTTTTTTCACACAATTCTTTTTCACAATACTGGAATAGTTATATGCACACATTTGATAACAGACACGACAAAGACAATATCAACCGGTATTATCCTCAAATGCTCGTAATCATGTACTTGTACTCTGAATTGTACCCTAATTTTATTCTGGAAAAAATACAAGTCGGTGCATAATTAAGAAATTGCAAACAAAATAACTTAATTCAGTCTGGCATTCGTTGTTGAAAAATGATTAATAAAATATTCAATAAAACCATTTAGAAATTACTCCACTGTTAATTGAGAACAACAAGAAATTAAATTTCATTTAACTTTGCGTCAATCAGGCTAAAATTTAATTAAATAGAATTCAGAAACAAAAAAATAATTGAATGTGCGAAAATAACCTGTCGAGGTTTTTCCTTTCTAGGGGAAAAGTTGCATGTATTCCCTTACTTATTTTTTTCCATTTTAAATCAAAACATTTTTGAACTTGGTATATGAATCGACGTGGACTCGTTCATGAAAATTCTAAGTTTGCGATTATATGTGTTTATTAATTAAAATGAATAAATCTTTAACATTACACAGCCTGATGGACATTTGAATCTAGAAGTTCTGTGTAATTGTATACCATATGATTCTACCACAAAAGCAGTGAATCGGTTGTCTACTGGGCTGGCACTGGACTACTAATCGAAAGGTCGAGGGTTCGACTCTCGGCACTGCCTTCCGAGAGTTCCCATCCCTATTTCCGAAGCCAGTTTTGTGTTTATAAATTTGGTGCTTTACACTGGACACAATAAAGAACCAGAACATACATTTGTGATAAGCGTATGGACATAAACGTCCGTTTCTCCTGTTCTTCCTTCTCTCTTGGTCGGCTCTGAAGAGTTCAAAGCTGTCGAATGAGCCTTTTAACAGCAGATGGACAACAAACAATCAATCATAAAACTTTGAAACCCGATTCACCCCAAATATTTTATTTCTTATAGATTTTGCAGTTATAAACTTTTGGATCGGTGTAACATTTCAATATAGTGGGTTAAATGCCATTACACTAATCTTTACCAGGCTATCGTTTATTTTTAGTCAACGTCTGTTTGCTGTATTAATAATATTTTCGTTGGAAGAGAGAGAATTGCAACAAAGTACCTTTACACGCTCAGTGTATAGAACGAGGTACAAAGCAAAGGCTTGACACATTTCCAGAACGTTGACCAATACAAAATAAGATTATAGGTTAGTCTTGTTATCCTCAAAGGTATCGAATACTTCCACATACATAGGCCATCATTTATACATAAATAATTATAATTATAATAAATAATTTGAAACAATTCACAATCAAACTTATTCAGAAGCTAATCACACATGACAATAAAATGACAACATGGCTGCTTATTCTTATGCATCGATGTCAAGATTATATTACAGCAAAACTATTAAAGACATTTCCTAGAGTTGCCACTGCACATTCAAAATGAGCAGAGATAGTATTGCAGGAATGATACTTAGTATTTAAACATTTTAATATTGCATAAAAATTGAGTTGTTTTTATGATAAAGGGAGGTAATAATTTTACTAAACTTTGTATATCTTAAAAAGTAGCATGGTTTGCTATGCATTTCTTTCCTTTTATTTTAAACTACATATGCTAAACTATATATTCTGGAAAAATAAAAACTTTTTCCGCGCTAGAATTTTTTTATGAACTATGAACTAAAATGTTCAAATTTTTGGTAATTTTGCATGCTTCGGGCATTGTCGTTTGTATACAAATTTCATAATTTTTTTATTATCATCTAACATATGTCTGTTTTTTTATTCTGTAATAGTTAAGACAGCTTTGCTACAAGGATGTGAAAAAAATAATAAGTTTGTGATAATTTTTCAGGTTTTATGTTATTTAATGTTTGACATCTTTGTATCAATATAAGATAGAAATGTGGTATTAAAACGCGTGTAATTTTAAAACGGGCATGGTGACCCATACTTTTAAACCCTGTTTTATGTGTATAATATATTAAAGTACATCTCTGAAAAAAAGAAAAAATACTCCGCTAGGATACATATAGTATGTCTTTAAGTAGATTCTAGAACAAAGATGTTAGTTCGAGGCGAAACTTACGAAATGGAGGATTTAACTCGTTCATAGTTGGTAAAACCATGGGTTCGTTATAGCACTAGCGATACGTAACGTCAAACCCAAAAACTTGAGTTCCGACATTTGTGGCCAGTATTGACGTTATTTTCACGTTAACTTACCTTCATGAATATTGTTTATAAATGCGGGTGTCACACTATCCCGAAGTTGACAGCAGATGTACATACGAATGTTGAATGTTTGAACTCGGCCCCGATCCTTGTCAACAGCCGAATCAAGTACGATGCCTTTCGAAGATCACACGATGGCACCCGAACCACACGCGAAGGCAGAACGAAGATATGAAGATTTTATTTAGATGTTTACCCGCAGGACACATGAAGGTTACACGATGGCTATACGACGTCGTATTGAGATTACGATACCTTCAAATAAGCTCACGAAGATGTCATGTGACCTCCCGATGGTAAAAACTTCGACTGACGGTGGGAAATTTAATTGGTGATTTGTCAATTTAATTAACATGCCACATGCCACTCAAGGCATAGAGAAATTGGGTAAAGAGGCTGCCAAGCAAATAAGTTAAAAAGAGGAAAGCATAGGCTACTGAGTAGACTTCACTGAGCCTCCAACCACAGAATGTGGCATAAAATCAATGCTAAGATACTTGTATTCTGCGTCGACCAGGGTCATAGGGACAATGAGAAGAATCCCTTGCAGTTACTGTAGACAGACCCACTATTTCAAAGACAGGTTACCACCACATGCTTGCCATTCAAAGCATCCCTACCTTCATTTCATTTTGCCTTTTCTTGCTAGTTGCCTTTTTATGTGACAGGGTTATATTGTTATTATTTATTACTAATTCATTAGTATGCTTATCATGGTCACAAGTATATCATCTCATAATTATCATCACCAATACTAACATTATGTCAGTCCGGGATGACATGGTCATATTTATCTTAATAATATATTATATATTACCCAACCTATAGTTCACTGTTACAACACGCACTATAGTTCACTGTTACAGCACGCTTTCACAGCGTACATGTACATACACACAGGCTAGTAAACTTTATCTACATAGTGAAAATTAAGGTAACTTTTGCATTGTGATATACATACCATTTATTATTGACTGTTCTTGTTTAATGTATTTTTTCCATATTTTGAACGTGTGGCCATGCACATGCCATTTTTCTTACGTATCGTACTGATGAGTCAGAATCCCTGGATTAAACCCATGTAATACTTCATTGGGTTCTTCGTAACCATTTAGAGGGTCGCACTAGCATTAGATTATGTACTTATTTTGTTTTGCTTTTTATTTCCAGGGCAAGGAAAAACCGAGGCGAATGAGGAAACATAGATCTATGTGTGTCAGGAAACTGTCTCATAAAAAAAGAGAAAGCTATGACCATTATAGCACTCTTCTAATGGAGCTGATGACAGAAGGTAAGAATGCCTTCTACATAAGCTTCTCCGGGGACACAGAAGAGAAGTACTCATGGTCACTCCCGGTCTCAACCTATCACCCTACGACATCTAACCGGCAGTTACAACTATCCCAGCTTGTCCTACTACTTGTACAAACACAATATCCATTATTATAAATGAAGTATGTGAATCCGAGTTTGTTGCTGATGTGTTCAAGTGTCCTACTACAACTGAAAAGTTAACCGCCATTGCTGAGTAGTTCGAGAAGAGATGATAATTTCCACACTGCCGTGGTGCTTTGAATGGCAAGCCAGTGGCGGTAACCTGTCCTCGGAACAGTGGGTCTGTCTACAGTAACTACAAGGGATTCTTCTCATTGTCCCCATGGCCCTGGTCGAAAACAAATATCTTTGCATTGATTTTATGCCCCTCTCTGAGGTTGGAGGCTCAGTGAAGTATACTCAGTAGCCTATGCTTTCCTCTTTTTAACTCATTTACGGGGCAGCCTCTTTCCCCTTTTTCTCTATGCCTTGAGTGACATGTTAATTGAATTGACCAATCACCAATTATATGTCCCAGCTTCACTCGTAGTTTTTAACCATCGGGAGGTCACATGACGCCTTCGTGAGCTTGTTTGAAGGCATCGTAATCTCAATACGACGTCGTCTAGCCATCGTGTGACCTTCATTTGTCCTGCGGGTAAACATCTCAATAATAATTCATATCTTCGTTCTGCCTTCGTGTGTGGTTCGGGTGCCATCGTGTGATCTTCGAAAGGCATCGTACTTGATTCGGTTGTTGATTTGGCTGTTGACAAGGACCGGTGCCATATTCGTGTGGACATCTGCTGTCAACTTCGGGATAGTGTGACGCCTGCATTATAATGGCGCTCAATGTAAATTATTATAAGAAAAGGATTCCTAGACAAAAGCACAATCATACAAAGAGTCATCATACCTCTCCCAAAATACCAGCGTCCCCAAATGCCACCAACCCGACATAATAGTATTTTCAAAAATGGATTTATTTCTTATGGGTTAAACGCCGTTTTTAAACATTTTTTTCCGTTCTATACTAAACACATAAAAAGCTTTCCTGGACGGTATTCGAACCAGTACTAACTTACCCATCCGCAAGGAACCAGGAGCTGCATTTATAGAGGAAAATCGACATTTCTGTCAAATTTTTATGGAAGGGTATAACCTGCCGCAACCAAGAATCGAATCAGAATCGCCGGATTACAAATCTAGCACACTAACCACTAGACGGTCAAAAATGTAGGAGCGACAGTGAACGTAGCAACTATCGTACTTCAGTATTATTACGTAAAAATATATTCTAAGACATCATTCTTGGAGATACTTATACTGTTTCACATTATGGAAAATCTAATTGTTTGTTTGGCTTCAGATGCAGAAACTCGGCGTACCAATAGTTATTGAAAATGTAAATGGGCTATTAGTATTATTCCTTTAATGCGCGTTATTCATGAAATAATTGCAAAGAACAGTTTTAAAGCATGTTAACTAACGATTACGAAATCATTAAAGACCCATTAAATAATTATTTCAAATCAACTTAAGATTTCTGACCATTAAGAAGAAAACATTAGGCATTTGCTTAAAAGAAAAATAATTCTATGGCTTTTTGTTTAGAAAATTAACCGGCGCGGCAAATGATTATTACAATAACTGTTTGTTTAAACGATAAAGAATGTATAGATACGTAAGTTTATGTGTAAATAAAAGCATTAGTTGAATTCCAGGCATTGCATAATGCATCAGAATTCACAATCCCAAATAGGCGAACAAAATTTATGCTAATACCGTTAAACTCATAAAAGACAAGTATCCACAAGACAACACATTCGTCAACGTGAAGCTCCGGACTATAATATTGTTTGATTACTGTCAATTATCTGAAGTAAAAAGTGTATCATAACTGTCATGATTGATAATAATAAGGATTGAATGGGGTTACAGCTTCCCTTTTTTCAACTCCACAGATCAATATTTTATCAATAACAATTTAATTCCCGAAGCAATATGGAATGAATTTTATCAGTGAGCGTCAAAAGCTATTTGTTTGAAAGGGGAGGCCTGGAGAATCGTCAAGTCTTTAGAATTAAATCACTTTTGACAAACGTAGGATGGTGAAATTGGCGGTTTAAACGACAGATGTTACAGACGATGACATACAACATTATTCTATGGTCTATGGACGTGTAACCTTCTACTTAACTTAATTACAATGTATATAATACGCAAGAGAAACGTACATTTCAAAGTTTATCAAATTACGTCAACATAAACTAGACTAACAAAGAGACGAGTTCAATATTGTGAAACGGTCACGTTATAAAAATGTCTATCATTCGTTGAACATGTATGATAAAGGACTAGAGGCACTAAATGAAGTGATTTGTTGCCAATAAACCAATGCATTATTAATTTGCATGAGCGATTGGGGCGGATAATAAGATCAATGGTTAAATGCAATAAAGTTTTATAATTGCAATAATGATGCGACTGGCGGTCAAATATTTTGCAAAACAATAGCTCCGGTGCCTTAAGTTCTATATTTTAGCAAATAAGGATAGCCACGTTTTACATATTAGTTCTTTAGGGTACATTAGACATACCATTTTAATTAATTAGTTTTTTTTAAATTTTCGTAGCGTGCAAAAATGCAATTTTATCATTTTAGTGCATCGCATGTTATTAGAATACGGTATGGTAACACGAATACGTTTAATTCTTTCAATCAGGTATATCCTTATACGCTCAGTACATCTAGAAACGCAACGTTTTTTTATCCTGGATTTTTTACTTTCTTTGTACATGTATATTTGAATTTTGTGTAGTAGTGTTGTACAATCTGGTAGAAAGTTGAACATCATCAAAATTGTATCGATCGTGTGACGTAAATCTCGTGCCACAATAGAATCACAAAAACACGAATTCCACGTGCATCATTAATGCACGAATACTTTTGAAATAAATTGCATCAAATATTTTGTAAAGTTTGCTAATGAAAATAAAATCACAAAAGAAAAGTTTGTTTCGGAATCATGATGCCGCGTTTGTCCGAACATGAGCGAAATCGGGCCATTGCGATGCTTGTGGCGGGGACATCAAAATGGAAGGTTGTACGACGGTTTAATACGTATGCATTCACAATACCTTATCTGGGGACACGTTACTGGCACAATGACCCCGTTCGAGACCGCCCACGTCTAGGTCATCCTCGTGTAACAACTCCCCGGCAGGACCAGCTTCTCCGTGTGAACCACCTCCGGAACAGGTTCACAACTCCTGCAGACACTACCAGACAACTTGTAGGACGCCATGGGTATGTACTCAATCAATATTTTTCCTATTCACGTAGAACGAAGATTCTGAAAAATGCGGATATTTTACTTGAATAAATTTGTTTTTAGTTATATTTCAGCCGACCTTTTTACACGTTATTAACCGTGTGCATTTTCAAACGGTAATTTGGATCCTTAAATAATGGAACTATGTGATAAAATGTAACAGGTGTATTGATAATGGAATAAAATAACATGAAGTAGGTGCAGTTTGTTTGTCATTTATTAGGTTGAAAAAAATATTGAAAGTAGATCCAGTGTTGCGTTTCTAGATGTACTCAGTATATTTGCTCATGTGGCTATTTTTTCTTACAAACACAATCTTCCTGCGGGGTATCACCTTGGGACGTGTTGTGCCAAACCTATATTGTGCCCACACGAAAAAAACATGTACATACATGTAATTATAATTCTAGCGTATTATTTCTTACCTAAAGTTAATTAATTACATCGTGAATTACTCGAATGTCATTAAAATCGTTAGTATGGATAATTAAAACAGCTTTTGAAAAGGTAGCAAGACCACATAGAAAATTCCAAGTCAGACTAATATACATTTGTATAAGTACTTAGTAGTTCAATTCACTGATAAACATAGTTATTTATCTCGAGATATAAAAGTTCAGACACAATGCTATCTATTAAAAAAAACAGACGGAACTAAATGATATGAAGCTTAGAATTACGGACAAAATATTTACAGTAGAATAACTTCTGCTTACTTTCGACATCTGGGGAATAGTAAAACATCACTCATTATATTGACCAAATGAGAATAAACTGTAGAGTATTCCTCAAAATGCTTTGCAGACAGAAGTTCAATTTTGATTATATCTTAGAATCTTATTATCATATATAGCGATGAACATTTGAATGCAGCAATGCTATTGCAGGACGTCATTTTGGACATAGTTTTTAAAAATGTATTGAGCATTAACATTTGTTGACAGTTATTCAGTTCGATAATGCAGACAAAGCTCCAGTATACACTACTCTTAATCCGTTCAATTTAGTAAAATGATATGGAGGACATATGACAATGGGTGCAGTACGCCTTTGATCAACTATACAAACAAACGAGACGGGCTAGAAATGTTATAAAACTATTTTCTTAACGCATGGTCATCGTTTGATCGACGTTGAAATCTTAAGTAACACTTGTCTTCCGTTTCAGCGCTGGGAAACACTATCTAAACTTCCTAAAAACGATTACAAAATTGCTTACTAGATAAGAATCCTTATCAATAAATATTTTCTTAGAAAACTAAGGTAAATCGACTTATTGGTGACACTGATTTTGAAACATAGCCAGTTTTATTCTGTAGAAAAGTGATAAGTGATACATTTGCTCAATTGTACAAAGTACTCTTGTGTTTAAACTCTGTTAGATAATAATATTCACAGACAAAATTCAGGAAAATATACATTACAGACGCGTCAGATACGTCATTCCAGTTCTCGCAAAATGAAGAAATTGCATAGGAATGGCAACATTATAATACAAGGTATTGTCATAAAAACATTGACTGATAAAATTAAGGAAAATCCACAAGGGAGGTTAAACGCAACAATTGTAAGACGTTTAACAAGACAATGCAAGATTACACCGTCACCAACATGCTGCGTATTGGTTACAGAAATATTATCAATGAATCCAGCGCTTGTTCAAGACAATATTAACTTGGCGTTAAAGGAAACATGAACTGGCAATTTCAATATAAAAGTATAACAAACTAGACAGGTATCAATAAAATTTCCAACACTTCAAAACAAGAAGAATAAGTTATTCTGATGTTAATATTAAGTACGACAGCTTGACATTCATTGAATCCATATCTTTGTATATTTCATTGGTGGTCATCACTTTAGGTTCATTTTGAGGTTGTTCTGGTGACGGATGATTCTTAAAGTGGTACAAAACCGAAGTGTCATATATCACTGTCTTTCTGGTGGTACAAGAAATAAGCAAACGTCATTATCATCACAGAACACTACATTACTTGCCGCTCATAACTTTCAAACTGACATAAATATAACCTCTGTCTCTTATATTCCTTATGTCTTCTAAAACCGTTCTTATCTGTAACAATTGTTATATTTCTTCTTAATTGAGGCTAAAAGATTTGATGCTGTGGTTGGCGTTGCATTCTTTCTAATCAATCCGTATCAGCTTCGTTACTTTCATCAACATAACAATGACAGCGTGAATTCATTGAAAGCATTTCTTCACAATAATACACATATATTTTAACTTTCAACTCATGACTTTGTTTTCATCTATTTGATACTTTCAGTTTTACAGTTTTATTAAACTACATAAACACTAACTATGCCGAACGTTTTATAATAATCTGAAATACACTAAAGCCAGATGCATGCTAGTAGATTTCATAATTGAAATTCAGAGGCTTGTAAACGGTTTGTTTTCATAATATTGATTCGATTTCTCTGCATTAAAACAGATTTTTTTGCATGCATAACGCCAAGTGCATATTGTGATAACTAAAATTTGAAAAAAAAAACTTCACTTCGATCTCATATAATTGTATATCCCAAAGTTTGTTTTATATCAACAAACCCAATAAGTGTTAGAGGTAGAGAGCCTACCATACCTAGGTGTATGCCACAAAAACAGCTAGAAAAGTCGCCAAAAGTGCCTGACAGTTTTTGTGGCGTTAAACCCTTTATAAAAAGAACGCCTCACACTATATTAAATATGCATTGTTGGAATCTGCCGATCAATGCAATCTTTTTACTTGATTTTGTCACAGTTTATATATATATTAAATTAGTAGTGTTATTTAAATTCAAATGATAGTGTAGGAATCTGCCGATCAATGTAGTCTTTTTATATTCATCAGGAAATTACAAGTTTTGTCGTGGTATTTTCATTCTGATTTTCACGTAATATAATGAAGCAAAATATTGTTGCGCTACAATGTGTGGTCTTAAACTGGTACCTTCTGTATCCGTTATCAGGATAAATCTTATGGCAGTTTTTGGACTTCAACCGGCTATATTTAAACTACATTTTTGTAAATCTAATTACTTTAATCAATAATCAAATAAAACAAACTGTAAAATAGAGTGTCAATCAAATAATTTATTTGCTGGAGCTTTACTGGGAAACTACCAATTTGTTAATACAGATTTACCAAATAACATCACGTATAAACATCAGGAACAACCAGCACTACTAATAAATTAAGAGTTATAGATAGAAATCGAGCAGTGAGCCATGACGAAAGGTCGAGGATTACATTCTTTAAAATAGGGATAAGTAATACAATGACAAAGTACATATGTTACTATTTGTCCTAAGGTATTAACCAAATATTAAACGAAAAAAGTATTCGCACCTGAATAATTAGTCTCTGGGATTAAACACAAGAAAGGTTTTCTAATAAGTTCAAAACAGACTGGAAGCAAAAAGGAAGTGTTGGGGTCCCCGAAGTGTGTCGCGCACAGTACTTATACTCCTGGGCAGTGCAAACTGTGTAATTCACATATTGTGCACACATTATGAATTCCACGATGCACACAGTGTCGCACAACAAGAGCACCCGTTGTGGCAGGCGCTCTCACAAAGAATATTAAAATTAAATTGCACGTATAAAGTTTTCTTTAATAGTTAAAACATAAAGCTATCAATAAGAATGTAATAATAACCTCATATGTACGTTTTCTACCCCTAAACATGTCTACATTATGCAGCAACAATATCTCTGTAAATCCGTTCTAGATTGGCGGCCGCGTAGCAACTGCCACAAAGTACACATAAAATGGCTGCTCATAACTAAGGAAAAGTTTAAGTTGCAGAAAAAACATGGATTACTGCATACAATTAATAACACTAAAGGAATTATCAGCTGAAATAAGTTCTACAATAGATATTTTAACATGCATGACAATGGCAGGATATAGATTAGTACCACAAGAATAATATGCATCATTGAACAGCATTCAAGTCGCGAAAACTGAAGATATAAAGATGGGATAAAGGAATGAAGTAAATTAGTGATACTCTCAGGCGTGGCACACGTAATCAATCCGTTGGGCTATATATATTTAAAGGGGTTCAATGGTATGATTCATGTGGAACTGTCGGAATAATGCTAAAAGACATCTCACAGCAGGAGTAAACATATAAATCAAAGTACTGGTAGAACAAGTAGAATACTGTAAGAAATTTTAATAGATATGTGACGCCCGGGGTGTTACAATATTGTTAAGCAGGGACTTGTTTGTCTGGGTAGGTAAGACCGAAAAAACAGTCGTGAATACAGTTAGCTTGCCGACTTTAATGTGTGGCGCCGACCCTATTTGTTCTAACAGCAATTATCGAACATATTTTTGGACAGATCGTACCTCCAATTCACGAAATGTATATGTAGAAAAGATATCGATGAATTTTGTTTTCCAAATGCCTTGATAGTATAAGTCAAGTAACGGTGAACATGTTTAGTTTTCATATTTCATAATATTTTAATACTGTCAACTGAGATACAAAAATAGATTGATAAATGGCGTTAAAAAAATGAAAGCTGCAAAACGATAATTAGAATGAATCAGTCAACTAGTAATAGTTTTTATTTCACTCCAGCAATCTACAGCTTAACTTCATATTTATCATTTATTTGTCGTTTGTTGAATTATTAGGACATACAACTATTAGCACCAATATAAATATTTCTGTTATTTTTTAAGTTTTCTTTTACAACTACTTGAGCATTGCGTTATGTATTGAATATACGATATCAATTTTAAGTAAAAAATGAAGACACATAGAGATCTATGAAAAAACTATAATACCTTTAACAATCGACTGTTTTGAATTTAACCGACCAAGTGGTGAGGACTTAGTATTATTTATCCATTGATTTGGTCTATTTCTTGATATTATCCTAATTATCTTAATTTTCTACAACTGTGCTTACACACAATGCTGACACACGATGAATACAAATCCACACAGCTTGTATCAACAATGCTTCATTAAATAGTCTAAGAAAGATTCAATGTTATGAAAAAACTAAAGATATCTTTGAACACACCTGTTACTTGACATCTAAGACAGTGGCAGTACGTTTGACTATATGGACAATGATCCACGAGAACTGAAATTAGCAATAATTTCCATGTGCATGTTTACAAATGAAAGGAACATAATTAAATTGTAGCACCAACTCAAGAGAACAACAAAAAGTACAATCGTATTAAATACAAGTATGCACTTTATTGGTCTTAAGTCACGAAAATAATTAATTATGAATAAAAAGAATTCTCTTTCCCGAGGATTCACATTTTGTAAATAGAACGAACCAGTGTAGCCCCATAACAGCACATGTGTACATGTCGCCATGTTACTCCTGAAAACACTATGGTTTGATTAGAGTCAATTATTTGCACAATTGGAACATGCAAAAGTAACTGTCATCATTGATAATAATAAATTTGACATATGATGCATTAGTTCATTCTTCAATACCACGTTGTTGACAGATACTCATTTGAACGATAATAGTTTAATCATCTAAAAATTATGGAGTTGATAAAATTATATTACATGGACAGAAATCCTGTCCCATCATTCGGACATTTGTTTCAAACAACATCGAAATATCTTCATGATAAACCGAATACAATGCGAAACTTTTATTCTCGGTCACATATTGTTTAATACTTTACAAATTTAATTTATCTAACCATTTAAATATTGAAAGCTGTCAAAAACATAATACAAATGTAAAATGTCATAAAATTTCACTAAAGCGTACAGAGGAATAAAGTTACATTATTCCCTTCATATGTGAAGTATCAAATAAAATAAGTAATAGTACAGCTCACAAAACACACCTAATAGACCATGTCGACCGATTATAAAAGTTGAGCTGTGTATTATTTGACTGTTGGATTGAACGATTGGTTTTCTAATTGGCAAATTTTACGGAAGAAGAAGTAACCCTATTGGGCGTGTAATTCGACTTGGTGCATACGGTACACGGGAGTATTACAGAATTTATTAAGTTAAAGTTGCAATATTTAATTATGATGAATTTGATCATTTGTAACGAGACCATATTTTAGAACTATATGTATAGAGTACAATGCACCATTTCTGCATCAAAAAGAACTAAAACAATATAAATGCGCGAAAGGAATTAAGAGGAAACACATAACATGACCAATGCTTAAACAGTAATAATGAGACGGATAGTTAATTTTACACAACAGAGTCGATATTGTTCGTACCATCTATTTCATGCATTTTTGCAAAAGGTCATCGTATACACTTATCCAGTCAGATAGTTCAGCATGTTCGGTGATGCAAGCATGGATATGGCGTCTCTATTCTATTTCAAATTTAATCAATTGCAACGAAAACCCATTAAGTTTGCATGTCATTTGAAACTGAGTTAATCTGGAGAAAGGTTGAAAGATCACACTGATGTATCAAGCGATATTAATATACCAGTACTGTGTATTTCAATCCTCTTATAAACATGGTTCTAGTAATCTTGATATATAAACAGTTCAGACACATTGTCATTTACATTTACAAGAAAGATAGAAAGAGGTAATAGGAAGCGTTGAATCACTGATAAAACATTTTTAGCAGAATAACTTCTACTTACATTCGTCATCTCGGGAATTGTAAAACATCACTTTCAATATGTTAGTGATTCAAAACCGCATTTCCAAACATAGATTTTTTATTCACATTGTATCTTGATACATTCCCAAATGTTTTGGAAGTAGAAGGTCTATATTGAAAATATTCTTCAAACTGATATGAAATAGTGATATAGTTAGTGGCTTTATTCTGTAAAATGATTTATGACATGCTTCTAGAATATTAATATTTATGGACGATATATTTACAAGGCAAAACAAACCACAACGTCTGAACTACCTACACGCTTTTTAATTCACTCACTCCTTAACCGTGAGGTGTGAACGAGAAGTTTTGGAAAAACAAATTTCTCTAGTTAGCAAACGTGGAGAAGTAGGATATCGATAAATACCACATGGCATATATTTTGTGAAACATAAAATGAAATGATACGAGCAGACAGAGTCAAAGAGATTAAAAGAGGAACTTAAGTCTAACAATTTCATCATTTCCAGTCAATTGACAGGTTCTAAAAGACGACTGAGACATAACCATTGTGTCTAGTATTATTAACGATTTTAAACAATATAATCGAGTGAGTAAAATTCGTATGTAATTATTTTTCTATCAGAATAAGTCCTAAAATTGTGAACATATAATGGTTACAAGAAAAAGGAGGGAGAGTGAAAATAAAACTAACGCCTTGGGAACGGCTAATGCTTTCAAGTATGCTTAATTTCACGATTCAACATCTATTGATTGTTAAAAAATAAACAAAACAGGTGACATATGACATTTTTTTTAAATAAATTTATGCATTCGGCGAAAAGTAATTCAGATGTGATATACCTGTCTTTATTTGAGATTGAAATTCAAGAAATTCATTAATGTTTATCTCATGCGAATTTCAAATAATACGTTATCGTCGCGTGGGATGTGTTTATTCAGCAAAATAAGAATATTTTATCATCATTTTATTCAATCCCTACACAGAACTATTTGTAGAACAAAATAGATTGAACAAACGTGGGAAGTGAGACTTAACTAAGGGAACCACAGGAGAGTGTCCAACAAGACACAAAACAGGACAAATGTCATTAGCTAACATTGTATACGTAATTTAAGAAATAAAAGTGAGAATTCGGCAAGATAAGGTTTAGCTTTTTTACAATACTTTGGTAATTGGTATTAGTGTAGGAAACAAATTGATACTTTAGTTGGTCGAAACAATATTTATTTATGTGGCGTTGAATACCGACATGAATTGTTAAACATAGCAGAACAGACAATGTAAAATCTAGTAATCTGTTAAACTAGACTCAATAATTTCGAACACGTCAAAACGAGAAAATAAGTTATTTTGATGTTAAATGTCTCAAAATATTTCCCAGGAGTCATTTTGTATAATTATATTGTAGACTTGTTATGCATCGATTTCAAAATTGCGTACATCTCTTCGATAACCTTGTTCATTATTGTCTCTCCCTTCTGGGGAAGACTGGTCAGCAATATATTACCAAAAGTCATATAAAATCATAGAGTAATATATCACATAGACTAAGTTTCACACAAATCACACATCCTTACGTGACCAACGTTTTTCATGATGAAAACAATTGCCATAGAAGAGTGGAATTTTACAGGTTATCTGATGACGGGGACAACAAGTGGCTTGTTTCTATCATCAATCACCCAACGTTACTCTAACAAAGATCGGAAAAGGAATTTGATCATATAACCGAAACGATTAAAAATGTTTTTGAAAACAATATAATTATACCGTATGGTTCATTTGCACGTATTTTGACCTGTCATGAAATAAGCAGACGTCATAATCATTTGTTTAAAATATAACAACACTTTTTCATGTAAACTAAAATACTGCTTTCAACCCACTTCCTCTTTTTGAAATTCATACATTTATCAGCTTTGTCATTTACATTTCATTTATCTTTAAAGATTTCTTCTAATAATTAAAAGTCGATTATTTTATTGAAATTGATGCTATACTGAAGCTGGAGCTAAGGTTATCACTCTTTGTGCTTTAAATTATCCGACTCGACTGTAATGCTGTCATAAACTACTGTCGTAAATTACAGACCGCATTCATGAATGGCATTAATTAACAATAAAGATAATTAAACCCTCTGAATGCTTTACTAGTAGTTGGAATCTAATTTTATTTTAGAACTTTCAAATTTACCATTTCGAAAATGATATCTTCGATAGTTTCATAATGAACTGAAAAGCAGACTAATTTTCCTTCAGAGTTCAAGTTCGTCAAATGGATGCAGTTTCAAAACTGAAAATGAGAAAAAGTAATGTGTTTTTTCTTCGTAGGACTGATTTTAATGTATTAAATCCAAACTTAATAAGCAAAGCACACAGAAAATGCATCATGTGTTTTATAAGAAAAATAATTTATACGTAATGTGTCCTATTAGAACGATGAAATGGATTTTCCGCACGTTTGAAGCATTTTAACCCGTTATATATCATGCCTCACAGGATTTTGAATAATCACAAGAAAACGCATATGAGACTGTAAGCCGTAGAAAGTTTCCCAATGTAGTAAACCAGTTAAATCATGATTCAGCAGCGATCGACATGATGCAATACAAATCAGTTATTCAGCATAACAAAGTCTTGCAAACTCATCCATATGAAGACTAGTGTTAAGTAGCAGGACTTCAATAACACACATAGATGATTATGTGCAGATTTCAATTTTGGTTGAGCGAGAATATGAACGATTAACCAATGATATAGATGCACGTCAGAATGTATGGCGTACATATAGTGGATAAATAGGTAGTTTGCTACAAAGAGAAACGTCAGTGCGCTGGTGTTATTAGTACAGATATTTCAGTATGATGAGGTGACAATGTCCGCCCACACAGAAGCGCCTCTCAACAATTACGAGAAGGTAACTTATGTTAGAATAGAATAGCATGTTTTTGTACATGTTTGTCAATTTAATTACAAAATATCAAAATACAAATCAAATGAAAAAAGATTATGCGTAAAGCCTAATTAATGAAAGAGAGCTGCCCGTGGCGACCTACATGCATGAAATTCAATGGGAATAACGGTGTTGTGTATCCGGTAAGCTCAACCACACGAATACTTGTGATTATAAGCCAAAATATTGAATTGATGCTTGTATTCAAAAGCCAAATGATGATATACAGTCGAATGGAGGAAATATTTGAAATTGTTAAATGGTCGAAAGATTACATCATATTAAGACACTATATACAATGTATTTGAAAACAAAGAATAGTTATATTGTGGTATAGGGGCAACTGGTTAGTAGAATCGTTGCAAATAACATATGAATAGCTGACATTAAAAGGAACGGTGATAGTACCTCTTTGATTATCATAATATTTTTCTATCTGGAAATATTTTATTTTTATGTTCAGCACTAAAGATAACATTGTAATAAGTGTTTTATAATTCAATATAAAAAATCATGTTTGTTGAAACAGGTGCAGTCGGCAGGGAGATGATTTATCTTGTATTGGAACGCAGAAATAATTATGTTCGCAGCATTTTGTATCAGGTCCACCTAATACATTCAATGCGTATTCTTGTGTGTTTTATCACCCATCTATTGAACTTCCTGATACAGTTGTTATTTTATACGCATGCTGAGAGTTGTATGATGCAATATTCCCTCTCATCACCATTCGGAGATTTACTGTTAATCATAATAATCATAAACATTTTGGTGACCTGTGCAGAATAGCATAATTTCTTCCATTACTGCTTTCTACTCCGTTCATCGTCTTAGCACCTTTTGGCTTAGCGTTTAATAGTTCCAGTCGTTTGCCTTCCGTGTCTAACCAAAACAGAGTAAGTAAATTACATGCTCACGTCTGTCTATATAATGATGCAGAAGTGGAATAAAGCATCTAGCGATGTTGCGAACATTAGGAAATAGCGTGTGGCGTTTTGATTAACCTATTATCTGTCATACCAACCAACGTGTGATGGACGATTCAGTGCATGATAATCCTATCCTTACGTACAAAGTCGCAGACAATTTGTTTGATTTTATATGCATTACGTAAATTATCTGCAAGTTTTCAACAAGTGTGTCGATGGATAAAAGAAAAAGTAGTATTTCTTGGTCTTTAGTTATATGTTCTCGGACACGTTTTGCTTTCATCCCTCAATGTTCTATATAGCTCTGTCCAGTAAAATGACATTTAGAATGTATGAGATAATAATTATACGATGAGTAAATTTACTTAACAAATACTGTAAAAAGCTGCGTATCACTATCCAGGAACACAATCGACTGGTTCCATAAACAAACTCGAATGGTTTATAGTTTAAACATGATAAACAATACTAATCAATGGTATTAGACACTGACGAATCTCAAGGTTTGACAAAACATGATGTTATGCGATGAATTCTTTTATGTTTATAGAGTATTAAGTTTACAGAAATAATTACGTTTATATAGATGAAATTAGGATTCCTAGACAAAAACAGATTCCCATCTTCACCAAGCCCACGAACCTAACACACATAACAAATCAAAATTAGATGACTAAATACGGAATCAGGGTACGTTTTGTCAACATTTACAGTAATGATCCAGGCCCATAATGTTATTCCTTTGGGTCTATTTGTAAAGAAGCAAAAACGATTACACCAAATGATGTTGATAGCACACCCATTGTGTCTGTTCATAAATACCAATATAGGTCCATTGGTAATTCAAACAAAGTTGTTTTTTTCCAAAATATTTTCATTCAGTACTACATTTGGAAAACATTTTTAGATTAACATTTCGTTAAGTAGAAAAACATGTTCCTACGCAATTTGTTGAATGCCATAGCAAAACATAATAATCACTTACGGAGAGAGTTCTACAACTGTCTAATTATCGTTAATTTCTAATTGTATTCTTCTGGAGCTATGAGTATTTGTCTATATAAGGAATATGCGGGCATACAAACATTAAGAGACAGTTAGTTAATGTTGTACAGTTTCATGCTATTAATAATGCACATTAGGTACAATCATTTCTTCTTTGCATTTAAATATTAATGACAAAAAAGTTGGGAGGGAGAAATCCCGATTTATTTTAATAGTTTTAAATGGATATTAAATGCATTTTCGTTTTTTGAACTCGTATTTAGTGAATTAATTACATACTTTGTATATATCAAGTATCCGCTTAGCATTGTCAGCAAAACCTCTTAATCTACATAGTGTCTTTATTCTTACGTTATCTGTTTCGAGATAAGAGATTGTGGGTCAAAGGAAACTACATATCTCCACTGATTTACATACATTCATCAGACTGTGGACAATAACAGTCATAAAAACTGTAAGAAAAAATACATCAGCAAACGCAGAGGGATGCATCGGAATAATCACTCAGAAAAAATGGCTCAGAACCTCTTTGAAATGAAGCGATTTGTACATATTATATTTAAATCATGAGATAAAATAAAATCACTATTCTGGAAGTAAAGACGTCATTTTGTATTTTGTAATACATACTTCAATCATTGGGGAATACAACACACGTCACAATGTCTATAGTAATTATCAGTAGTTTGATGACTTGTTGTGTTGGTGTTATATGCTCTTTTAATAGTACCTTCAAAATATGACAACCGCTGATCAGCAAATCATTGATAACATCTGATATCTATATAGAAATCTAAACCACTCCATTTCATAGATCTCTCACGGCGTTTAGATGCTGACTTCATTGTATAGATTATATACCATATTATACTGTATAATAAGATGGATAACTTATTGCAAAAACAATCCGATATTGAAGAACCTTAGATATTACTAGTAGATGATATTATATGTGTGTATGTCGCTATCGTATCTGATAAAGATTATTCTACCAAATGATCTTATTTAACATATGCAAGTTTTCTGCTTGTTCTAGAAAGAAGATATTTGTACTGTCCGATTATTCAGAAAACTTCTGTTGACACCTAGGAAGAAGTTTGTTTATTGCTTTAACAAATTGTAGATATCGTAAATACGAGTATCTATGACATATCAGGTTTAAAATATTCTTTCAGTGATGTCTTCATATGGTATGTATTTTGTTACATTTTTATGTTTAAAAACAACATTTGTTCTACATGTTGGACATATTAATCAGTGATGTACGAATGACGTTTTATTTTATCATAGTACAAAAGCATTACAGTTTGAATAGACTTTTAATCCATAATATCTCCAGATAATATACCTCTTTTAAAAGTCTGCAAAAGGAAGAAAAAAGTAAAGAAATAATTAGTTGCATTTTATAAAGCCAAATCTGTTTTGCAGAATGCAATCAGTGTTTGTTCCTGTGTTATCGCGCTAAATCATTGCTCCAATAATCCAGCTCTTAGGGTTATATCATAAGAAACAATGCTTTAACTTGAATGTTATGTAATGTTATAAATTGGCCAACACGGATTATATAGATAGTTCGTACACAAACAATATAAGCCAGTTTAGATAATTCATTAAATATTTCAAGAGGCGATTATCATCCAATAGTAATGTCCATACAGAAGCTAAATGATGCCTTAAGATTAATATTTTTTGTAAACAAAAATCGTTCGTAGGCCGCTTTCTGTGTACGTCTTCGAATGCTAGATTATACAGCCAGGGATAATAGTCTCGAAATGAAATTCATGGTGTGGTACACAGGATATTGAAATATACGTGAAACGTAATAAATTAAAATTCAGTAAATTGTTAAATCTACTGGTTCGTAAGTGTTTCATATGAAAGGCTCTGACTTGATTATGATACGTTTATTTGAACATTATTTTCTAAAGGGAATATTCAAATGCGTGAAATTAACATTTGTTTCACACATTTCTTTTTCATTTTAATACTGTATTATATTCACATATTTGGTAACAGACACGACAATACAGTAACCGGTATTACCCTCAAATACTAATACAGTTCAATATCTCTAAAGCAACACCCTTTGGGAGTAGCAAAATTATGCTGCTGTTGTTGAATGGTTGTCGCCCTAGAGAGATTAATCGTACAGTGGGAATGTCATACTGTTGTCTAAGGGAGGTTGTTGCTCGAGAGAGAGCCGCTCCTGGGAGATTGTACTTTAATCATGTATTGCGAATTGTACCCTAATTGTATTCCGGAAAATACAAATTGATGCATAAATGTCCCAATTGTATACAAAATTTCAAACAAATAACTTACTTCACTAAGGCATTCGTTGTTCAAACATTATTAATTAATTAATCAATAAAACCATTTAGAAATAACTCCACTGTTAATTGAGAACAACAAGGCATTGAATTTCATTTACCTCTGCGTCAATCAGGCCAAAATTTAATTAAATAAAATCAAGAAACTAAAAAATAAGTGAATGTGCGAAAATAATCGGTCGAGGTCAAAATTGTTTTTCCTTTCTGGGGAAATACATTCCCTTACTTATAGTGTTTTTTTTTCATTTTAAATCAATACATTTTAGGAGCTTTCGCTCCCATAGCTATACACTTTTTATACTTACACTTAAGTGACGTTTCCTACATGTACATCCGCGTTGAAAAATAGTCCCACTTGTTGTATAAAAATACACTGCAGACTTGCAGTTTTGATAATTCGTACTTAGTATATGAATCGAAATTGGACTGTTCATGAAAATTGTTAGTTTGTGATTTTTATGAGTTTATGAATTTATTAAAATTCTTCATTATTACACAGCCTGATGAACTTTTGATCTAGAAGTTCTGTGTTATTGTATACCATATGGCTTCATCACAAAAGCAGTGATTTGATGGGCTAGTGGTAACGAACTGTACTATCAATCGAAAAGTCGCGGGTTCGACTCCTGGCACTGTCTTCTTATATTTCTGGGACAGAGTCTCCGTCCCTATTCTCGAGCCCAGTTTTGTGTTTAGAAGCTTGGTGCTTTACACCTGGCACGATAAAGAACCTACACATCTATTCGTGATACGAGAATGAATATAAGTGCCCAATTCTCCTGACTTTTCCTTCCTCGTGGTCGGCTCTGAAATAACCAAAGCTGCCGAATAGGCCGTTAAACAACAGACAAATGAACAATCAACCACAAAACTTTGAAACCCGATTCACCCTCAAATATCTTGTTTCTTAATCATATTGCAGTAATAAACTTAAGGATCGGTGTACCAATTTAAGTCAGTGGGTTTTAATGCTATTACACCAATGATCAAATTTCAAACATTTACTAGGCTGTCGTTTATTTCTAGTCAACGTCAACGCCTGCTTGCCGTGTTAATGATATTCTCGTTGGAAGAGAGAGCAATACAGTCATAGTACCTTTACACGCTCATGGTATAAAACGAGTTTAAGAGAGGTACAATGCAAAAGCTTTAACGCGTTTCCAGAAAATGGATCAACACAAAATACTCCAAAATCAATTAAACTCATTACACCAATATTGTCTTGAATGGAATCTAGAAGTAAATGTGGCAAAAACCAAGGTTGTAGTATTTAAAAGAGGCGGTCGATTGTCTAATATGGAAAAATGGTACTATTGCACAAATCCTATTGGAGTTGTCAATTCGTTCGTTTATGTTGATATGAATTATACACGTAGTCTTTCCATGTATAAAATGACAGAACACATGGCTGTTAAAGCTAAGAAGTTATTTGTTTCCTTATTCAAGAGTCTTAATAACTTACTCCCTATGTCACATGATATATTTTTAAGATTGTTGATTCTAAAGTTATTCATGTTTTATTTTATGGGTCAGAGCAATGGCACATAGAACGTTTTGCATGTATTGAAAATATCAATGTGTATGTATGTAAATGTTTTTTATCGGCTCCACTTAAAGCTTGCAATGATGTTGTTGTGGGTGATTCAATCGTTTTCCTATATATATTTTGTCACATAAAAGAGTATTAACTTTTGGTTAAGAATTTTAAGTATGCCAGATAGCAGATATGTTAAAAATGCTATAACATGTTGAAATATTTTTTGGAAATAGGGTATCAAAAATAAGACGTAATTTGTTTCAAAATGGTTTTGGTTACATTTGGTTTAAATAAAAAATGTTATAAATAAAGATGAATTTATAAACGTGTATACTAAGAGACTTAAATATCAGTTCATTCAGATTTGGCATGACAATTGTACCAATGATCGAAAGTTAAGTTTATACACTGGATTCAAAACATCTTTTACAATTGAACATTATGTAAATGTTGTAAATATTATGAAATTTAGGAAATGTTTAGTGTCATTTAGAGCTTCTTCTCATAATCTTTATCTTAGTACTTTTAGCAATTATCACTGAGATAAATATTATAAAAAATATACTTTTTCTATACCTCTGTTAATGCATGTATGTTGTATATATATATTGTTCACATGTAAATGTATATGGACTGGAGGCCTTTTGTTCAATAAAATAAAATAAACTCTTATTATTCTCAAAGGTATCGAATACTACCGCATGAAAAGACCAGCTGGCATGAACGTTTACTTAATTTATACATAGATAGCTAATAATTTGAAACGATTCCAAATAAAACTCATTCAGAAGCCAATCACACATGAATAAAATGACAGTATTGATGTTTATTCTTATGCATCGATGTCAATATGAGTAGATTCTAGAACAAAGATGTTAGTTCGAGGCGAACCTTTTGAAATAGAAGATGACACATATGATAGTAAAACAGTGGTTTCATTATAGTACATCCGAAGGCACAATCGATACGCGGTAACGTCCAACCAAAAGTAATCAATCTTAATCGTTCACGTACCACTAGGTACCAAATACCCCGGCTAATCAGAATGGAACCATGCCTCATAGAATTAGAGCAAAAAAAATAGTTTCACCTTCATTCATTATTCTTGTCCTGAATGGGAAAGACTTCTACGAATGCAACATTCTTCAACACAGTAAATAAAACAAGGTATCAATAGTACTCATGGAAACTGAACTTACAAAAGCTTCCACTGCAACATGTAACGGGAACTAGTTCAACAATTGCAAGCTGGGTGTAGAAAAACGTACGGTAGTACTTCGGCCCGCATCAAAATTGACTGCTTTGAATACAAAATTGATCTACGTTTTTGGAATCTGAACGATAGTTGATAAATTTTGTATTGTGTCCTATTTTGACCGCATTAAATGCAGTTCGGCTAAATAGTAATTGAAGGACTTAACCATCTTATACAATACTAATGAAATATGAACATATAACTTTAAACCAAAAATGGTACAAGATATTGATATAGTCTGTAATTATTCTTGAGAGCAAGTAATGGCTAAAACTAACGACAACTTATGAGTTGTCAGAACAGCACCAATCATCACGCATAGCCTCCAATCACGATTGCGTGTTAATATAGTTCCAAAGGAGTGGTTGAAAAAGTGACAGAAACATCAGTTGCTTTCACAATGTATAGAACAATGGATGTTTATCGTGAAGACGTGAGAAAACCAAGCTGTCAAATATACATTCAATTAATGAAAAAGCATAAAACTGTGTCCATCTATTCATTAATTTGATCGAACTCCTTTGAGTGTAACACTGTCACGAACAACATCAATTTGCTAGATATGTTTTGCAACAGCATTTTAAGTAAAAATTAAAAACAGAGTTTCATGCTGTTAAATTACAATATAAATCTGTCTGATCTTGAGAAATTCGCAATTATTAGAAACGTTCTTTCTAAGAAAGTAATGGGCAAATTGAAAATTGCACGTTTCACGGGAATAATTCCATACAAAACACATTACCATTACAGTTTATATAAATGGTGCATGCTGTAGTAGAACAGTGTTTATTGAGATATATTAATGAATCACATTGTGTTATGGTAATTATTCTGTTTCTGGTTTCTTTTATAAGTAAACCATGGATGAATAACCGGTCACCAAAGCAATGTTTTGTTTAAAGACATAAATCATTTTGTTTTTGATTTCAGAGAAAACGTTTTCGCATTTATATACAATTATACGAGTACACAGATTTGTACCATCTAATTGAAATATTATGTAACCATGTTACTAATTGACTGTACTTCATCACATGTTGTATATGGAAGGTGCATTTATTATACTTAATTATTACATCATTTTCGGATAGTTCAATAATAACGTAGAGTTAAATACTCTGGGGTCGGATGGGTATGGTCTTTGTCCGGTTACCATTAGCCCTTCGCCGCGATGACGTCACCAGGATAGGACGTATTTCTCAGTCACGCAAGTAAGCCGTCAAGCTACTTACGAGAGATCGATGGTTCTATCCAGGAGTACATCCGGGTTCTTCAAACCTTGAAGTTGCTATTGGACCATGTCTGATGGCATAACGTTAAATCCCCATGAAAAAAACTTGTGTTTTAATTAGTTTAACAGATCGTATAATCATACATTTAAGTCTATACCGATCGGCACAGCCTGGAACATGGTATAATACCTTTGAAATCATGGGCGCTGTCATTACGGGTGACACAATGTTACCGTAAACAAATATCACGTGATCACCCGCCCTAGATTTAAACGTGGGTTACAGATAGAATGCTTTTTTCTTTGGTAAGGCGTTAAAATCTTCCTGGTTTCCTTTAACTCGATCGACCCTATTTCTTCAAGTCGGTACTTTTAGTTTCTAATGAACTTTGTCTACGAACTAAAACTATTTATATTGCAACTGCATTGAAGATGAATATCAATTTATCATTATTATTTTATGAGATCTGTCTCCATGCTCAAATCTCAAACCGGGTGTTTTAATGTTTCTAAGTGACAAATGTTCGGACAATAATGACTTCATTGTTACATTAATGTATAGTATTCAGACATTAATCAGCACTATCGTTTCAACCATAATACTGGAGAATGGAATTTGGATTTGAGTTCGGGGCCTGATATTAATTTTTTAGTCTAAACATGATTGTACAATATACCCTACTTGCTTTCGCATATTCGAACATTTAATCGATTGACACCGATAGTCATATCTACAAAAAAATATATGCTCGAAATAAACCCACAATAGGTATTATTCAAATTATATACTGGAAATACTAAGTTTAATAGGTTTCTTTTTTATTGTATTCCTAACGACTGATATACTTCACAAACCGTACCGTTATAACCTACTGAAAACATATTTCTCACCATGCACGTTGTCTATATACTATATATTTGTATATCATTGTATCATATATATGATTATGGTTAAATAAAGTAGTGTTGATGTTGAAATAGCTCCGTGTTTTCGTGTTATAATTCATATCTTATGATAAAATATAAAAGCTAAACAAGAAAGGTTTAATGTTTTAACTTTTGTTGTGTTAACTGCTTAGAAAGTAAAACCAACATTAAATACAAAATATTTAAAACATGAAAATAACATTAAAATGATTTCATCTTCACGTACAAAATAACATATAGCCATTAACTAACCATTAGTATTAAAATTAGCAGCGTGCATGGATATGTCATCTTTATTAGTGTTCCATTCCCCATTTTTTTCGCATTTCCGTGTATTGAAATATTTACATTATCAAAATTGAAACAATTTGAAATATGTATTTCTATCAATGGGGAATATAACACACGCTATCAGGTCAGAAGTAATTATCAGCAGTTCGACATAATGGATTATATTCACGGAACACGGTATTTAAAAATATTTTATTCAAAATATGATAACTATTATTTCGGACATTATTCATTTTCTGCAATCCGTATTACGAAATAGTTTTTGTTTTCCATTTCAAATTAAGTAATAAATTACACATGTTTACATCTTTCCCTGTCACAGATAGAAATTAAATAACTATTTTTATTTACTGGTTCTTAAAACACAGAACGTTATCCTCATCCGTGCTCATTTGTTTGTCTATCTGTCTGTCTGTCCGTCCGTTTATATGTTTGACTGCATATATATTAGTATAACAAGAAGTGTTTGGGAAACACGGATCCCCCTAGAGGCCTACTGGTTAGTAGGACCTTGACCATTGACATATTGAACTTAAAATCAATAGAGGTCATGTTATGCAATGACCAACCTCATACACCAAGTCTGAGGACCTAAGGCCAGATCGTTCTCTAGTTGTCGCACAAGGTTGAAAAACACATTCCAGTCCATAGTTCAATTATTAGGTCAGCACTGTTATGTATTAGATACAGCACGAGTTTTTCTTCATAAGTGTATTTATACGGTTCGCTTAGACGAGGCGAACAGTTGTTATGTTTTCCCTTTTGAAACACAAAAAGGTACTATTTAAGTAATAATATAGGTTCAATCAATAAATTATAAAAATAAATGTATATAACAATTTAAAAAGGACGTGCAATTAACTGAGTTCGAACCATTCACATCTGCTTCTTTCTGTAAAAATGGCATTTGTGTACATGCCACCTGTTTATTCAATACACTAAAAACTCTTGTTCACGTGAATGATACTTTACTACGGATTTAAAATGATTTTGGCAGTCAATTTACAGAGTTTACCTTTACAATGGTATAGTCCAATATTCGACCTTGACTGTAAGAAAATTGAACTATAAATATGACATGCCCTATTTCTCGACTCTAGTCGTAATGCGAACAAAGTCAAAGAAATTACGAAAATTAGTAACATAAAAATGTCATTTAGTAGTGTCAGTAGCATCTATACGAACAAAGGAAACGTTAATTGCAAATTTAGCATTTGGTCGATTCTTATTTTGTGTCCCCATTTACGTAAAACAATAGTACATGCATAAACTCTGACACAGTTATTTTTAATAAATTGTTTCATGTGCTGATCGAGAGTATTTACCAATACAACATGTGAAGAAAAATGTACCGTCCCGTTTATTTTATCAAGTAATGGCTTCCTATAAAAAGAGCAGACAGAGCGGCACTACTGTAGTGTTTTTCGAAGTGTTTAACCACACGACTAGGATTATCTCGGCTTTAAAACTGTTTTATAAGTTTAGGCTAAACGTTTCTGTGATTCAACCCGCCTTGAACATTTTTGGATTTTTTTCTAAAAAATATCAAAACTTTACGACTAAATTCTTTTGATATCTTAAATTGATCAACGTTCAAACCTCTAATCCAAACACTGATTTAATCTGTAATGTATATCAACAGATTTCCACAAAGGCCAATATGACGGAACTGTTTCCGTTTAATTTCCCCAAGATTATCAAACATTTACATATAAAAAGGCAATCTCGCTTAAAGATAAATCTTGATTGTATATTGAATAACCGATCAGTTGGATATATTACAAATATGAAGCATTCAGAAGATTAAACACAAAATAGCAATGCAATATAAGGACACTTTCACGACAAAGGTATAACCAGAGATTAAACGGATGTATTGCAGAGGGTATCGCGAAAGCACTAGCAATGACTGAGGCAAATAAGTCCCTCATCACATATCAGCTAGTTCGCGGCATAACAGAGGTATGGTTGAAGAGAGATTAAATAATGTACTGACAAATATAATATGATAAAATACATATGACTTAAAAAGCCTGCTGTGAGTAAATGAGTTTACTTACAACCATTCTTACATTTGCATGGAAGAATGGCTTGAAAGAGTTTTATAGAAATAGTCTAAAAGGAAAACTAAACGGACTTCTTACATATTTTCCCATCATCTTTGTCCTCGGTTTGTCTCAAAGTTGACAAAGTACTAAATTGTCTTGCTTAAATGGCACAGGACAGTGATTTCTTGACTAACTGAACAAGAAATTATTTTTACAATTACGCCGAGTTCCTATACAATACTAATTTGTTTACAGCAAATAAAATGCATTTAAGTTTTCGCCTTATCTCAGTCATGTGTTCTAATACTAGTATCCAATCAGATTACATGGATTTGACAAAAGCTTGATCATAAGACTTTTTTGTCCAATCAGATTACATGAATTTGACAAGAGTGTGATCATATGACCTGTTTTGTCCAATCAGATGCAAACTTAAATCAATTTGTACGGTTATATTTACGTAGAACATCGTTCATGCATTTCTGATACATTCATTTAAGGCCAATTAGCTTTTTGAATTATTTTGTTATATAGAACAATAGATAAAATGATGTTAAGTATATGAAATGTATATTTTTGTTTGCTCTAAAACAATATTTACATACATGTATTGCCTTTCTTGAAAATGTTGGCAGATGCTTTTTTCTTATTTTTTGCAATATCACATAAAAATACTGTGCTACATTTCTATACGTACGAAGTGATTAAAAAAGAAAATTTCGGAATATTTTTATTGCAAGTAAAAGTCAGTTTCACTGATCAGACATCGTTCTAGAGATAAGATAAGACCTGCTTTAATTCATTGTAATATAGCATCCCTGTTAAATTGTATCATCCAAAAAGCTAATGGGACTTGTACACCGTACTTAGGAAGTACAATGTACTATCCAAACAATTTTAAGTCGTTGGTTAAGTGATAACTTTAATAATGTATGTTTGATCAAATTGATTACACGAAAAAGACATCCTTTGATATTTTACCGTGAATACAACGGCAATTGTTTATTGACTAGATTTGAAGTAACCCAGCGGGAAGACATACATTCAATTACGGAAGTTTTTTCCTTTTTCCGTTATCTTGATTGAACTGTTTTGATGGCAAATATGTCAAAAACAACATTAAATTGGAAGAGTTTTGCATCTAAACGCTTAGAAATTCGTTACATGTTGTTGAATCAGCATATAAATCTGTCCTAAACTTGAGATTTTTTCATTTATTAGAAATGTTCTTTCTCAGGAAACAATGGGCAACTTCTAGTTTATATGTTTTGTGGGAATAATTTTGCACCAACGATAAAACGATTGGGAGTTTATTTAAGTGGTCTTTGATGTGAAGGAATGAAATGTTGGGGTCTTGATAGGCCACGATGAGTCAGGTGAATTGTTTGCTCTTTTGTTTATTTGATATGCTTAAAACGATATGTATCAGGTCACGCTTGTAAACTCGAAGCTAAGCTGCTTTGAATTATGGAGCTTTTAGTGGACACACTGTTTTTTATTGAGATTGACAATATAACCATACCGCTAGCAGATTGAGGCTGGATATTATTTCAATGACGGTCCTTACGGAATGAGTTCCTAGTTGTTGAATTCTCCACAGGCTACCGGCGTGTGAAGCCCCCCCCCCCCCCGCACACACACAGAGACCCTCTACTACCCAGCAATTCTGTTTACACATTGAAACACTGTCACATAATATGTTTATAACATGTTTATAACAAAATGAAAGTTTTTTTCACCATTATAATTTGATAGTTACATTACATAGTAAAGGTTTAGAACTCCTGAGCTCAGAAATCACACCGGTCGTGTTCATCAAGGTCCTATTGTAACAATTCTGAACCGATCTTTAAAAGCCTGGTCTTATTCGACGCAGAAATAATTTCTCTTTAATCACTCTCCAATCTTATATCCATATATTGCTCTGAACTGGAGAAATAAGCCCTTCAACTTACAAAAAAGTACGTCTCGATATCGAAGTGACCTAAGTTTGTTTTCATTAGCTACAGGGTAAATTTCTTTATTCCTTTTCATACCCACTCCGGTGTTAATCGAAAGAAAATAAAATTTGTTGTCACTCACCACCGACGAATCATTCAATAGATGGATACCTAAGGCATTACGATTCATTTCTTGACGATTCAAATTGTCTTTGGCAAAATGAATACTAACGGTGAAGGTTGCCACCCCTCCGATATTGACCAATCGTTGAGACTTAACCTTCCCAGAACGGCACGAAAATTGTACGGCGTTTTAACAGTTCGATCATGGAGGCGGAGAAGCGAAATACTGAATGTAATTTCTTTTGTTATAAACATAATATATGACGGTGTTTCAATGTGTAAAAGAATTCCTGGATAGTAGAGGGTCTGAGGGGACCTTCACACGCCGGTAGCCTCTATTTTCTAACCAATTTTGTGAGCACACTACTTTGGCTGGTAGAATCAAACCGTTGAACAAAGGTCACCCTTGGAAAAGACATAATGTAGCAATTATTGATAGGTGGCTAATATTCGGAGGTCATTTTGTTCTAAATGATAAATGGTAGTTTTTTTTATTAATGGCCTCTATTCACAAGGAGACCTATATTCGGAATCAGTTGCTTACACAAGTGTGGCTGTATATATTTGTCTTGGTTTGGATATTGTGGCAACGATTAGATTGATACACGGACAGTGCAAGTTGTTGCAGAATTTGATAGTTTTCGCTTTTTGATGTCTTTTTGATATCTATAATATTTAAGATACAGAATATGTATTGTTTTCCCAGGATGACATCTGGCGACAATATTTTGCCGATTATCACGAAGTCTGTGGATCATTTTTTTTAACTTTGACATGAACCGCCTAAGATTATCATTAATAAATTGAAATTGTATGTAAAATATTGTTCATCTGTATCAAAATGTTACAATTAATTCGACTGAACATGAAATAGGAGTTTTGCAGAGTCATGTCTTTTCTAAACACAACTTTACGGGGGTTAGTTCTAAAGTTCGTAATTAATGGTAGCTGGTAAAGTTCAGATTCAGACCTTTTAATTTTCAAAATTATAGGCTTTTTTCAATGCGTTTGTCGGAATTATCTTATCAAAATATACTCAGAAAGTGACTGATATATTCACATTGGAAAGTAATAAACACGTACTATTATCAAATCTAAGCTTCAAATCAGCTGACGCGCATATTTGAAGGTTAAACAAATAAATGTCTCACGATTTGCAATAGTTTGATAGATCCATTCAACTGATTGCATGAAACAATTTATGCCTAAGTAAACAATAAGGAAAATTATGATACCACGAGGTTTACGTCATTCTGCTAATTAATCTATGAACACCTGGAATGAATCGTACGTATTTCATTGCCAACACACATGATTTAAGACAACATATGTCACGTATAATTGGTATATAGGTTTTAATTAGATGATACAATATCGGATGAATGCCAGGTAGACACAATGCATCCTACAATTGTCGAATGCATTAACGTGAACTTTATTCACATTTTCAAATTAGAAACCTCCTACTGTCGATCCATGGTTTGAATTTGAACAATATTATCGACAAACACTGATTTGCGCTCTGCAGAGAATTTGCTTTCCAAATTCCGGAAGCAATTTATGACCAATTAAATCATTTAGACAAAACAGTTACAATATGGTGTCACATGTATCTCCTAGTAAATTAATTAGCCATTTTATGAGAGTCTTACGGCACGAGTGCTGGTGAGAAATTACTGCTGTTTATATAATACAGTGCAACCTCTCCAAGCAACACCCTTTGGGAGAAGCAAAACTATTTTGTTGTTGAGAGGTTGTTGCTCTAGAGAGGTTACATTCAATTCAATTCTTTATTGTGTTGCTTGGCCACTGGCCCATACACATAATATACAACATACATGTAATTATAATACAATATTAATGTCACAGTGTGTAGTCACAGTTACATTAAAATAGTTAAATGGTACAGCGGGAAAGATCCATGCTGTTGTTGAAGGGAGTTTGTCGCTACAGAGAATGTCGCTCTGGTGAGGCTGCACTGCAGTTGCCATAGGTAATGGCTCGAATTTCATTGTTGGTCATGTTGATAGATTTTATTATAATTCATCGTACTGTATACACGTTTTACGGATATATCTGCGTTAAATAGGAAAACGAATGCGACTCATCGAACATCGAACAAACACATTGATGAAACATATAATAAAGCACAGGATTACGTATTACTTCGTTCGTGTTGAGAAGAGAACAATGTCATACAAAAAAAAAAAATCTCTAGACGCCTGCGCGGTGTAAAATTGGCCGTACTCAATTGTTTCCTAAAATATATTGATTATATCCAGGTAATAAATAAATACACATAATGAAAACCGTTCTGACCTGTTCCGAAGCACTCGTCAATAACAAGAGAATTGGCGGCAAAATTGCATCAGGGAAAGCGTTTCGCAAGTTAAATTATAGTAGGGGTGCATTTCATTAAATTGACTAATCCTCCGCTTATTACTTTCAGCAATTATGTTGATAATTAAACAAAGAGCTAGTAAAGTAAAAAAATGAGACTGCGTTTATATATCTTATCTTTTCGTGTCATAGCGGTTGATGGAACATACCGATTTATAGTGAAACACGGTTCAAACACCCCGATTTTACAATGGAATCGCAAATGTGTACATCAAGATCACGTGACAAAATTATTGGCGGCAATAGCGTTTCGCAGGTTACATTATAGAAGGGGGCTTCCTTAAATTCTCTTGAACAATCCTCCGCTAATATGTCTTTCAGTAATGATTAAAATAATTGATTTAAACATATTGTACATAGTAACAGATAAAAATTCTAGATAGTTTTAAAATGTGTATCTTTACGTGTAATTAATGTTAATAGAACAAACCGATCTATAGTGAAACGCCCTGATTTCATAATAGACTAGCACAGTGAAGTTGGTACACTCAAGTCACGTGATACCGATTCACACAGTTAGCGTAAACCAATCACCGGACTGTTAACATATAGCTGATCTCACTCTTAATATTTTTGTGTACTTGTACCCAGCTTTCGTATTTTATCTACCAGCATCTAGGAAACAAACGTAACCGAAAACAATACATAGGATTGTAGCTCAAAGCCAAATGCGCTCAAAGACAACATTATGCCTCAGATAAAATCCAACAACCGTCGGGCGGACTTTGGCTTCAAAACAGGGGTAAGTTTAGTGAACTATTATTGTTTTGAACATCAATTTAGACATTCTCTCATCTTCGCGAGGCACATCATCCTTTACAGATTCAATAAATTTCAGTGACTACATTTATAAAATGTCAGGCTGTAATCAACACTAAATGGTTACATTCAATATTAAATTAACCGAACAACCACGTGTCTGTAAAACCCGTTATTTTGATATTCTTGTCAATAGAACGTGATGTAAGTACGTGTTTATTCGTTATCACAACTCAAATTATCCACGAGAATTTAATCATTTTCCACATTTCATGTGACTAATGAAAACCAAGATGATTCATGTCAACCTGTATAGCGTGTTTCCATGGATTCTGGTATAATACCAGTAGGGCTTGAACACGCTGCTTTTAGCATTTTGTATAATAATACTAGTATGATGATTGGAAATAAAACCATCTTGATTTGTGGACTGGCTATAAGTGGTACGTGATTTTATATACAATGTAATAGGAATTTCCAGCCTGTCAAATTAGTGTCAAATTAAATAATTATACTTATGTTATATAGCTGATATACGTATATTCCAACAGTGTCATATATTTCTTACTGGATAATTACATGACGCATGTTAAACATTGCAATACCTATCAAACATTTTCTGTACACACAGGTACTTCAAACATAGCCGACAGCCAATAGCGAAAGGCTTACTTATAAATTTGCATCGTTATTTTCCTAGAAAATACGCTAAAATACCAATAAACGAAATAAATTGCAATCTAATTCATATACAGATTTATTCGTAACAAAATTATTGCTTCGAATATGAACTTAACCTTTAGATTTCGCCATTTATACGACTAAGATAACAGTAGATTTGTACATGACCTAAAAAGATGAGATCATTATTGTCCTCAATCTCTAAGATCCGAAACTATTTCCATATAAAACGCGATCCGTCATATAAATGAACCTCATTTGTTTTTAAGTAACTGATTAGCGTACTCTTCTGTGAATAAAGAGGCATTCAGAAACATTGCGGCGTAACAGAAACAATGCCAAGTCTATTTCTTAGATATTAGCAATACAATCTGAGATTTACATGAAGCACAAGGAATGAATGATGCTAAAGCAACATAGTTTCTTTAGAAGAATACTTTTAAGTTGATACCGGAATCCAGGGATAGGGCTATATATTTTTCTCTCCCCCCCCCCCTCCCCCGTTTTCATCCAAACTTAATAGATTTATTTCGGTTTTTGCAATAAATCATACATGGTGAAATACATAAAATATAAGAAAACAATTTTTAAATTTAATATTAAATCATTATTTAGAAAATACCATGTCATGTATACCAGCACCAGGGTCAACACAAAAAGAGAAGACCCTTATTTCCATCATGGACCGTGTGATAGCGGCGAGACTCGGAGAGGCATGTAATAACATTATGAATCAACCATAGTAATATTACAGTACATGTATTATCATCACAGATATTGGTTTTATCACATTAAACTAACAGTGATCAAAGAAAAGACCGAGACATTTATTTCAAATATTAAACATAAATACAAAGAAAAAGAGAGTCCAATTTGTGCTAGAATAGCAGGCACTAACTAACTAGCTAAAAATACATTACAGCAAAAATATATATTATATTCATATCAAATCCAAGTCTATATCAATACAAAATAAAACTGGTGAATATTAAAAGATTATAACCATATGGATTGCATACAAATGTGACTTCTAACAACTAAAATCGTTGACGACGTCGCCACTTCCAAATACAATGTACCTTTGTAAAAGCATCAAATGTGAATATGTAATAAAGAAATTGTTCGTAGAAATAGGACATTAAACAGACTGACCAAACAGACAGACCGTGCTAAATTTAATGAATTGTGGTGGTGTATACAGAAATGAGTATAATAAAGGCTTATTTGTACATGTAGATACAAACACAAGTTTGGGATGGTTCATGTAGATTACAGATTTAATATGAAAATTGCTATAACAATGGAAAATAGTTGAAGGTAATTTACCAAGATGATATATACACTGATCAAGATTGACATTTAATGACTTGGTTGCACACAAAATTCTCGATAAAATTTCACTCAGTCAAAAACAAATTCTGTCCGTTTCTCACACTATATTTTAATACATAATTTTTTGACAGAGTGAAATTTTATCGAGAATTTTGTGTGCAACCAGGTCCCTATGCGTAATAGTACGACCCAGTATCACGTATTGTAAGGGCAGGTAATCCAGACTACTAAGTCAAGTGAATCTAACTAAATTTTTAAACACCCATGTATCCGATATTATATATACATGTACTATCTATTAACATATATAGTGTGAGAAACGGACAGATTTTTTTTTTGACAGAGTGAAATTTTATCGAGCATTTTGTGTGCAACCAGGTCCCTATGCTATAACGTAGCACAGTACGACGGAAACCAGACTATTGAGTTAGCTGGATACTGAGAGGTTTGCATTTATAAGTGAACTACCATGTAGTGTTCATTTTCCCTCAAAATGATTGATATTTTTTCCCTTTGTATTTGTATGTCCATGTACTATGTGACTGGTTGTATATTATAATTGTATTATATTATGCAGGTGATGTATTTATGTGTAAATGCAGTAAGAATTATGTTGTGTGTAAAAATAAACATAGACCAGAAAGAGAACAGAGTCAAACAGAGATCATCTACCATGGGTCAACCAAAACCTTAAGAGAATAATCAGAAGAAGAGACTGGGCTCATGAACAATATCTGGAAGGCATTCTTAACATAAATAACACTGATGCCCCCTCTAGAACTAGACCAAATATAAAAAAATCTATTCCCTTATTAAGCATGCGAAACAGGATTCTACAACCCCCCCCCCCCCCCCTGAAATCTGAAAATAAACTCCACCATGATGAAATGACCAAAGCAACTGTACTAAATCAACAATTTCAGTCTGTGTTTAGCCCCAAATCCCCATTAAGCCTTGCCTCGCTATGCAAAATGAAAATCCCGGATGTAAATGATAACTCTCCATCTGAAATAGGTCAACCTAACAGTATTCCTAAAATGCCAAACATCGAAGTTAGCTCCAAGGGTATAGAGAAACTTCTCTCAAACCTAAACCCTCATAAAGCAAGCGGTCCTGATCAAATAAAGTCCCTCTTTCTTAAAATGCTGTCTAAAGAGATATCCCCTATTCTTGAAAAAATCTTCCAAAAATCCCTTGATGAAGGTACACTCCCCTCCCAGTGGAAAACAGCAAATGTCGCGCCTATTTACAAGAAGGGCGACATGTCAAATCCAGCTAACTATAGGCCTATATATCCCTAACATGTGTTCTCTGCAAAACCCTTGAACACATTGTTTCCTCTTCAATTAGCAAACACTTCACAAACAAACACAGCATGGCTTCCGGGAAAAGAGATCATGCGTAACCCAACTTGTTATGCTAGTAAATGACCTGGTCACCTCCATATACAACAAAAAAACAAGTACATCTCATCCTCATTGACTTCAGCAAGGCTTTTGATAAGGTCAGCCATGAGAAAGTCTTGCTGAAAAATGCAGTTATGGAGTCCATGGTCAAACACTAAAATGGATAAAGAGCTTCTTGGACAACAGATCACAATCTGTTGTACTAAATGGTTACCAATCAGAGGCCATCCCTGTCCCTTCGGGGGTACCACAGGGGTCTGTCCTTGCCCCCCCCCCTGCTGTTCCTGGCCTACATAAATGACCTACCGCAAAACATAAACTCAAAGGTCCGCCTCTTTTCTGATGACACTGTCATTTACTAATTCAGACAATTCCTCTACCCTCCAAAATGATCTTAAAACCTTAGAAAATTGGGAATTGGACTGGGACATGGAATTCAACCCATCCGAATGCCAATTAATCCATGTCACAAGAAGGATACATCCTATCCCATCCAAATACTACCTCCATGGAGTGCTTTTAGAATCAGTCACCTCTGCCAAATACCTCGGCGTGGATATATCAAAATATCTGTCGTGGGATACCCACATAAATAGGGCTACAAAAAAGGCAAATCAAACCCTAGGTTTTCTCAGGAGAAATGTCAAGGTTAAATCCAGTCCCTTAAGGCCATGGCATACCAGACTCTTGTAAGACCCCAACTCGAATATAGCTCTGAGGTCTGGTCACCCAATAACCAATCTCAAATCGACCAGCTCGAGTCTGCACAGAGAAGAGCTGCTCGATGGATAAAGTCTGACTATGGCCAAATGTCTAGTGTAACAGATATGCTGAAGTCCCTTAATCTCCGCTATCTTGATCTTAGACGCATTGACAATAGGTTATCCCTTATGTATAAGATCACCTATCAGTTGGTTCCAATCCCCACTGAATATTTCTTCACGCTCCTTTCCCGACAGTCACGCCATTACCATCCCTGTTAATAACAACAACCACTGACTACTATAAGTGTTCCTTTTCCCCAAGAGCCATCTATCACTGGAATGCCCTACCCGCAAGTATCCCCCCTCTCCCGACCCTTGAGCAATTCAATGCAGCAGTACGCTGTATTGAACATGTCTCACCCTAGCTCTGCATTCCCCTATTATTACAAAATATACTACTGTACAGTTTTATACTTTTACTCTTATTTCTTTTAAAAATTCTTTGGTTTGACATTCAAAATGTCTACGTCCCCGCAAGGGGTTTGACATCATTGGAAGATAAGTAGATTAGAGTCATATGATACATACCACTTGAAATAGAAATTGTCTTACCTGTGTGGAGAATAAATCCGAATCCAAGAACATTAAACACACTGAAAGCACTTACTCCAACTAATTCATTGCATAAAAAATGTGTAAAATCTATATAAGTTTGACAAAGTTGGAACAGATCCCACATTATGTGTTGACGTTTTGTAAAAGCAAACACCGTGAAGTTACCCAACAAACCGAAATCTATCAGTTTAAAATGTTAAATTCACCGTTATGCCTTTAAGTAGGACAGTTATAAACGTGTACAGTTAGAAATTGCGGGGCATGTGTATTTAGATAAACCATCTAGAATGACCAAAAGGTGACAGTGTGGGCTGTTCGGAGTTTGGTTGGATTTACCCGGCCATATATGTACAAGACCGACGGGTAAGAAAGTATACTATTAATAGTGAGCGGTATCTTGATCTATTAAAAACAAATTGATGACTGCTCTTCGGGCAAAGGCATACATCTTAACACAATGAGGTACCAACATAATTGTGCAGCTCCACACCCTGCGATAGCAGTCAACAATTATTAAACATGAAATATTTTTGAGGATAATGTTTGTGACCTCCACACTCACCAGATTCAAGCCCATTTATTTATTTTTTCCTTTGGGTTACTTTAAAGACAGGGTAAACACACCTAAACCAAAGAACTTCACTAAGTTGGAAGTCGCAAATCACATGGTAAATAGTGGCAAATACAATTGACATGTGAAGTTTAACCGTGGTTGAAAACTTTAAACATTGACTTACACAACGAACATGTGTTGCAAATTTTTTAAGTAATATTATTTGGTGAAAAAAGCTATATGACTGCAATGTTCTTTAAAAATATATATATACATGTATCTACTTCGAGTGTGTTTTGAAAATTTGCAAATTGACTGATGCATTAAAAAGTTACAAGCTGGCGAAATGGTATAACATATACATGTATAATAAAACAACATGTATTTAAGTACCAGGTATATCCTTAGTCTACCGTATTACATCAGTTAATTAAAAAAGATAAAACAATTAAAGACCTGATATTCTTTCAGAAACGTATTCAAGATGTTATAATGTCTTCATAGTTTGAATAGTCTCAACTCTATTAGGTAGAAAAAGCATTCTGTTTACGGTACTAGCTGTCTTAATTAAATTGAATTCGATGTTACATCCGACATTACCAGTGGCATGGCGGGTTTCATGCAAGCGTAGACAATTTAGTAGTCTGTTCGCTGATGACCATGTTGTGATAATTCAATGGCGAAGCATTACGGTCGTTCATTCTAGTCTCCAACGGACACATACGCCAAATACCCAGCATGCTAAAAGGATATTACAGTATAAATTGTTAATATAATGAAGGTCGGAACATGTTACGTTAGTATATTTGTCCGCCTTTCTAATGAGACAGTCTAACTAGTGATAAATTGCCTTCTGGTGTTAAATAAGCAGATTATTTTCATTTGTATTTCTATAGTTGTATCAGCCATTTTACCAGCATCATTATGCATGTTTTATGTCTTATTTTTACTGCATTCATTATGGAATTATAAATCACAAGCATTTTACACGAGTCAGCAATAAAGATTCATACTATGACCTGTAACGAACCATGTTTTTTTACCAAATCATAGCAATATTGCTTGACACAAGATGTAACATCTTGCATTAGGAGGCAAGCCACTTGTCAATTATTTGTGAAATATATCAGTTGATTAACTTTACCCTAGATAGGTTATTCTCTCTGAAATCGTGTTTTACGGTATAGAGCATGATCAAGTGAATAATTCGAAATTGCAGTTAGAAACGTCATTAGTATCAACTTAAACAATCATTAGATGCATTAATCATTGTAATAAGACCTCAGTCAATCCCAGATACGAGTAGTACGAAATACACTTATTTTGACAAGTTGAACTTCATCTTGTTATGTTATCATTTTCATCATTATTTTTATATTAGAAATCAGTATGTCTATAATGTATGCAATAAGATTATGAAACCTTTCTTCTGATGCTTCCATTTGGCCCCATAAATGTTTGCGTCTGGTTACACGACCGACCCTATTTTCCCCACGACCCAAGACTTTTATGTGACCCATTATCTCACTTATTTTCCCGTCAGAAGCGGCTTAGATAGTAAAATATTAAAATATAAAAAATATTTTAAAAAATTCACACTCGAGTTAAATCTTAGAACTATAAATCAACATCTTAACAATAATTTAGATGGATCGCGGGTTTTCCTCCAGAAAAATGGTCATTGGTTTAGCCGTCAACGTACAATAAAGAAAATGTGCATGAAAAACTTTTAAGGTATTGGCTAACGCAGAAATGATATATTCAAATGATATTTCCACAAGAATGTGGCTTCATGCAAATCTGGTTATAGTCTGAAAAAACCTGTTCCTGAAACTACAACGATAAATTGAGAACCAGACTTCGCTGATGAACGTAATCTATGTAACATTGTGCAAGTAGGATCGAACAGCCCGGATGACATAAAGTGCAGTAATTGGCTCTGCTTTTAAGGATCTGCAAACAGTTACTAACATATAGACCATGCACACCTTAGTAACATAAACATCCAATCAAAATTACCGTTATAGTCTTATGATTAGTTTGATTTTAAATCAGGTGGTAGCATATTCAGGAAACATCCAATCAAAATTACCGTTATATTCTTATGATTAGTTTGATTGGTAGCATATTCAGGAAACATCCAATCAAAATTACCGTTATATTCTTATGATTAGTTTAATTTTAAATCACGTAATAGAACATTCAGGAAACATCCCGCATTTTTATAATGAATAGACTAGTAATTGTCCACTGATGCCATCGGAGATAACTAAGCTGGTAAATATATACTCGAATACAATTACTGGTGAATTTATCTTTTTCCAGTTGTTCATTATCTTGATTGAACTGTACTGATAGTAACTTTGTCGCGGACAGCATTAATTTACTCTATGGAGGAGTTTTGCAACAACATTTTAAGACATGTGTTTCATGGTGTTAAATAACGATATAAATCTGTCTAAAGCTTGAGAAATCTTCATTTGTTAGAAATGTTCTTTCTGAGAAAATAATGGATAAATTTAAGATTTCACTTTCGTGGGAATAATTTGGTACAAATAACATTAAAGTTAAAGTTTATTTAAGTGATTCTTGCTGCGGCAGAACGATATTAATTAAGGTATTAATGGATCACGTGGAGTCGTGGCAATCAATTTATTCCGATGTTGTCGTAGACGGTTGTAAACGAAGATGAATAACCGACTATTTTTGTGACTAAATTTCGTTCAAATATGCGCATATTTCATATAAAACAAACAGGAGCGTCTGCAAATCAAATAATATCTCGTCATAAAGCTAAACAGATCTTGGTTGAAAATATCCAATACAACAAGGGGATAGGTTATTTTGTTTACAAAATCATCAGATTTTACGAGAATCTATACTGCTCCTTCCTGGTACATTTGCATATTTTATCATCATTTCTATTACTTTTAGTTTCTTATTATTTGTCATTGAAGCAGACAGTAGAATTATTGCATGCTTGAAAAAACAATAACGGTTTGTGCATATTATAAATTATACAGATAAAAATCCACGGTGAAGTGTATTTTTCGAAATTTCAGAGAGAAAATCGATCAACAAAAAAACGTAGATTGGAGTGGTGCACTTACAGGGGACCTGGTTATTGGTTCGAGCGTTCGGGTTTATGTGGTTCTAACTAGTCGGCAAAAAAACTTTGGGAACAAAAAATAATTGCTTGTTTGTCGGATAATTCGAATTTACCGATTTCCAACCAACGATGTGCACTGTAATTTTTTATCATAAAGTACTACATAGATTTTCTTTACTGTATTTTCATTTATTTTCGTTGGCTCAATTTTCGTGTTTTTTACTAAAATAAATTCGTGGATTTTTAAATAAAAGCCTTATCACAGCATTTAAATTCGTGGGGATTTTATTATGTGGATGAGCCACAGGGTATAGTATGATGAAAATATTTAATTTTTATTTCGTAATAAATTCATATGATACTGACTGTTTCATTCATCGCTTATTGGTACTTCAGTTATCTGCTATACGTTATTAAAAACAAATGCCACTGACACTAACGTCAAGTATGTGTATGTATGTATTAAATATTCAGCAGTGACCGGAACAAAAAATTTCAAACAAACCGAAAACAGGCGCTGAATCATTGTAAATAATTTTCTTGAATTGTACTCAAATATTGAACGTAGAAAACACCCACACTGATTTCGATCTAATGGAAATATTATGTAAAACATCTACTGTTTGTATGTGTCTTAGAATTTAGAATCAACTGATTCTGCATATAAACAATCATACGTTTAAGATTTAAGAAAAGAATCTCTATTTTTTACCTTGGAATGTTGGTCCCAATTTTCATATATAATGAGTTTGTGCATTTGACACAAGATCATTCAATTTATCACTATCATTTTGTGCACGAAGTTTATCATAATCACATGTAATTGTACAGGAACTGAAATCGCCCCAATTGGATTGCCAGTTGTTAGAGGCCAGCTACTAATGAAAAGCAATATCATAATAGTGTTATGAAATTATGTTTATGAAAGTAATCTTTCCATAAAAAATATGGAAATAATATTTCGGTAAAAATAAAATTTGTTTGCTAAAAAGGTGGAACATATAGGTTCCAATTTACGGTCGATTATGAAATTACTTTATGAGAAATCAAAATACAGCAACGCATTGTACCAGGGACACGATATTAGGTATGTAGTCGACGGTACCGGTATAGATCGAGTGCTTGTGATATTTCATGTCATGTTATCATTTTGGATTGTCCTTCGGGAATGTTGTGCGTTAAATGCGACTTCAAACATTATTCAGCTTACTGCTCTGGATGATTTTCTGCCTTTCGTTTAAATTCAGTCAATGAACTGACATATTTAAATTAGCAATAGCTGTTCGCAAATTTCCCCCGATAGTTGATATAATTTTCAATCACTTGTTGATAAGAAATGTGTTCTGCTATATGCCAAAGCTGCTTCAATAAGTGAGGGAGTCAATATTTGTCTTGTTCAGAAATAATACCTCCCTCCCCCCCCTCCTTAAGTAGATTCTTTGTCATTATGCATTAACTACTCAAGAGTATAATTATAAATAACTAAGCCATATCAAAAATATATTTCAATGTTTTCAATGTCACTGTCTAAATATTTGGACAAAAAAACTGCATGAATTACTTTTGCAAACAGGCTGAACTTGGTTGCAATTTTGTTAATCTATGTCCATGGCTCAAAAATAACACAACATCCTCCAGCCACCTTGCAGTATTATATTGTTACTTAAATTGGCTAAATGAAAGAAGGCTATGCTCGCTTAAGTCCCCTTTTTCTTCCATTGAAAGCATACTATATGTGATGAAAGAAAATCTCTGTGAGGCTAATGTTCAATACTAGTACAATACTGACACATCTGTACACATTGAAGATAAAACAATAAACATGTCACTCATTATTTCGTGCCAGGCTCTGTAGAGTACTTTTCTCAGCAATTAAGTAACTTGTGTACATGAACTCCTATTTTATTCACTAATAAAATAATTTGACAGATAATGTCACATCCTAAACTGATTCAAGTTACAAGTTGTAATGCATAAAGGTCTCTGTACAGCAATAGAGAACAGGAACCAGTTTATATAAAATCCAAGGTATTTAACTGTCTCTCTAATTAACTCTTCACTTTGGACAGTTCTAACAACAGCTTTGTCTCAGAAGTGACTAATTAATACCCCAGTGGCTGCTTTGACACTAAGAATGCCTTTGTACGCTATAATAAGGCTAATTCAAAGGCAAATAACTCTGGAATGTGTGGATCACTGGGCACATCCTCACTTCATGGTGATGTCATATTTCAAATTTCATTGCAATCGCTTAAGGAATGTGGAAGTAATTTACAAACTTGTGAAAAAGCATGCGGATGGATGGACCGCCCGACGACTGACCAATACATCCCCTCTCAAACTTTGTTTGCGTGGGTATAATTAAGAGAGAAAAACAGAAGCACATTAATACTGCAGGCATTTGTCAGACCACCTGACCAGCATACGTTATTGAACAGAAATATAGTTCATAAATAGACTATAGCCTAATGCAAACAACTATTGAGAATTACGTATACAAAAAACATTTATTTGACATAGCAAATTACAGTTAAAAATTATAGACAAAACACAAAAAGTTACATACCGTTCTATACATGTGTATAAGACCCACCCTATTTTTGTATCTGATTTTGCACCTAAAAGGATGCGTCTTATACACAAGTGGTTATGGTAAGTTGCCATCCATAAGGGACGTTCGATGTTGGTATAAAGCTGCTCAGGCAAATAAACACAAAATAATATGATAATATCATAAGACAATAAAACATGACAAATTAATAAAAAAATCAAAATCTCATTGCTTGACTTTGATAATGTCAGCAGATCATTGCATAAATATATATGTAGTGTCAACAATTTGACATATTTAAAACTGTTAACACACAATCACAATGTCAATCATTCATTAACATAATTTCATAATGGCATCAAGCCAACAATATATACAATACTGGCACATTCCTCCTTCCTTTTTCTCAAAGTAATTAATTGCAACAGCCACAGGCACTTTACACTAACCAAGCCTTTGCTTAACTCCAGGATTCCAAGGCTAGTCTCACACTCACAGTACCAAATGTAATGGAATAGGGTAAACATATTTTCCTGATGCAAGGCTTGAACCAGCAACCTCATGCTTGCTCTACCAACTGAGTAATCAGGCTAGTTAATGTCACAGCCAATTTATTTATTATACCAATGCTAAATACAATACTGCCACACAAAAATTGCATTTTTGTTTTAAGAAGAGAATTTTCATTGGATGATATTTAATTTACTACAGGTATATCAAATTTTCTAAACCTTTAAGCCTCATTCTTTTAGAAAAGAATTATCAAACATTTCATCACTATTGCAAGCGCTCTTCAGATATGAAAGCATCACAAAATGTTGGCAACATTGCTACCCAGCCTTGTAAGAAATCTGACTAATTTGGTACAAGGTCACATAATGATGCATTTCTCCAATAAAAGACTTCATCCAACCTCCTCTGGTCTTAATTTAGCAAAGGAATGGAAATGTGTATTTTACCATGAAACATGGTTGACAGATATTAGTCAATATATGGTAATACTTGCTAACCTGAATCTAATCATACAACCTCAAAGTCTCATTAGGCAACTACTGTATTGCATTGCTAACTATATTCCCCAATATGTACTCTAAGCTCTGTCATCATATACGCCTCATTTGCTTTGGGAATGATAGTTTCTAATTTTACAGAGCATGAAGATATCATTTACAGACAGAGAAGAAGTAAGAACTCAAAATAATTTCTTCATTTCCACTTGACAACAAAAAAAATAAAAAAAATAATATGATATAGAAAAAATATATTTTATCCTGGGGACAAATTAATCAATAAATAAACTATATACAACCTATCAGCAGATACAACAATAATGATTGCAAATATAAAAAATCTGTAATCCACATTTGTTCAATCATGCAAAACAAAGCAAGACACTCATTGAAATATCACATTTAACATCATGGTTCTCACTGGATATTGCCTCGTCTGTTCCTAAGCAACGGTTCATTTTCATCTTCACTTGAGTCTGAGGAATTATTTTGGACTGTACTTGAATCAGAAGACAACAGATTCTGTGCCTGTAATTTCTGCCTCCTGCTCAAGTTGAGTATACCACCCTAAGGATGCAAAGAAATATCAATTATTATTCTGGATAGAACAAAGAGTAGGTTATGTCCATGATTTGCCTGTACAGTCAGACCTGTGTTAGCAGCCACCTCCGAGTAGAGGCCACTCTGTGATTAAAAGACTCTTTCAAAAACCATCATTACTTATTTGGAACAATATGACCTTTGAGTAAAGGCCACCTCTCAATATTAATAGGCCATATTTTGTAATTTCCCATGGTTGGCCTTTGTTCACAGGTTGACTATACATACAGCCCAAAATTTGGCAACTTCATGAATATTCTTGCTCAAATATACATCAGCTGTTACACAGAATTTTAAAAACAAGTTGGTTGGTATGCCTGTCTTAATGCCCAAGTAAACCACCAGCTGTAAAGATGAAGTGTATTCACAAGAGCAGGCATTGCAACACCAAACAAAATAACCATCATCAAAGCAAAACACATCAGAAAATCACATCAAATCATTAAACCAGACAGTCATAAAGGGATAGGCTATATTTGTGCAAGCAAACATCTTTTGTTTTAACAATATGGCAAATTGTAGCAGGGGATTGAACAAAGGAAATCATTATAAAATGAGGAATGCTCATTACGCCCATTTAGTTAGTGAGAGATTAGGCTCAAACAGAGCGACCCATTCACTAAGTCATTGAAAACATTATTTAAGAATAATAGCGCAAAACTATTAAAGTCAGTGGTTAAATTAATAAATAAATCCTTTTAGAAAAACGACAACATTTCAACAAATGCTTATTGTGGATATTTCCAATTGTTTCTTTCTTTTATACAAGAAAAGCGCTTACCTTTCGTTTATCATTGATATTGAGGAAGAAGCAAGTGGCGACGCAAGCTAGAGTATTACCTAACAGAAATATCATCACATACTTCCATCTCTGCAGTGTTTCTGGGGACTTCCTGTTAACAAAGAATGAACTTGAAAAACACTTGTATTTGCATTTATATCAATATATTTAGAAATTAGACGAATATATATATAAATCATTAACAACTTGTGTTAAAGAAATTCCCTTCTCCCAGCACCCAATTACCTCCTCTTATGAACTTATGCAATCACTTAAGTCAAACAAATGGTAAAAGATATGGCAACTTCGGTTGAATTTTAAACCGAATTGTTCAAATTAACAAGACGTTCAATAAACGGATATGCCCCTGGTGGCATGCTTTTTTTGAAGCAGTAGCCTATTTGAACAAGGTCAAAGTGTGTGTTTGATAATTATGGGTGGACTGAGAATGCCAATGGTCATAAGCAACAACTGTATACATGCAAGTATTCAAGTGTTCTAGTAAGCGGTATTCCGTAAAATCTACTTAGTCTAGTACAGAATCATTCTAAGTCCAAATTAAGTCAAGGTCAAGGTGGTGATACGGGTGGATTGAGAATTATCATATGCAACAACTGTATAAATATCGAAGTGTTCTAGCAAGCAGTATTGGTGCTAGACAAAATGGTAAAATCTACTTAACCTTGTATGGACGAAAAAGACAGGACAATAACTATATGCCCTGACATCATAGATACCTTGGGCATAAAAAAATTATATTTGGTTGACAGTTATAGATCCTACCAGCAAAAATTATATGTGGAAGCTTTCTAGAACTTTTATCAACACCCTGGTTTGTAATTTGAATACATACCCTGTATCATCTCCGAGTAATTGACCAACAACAAGGTTAGATATACCAATACCTATCATCTGTATAGATGTCGTAAGGCCCATAGCTGTACCCACAGTAGCTTGACTTACAACAAGGGGGATAGATGGCCACATACTTGCCTGTAAGAAAAGGTCGACAACATAATAAACTAAGAAGTCCACAAAAAGAAAACAAGGTCAGTGAAACATATCCTTGACTTTGGAGATAGAAAGGAACTACAGTAAAATCTGTGAACAAAGGCTATCCTTGGAAAAGACAAAATGTGACCTTTATTGACAGGTGGCCTTTATTCATTTTTCATTTTGTTCTAAATCATTAATGACAGTTAATAAAAGAATGACATTTATTCATTCACAGGGTGGCCTTTGTTTGGAGGTGCCTGCTAAGACAGGTTTGACTGTATTCCTTTAATATTGTTAATATTTCCGTCAGTACCTTGTAATATTCATTTGATATTCACTGCAATTTATCAGAGCATCCATTGTGGCATAGAGGGAACTAGAAAAGGTATCTTATAGAACTATTTATATTTGTTCTCAATATTTCTTGTAAAAAACTGTATTTAAAATCAGCGCTTAATCAAATAATAACCAGTGTTTTCTGCAACATACTGAAACTTTTCTTATAGAATGTCATAATAATTTCTAAAACAGGAAAAAATAAATGCTATAATGTAAATTTCAAGCAAACAATTCTAAAATCAAGCAACAGCAGACTAAACAAGAGCACCACAAGTGGTGTCAACGCTCGTCTGTTCATCACCTCAGTAAGATCTATCCACCTATGAAGTTTCATGTTGCTACCACTTATAGCTTCTGAGTTATGAGCTACATTAATGTTTTTGCTCAGATGCAGTTGCTAATGCAGGTATCACAGTGATGACAACAGCTAGACTTTTCGTTCAAAAACAGACTAGCTAATAAACAAATTGAACCTTCAAGACAGATGCTTGATTTAAAGCCAGTATGACCATTAAGCATAAAAACAAAATTGTTTGTTTCTGGTAACCTACCCTAGTTTTTCTCTGCAACCCTAAACTATTCATAGGGCCCAAGTAATGGTTCATCCACTTTCGCACATTTTTTACCTTTCAACATGCTTTCGAGAGCAAATAGAAAAAACCAATTTACCCACCCTATTTTTACAGAGCATGTGACCAGAAGCATTCAATTGTGTTTGCCTTATTTGATACTTACAGCAGCCACACTATATGTGATACCCAGCCATATCGTAGACACCAGAGGAAATACAGTAGTAAATGCTAGCAGTCCAAACACCGGGATAGTAAGCAGAGCACAACTCATAGCCAGGTATCCTCTTTTACCAATAATATCCTACAAATAGGAAAATTAAAATGTAGAACAGTGTTAAAAAGGCCTAAGTAGTTGAATGGTTAGGATCTCTGACTGGTAATCACCAGCCCCTCGCCGCTGTGAGTTCAAATCTCAACTGGGACCAGACAAATTCCACAAAACATTACCTTAATAACCCAATGTATTAAACCTCTTAGAATAGCTGTGCAATTCACAGAGCACCAATATCTAATACATGGCTAATTCTCTTAGTTAATCAAGTTAGGATTAACAGACAAATTATGGTCTTCTCACAACAACACATTTATCATATTAAAAAAATTGCACTACATTGAAGAAGGAAGTGTACACAAAGCCTTAATTAAGAACATGTGTATTTCGAAAAACAAAACTTGCAATAAAACCGAGACATAGTTTCACATAAACAATCTACCTCATACATCACACTAATTGGTTTATTAGATTAAGACATTTTACTTAACATGTTTTATGCATTAAGTATTAAAATACAATAGAATTGTGGTAAAAATCTAATATAAATGTATGCTTGCAGATGTAATGAATTTCTCAAATTACAGTGTGTGTAGCGATCAATCAAAGCTGATTGAATAGCATATAATTTATTGTCTGTCTAATTATATTTTAGGAGGAAATAGAGAATTGTTAGTTCAGTTTTACACAACTAATATTTCAGTAATGGGAAAGCTTACATTCTAGATAGTTTTACAGATCTAAATGTACTAAGCATTTCTAATTTATTAATTTCAGCTTCATGTATACATAATATGCGCATTAATACAGAGTCGATGGTTGGAAACTAGATTTATTATCATAATCATTGTACAGAAATCATTAACCTACAATTACTCCACCAAGGAATGGTGACAGTATCATGGAAACATCGTAGACAGATCCAGAAATATAGGATGAAGTCTTATCACCAAATCCATACTTCGTAGCAATAAATTTACTGCAAGAAAAACAACAGATTAATCAACCAAGTCATCAGTAAAAAAATAACAATTTTCAAATGATTAAGAACAAATTTAGAGTTAAATCTGTGTCAGCGGCCACCCCCTAATAAAGGCCACCACGTGAATAAAAGCTATTCTTTCAATTTCATATTTGATTATTTAGAACAAAATGACCTTTGAATAAAGGCCACCTGTCAATAAAGGTCACATTATGTCTTTCTCAAGGGTGGCCTTTCTTCACAGGGTTGACTGTACCACCAAGAACCAATCTGGCAAGAAAATTAATAAAGACAGGAAAAACTTAGTAATTATAATAGAAGGAATAAAAATTAAAATGGATGAAAGAAACAAAGAAAAAGACTTGAAAATTCACAAATACCATACAGAAATGTTGCATCAAGTTGAGAATGTTTACATAGAATTGTCTAAATATAGGCAAAACTCATCATGCTCGAATAGGAAATAATGAATTTATCACATACGATAAAAAATTTCTATACATTGTATTAAGTTGATATTCTGCTCAAAATTTTATTAGGATCACTTCAGATTATGCTTGTAGTGATTGCTTTATAATTTTAATTCAATTGATAATAAGATTTCATTAAAATCAATGGTCATACACATGTGCAAAACTGAAGAAAATGATGTACATTGAATCGCTTCTGCATTTTGTTCGTTTTGTTTGGACAGACTATTCAGACATTGAATAAGTGACCCTTACCAAATTTTAAGTAGTATAGTCCAATATAACTCAAAGGGAGATAACTCAAATGAAGTTCTTACCTTGAATCAGCAACAAATGGAAATACACCATTGTAGAAGAACATAATAGTCAAAGCTAGGAGCCAATAAGAGAGGGAGAAATAGCGGATATCCGTGACTCTCTGAGAATATAGAAAAAGATTTGAGTAATACTACATATGTAGTTTCAAATCTTAACGTAATACAGCTTTTATTTTATGAATTTCATGTGTACTGAAGTGAATAGTTTTTTTATTTCACATTTGTACACTAGCCACAGCAACAAATTTAAGTTTTTCAATAAAACATTAATAGCCAATTCATTTTCATAGACCTTTGCTTGTCATATTATATCATTATAGGCATTGATACAAAATACAGGGCATGGAAATATCATATTTTTCTACTAGTAGCTAGACAAGTAGACTGGAGAATCTAGTTTGTCCGAAACAAAGATCCACATGTCCGAATCCTAACCATTATATTAGTGTCCGTGCATCTCACTATATTATGACATTCAATTACCGGTATTAATTTTGCAAACTGTGTTGTTCAGTAGGACAGCAGACAAATATAGAGACAGAGACTGCATTTTCATTGTATTGCTTTCATTTAGTATAAGGATATTGAAGTTTACATTATTCATAAATTCCTTTTCTAATTTGCTACTTGCCAGTGTTCAACTAATACAAAAAATCTACTTGTACAACATTTAAAAGTCCCATGTCGGATGGGTTGGGAATAGGAATTCTGCACCCCTGTATAATACATGCATTAAAGAAACCATGGAAAATATGAGCAAAGATTTAACTGTGACAATAAGGATTCTTTTTCATCATAATGAACCATCATTAATAATCAATAACTAAATAAAATAACATTATTTTTTCATATTCGCCGATTAAAACAATGAAGACAATCTTAGTGATTTAAAGACATCTTAACAGGATTTCAACAATTAATTTGGCAGGGAAAAGAACACAATTGAGATAAGTATACAACTCTTATCACACTTGATCATACCAATTTCTTAGACTCTGATCTTAGATTATCAGCATCACCAAGTTGTTTAACACCATAAATGTCCAGAAAGCTCACAATCATAGCAGACATAAAACCAAGGCCACATAACATTGCTCCTGGAAATAAGTTCATGTTAAGTTAACAGTATAATTTTCATGTACAAGTTTTTAATTACACAAAATGACAATTATAATATATGTAAGAAGCAAAACTATTTTCAGATATGATTCTATTAAACCAATTCAATGTCACTAGTAAGTAACAAATAGAATTTAAAATATTTACAATATTGGCCCAGGTATTATAAGATAATGAACAAGAGGGTCAGGATGGCCTTATATAACTCACTTGAGAACAATGACACTGTAATTAATGACCAGGCGATATAGTTTTTCAACTCGTATCACCCGTTACTACATAGATTTTGATCAAAACAAACTCTAATTTTCATGAATATTGGACTCAGGTATATGTACATTCTGTGTAATTAGGATTACGATTAATGAAGAAAGAAGGTGCTAGAGTGTAAACTAGCTAAAACACAGCAATTTTTCTATGCCGAGGGCACATAAAACTGGAAGAACTAGTCCAATTTCACCCATAATCCAAACTCATCCAAGATGTTTAGGTCATACACATTCACTGTATGTATGATTAGGATTGTTAAAGAAATGAAGGTGCCACAGTGTAAACAAGCTAAAATATAGCAAATTTTCTATGTCATGAGCCCGTGACTATGAAAATACTAATCTGATTCTGCCCATAATTGAACTTTGATTAATATTGGTTAAGAGCTGTGGATGCTAGAGTGTAAACATCCAAAGCGTGGCCAGAAAACGAAATGGATGACGAACATTCATCGATCCTAAAAGCTAACCTGAGCTTTAGGCACTGTTGAGCTAAAAAGTGTCAGAGACTTACCTGCCCAAAGTGTCCAAGCCAAGCCAAATTTGCCTTCGAAATTCTGAGTAAGAAAGAAGTTCAGTACACTACCAAGTCTGGAGAATGCTAAAGTGATACCAAAAGCCAGTGCTAACTCCTTATCCTTAAACCAATAAGCAGTCAAACGATTCTGTACAACTAGAAGACAAATCATAAATTGTATCAACAAAGGTATTCTGTAACAATAATGTAATTCTGTAGCCATAATGTCAATAATTGATAATACAGTAAAACCTGTGTTAGTGGCCACCTCCAAATAGAAGCCACCCTGTGATTAAAAGCCTTTCTTTTAAAAACCATCATTAATTATTTAGAACAATACGACCTTTGAGTAAAGGCCACCTGTCAACAAAGGCTGTATTTGTCTTTCCCAAGGGTGGCCTTTGTTCACAGGTTTGACTGTAATAACAAAAGCTTCATCTGCAGGTGTGAGTATACATTTAGGCTAAGGTGAATAATTTTCAGTCAACACTAATGTTAAGCAAGTATTTTGTATATTTCAAAAGCAATGTACTGTTACACAAACAATTTTTCATTCATATTGTGGAGCCTAAGTCTAAGAGGATTGGATACAGTGTAATTAAGCCTTTATCAATCAAGTATTGTAAATATTGTTTTATAATCACATCATATGATTTTGACTCAACAATGATAATTCAGTCTCTGACTTTGGCCATGGGTCCAAAGACTGAGTCCATCTTAATCACTGCTGGTCTGGTTAAAATTGCCGGGTCATTAGACCTATGGTCCAGCGAAATTTAAGCATAAAGGAATACCCAAAACTAATGCTATACTAGTAAATAATATAAAGGTTCCATTAATTACTATAACACCATAATACAAGACAAGTGTAGAAAAATATTCAACATACAGTCCAGTAAAAGCTGATTTGGTCTGGTAAAATTTACCCCTTCACAAGACTGAATGTCCAGTGCTTGAAAAGGTTATTTGTGACAACTATGATTTAACCCAATGACAATTCCATAAACTGATTAGCAAACAAGAAAATCATACACCTTCATACATAAAGGATAAATTTCGTACATGACGGTTTACTTTTTATAAAAAATTGTCAGTTTCAGACATGATAAAATTTTAAAAAATTCCAAATTTGTAAAACAGCACAATACTCCACAGTGTTCTTCATTTAAATGTAAAATCATTAAATATGTTACTTACTTGTCATTGAACCATTTCCTGAGCCAAACAACAGTCTACCTAGTAACATAATAGGTAACATAGCTGATGTTCCTTTAAACATAGCACCAATAGCAAATGTGCTCGATCCGAGACAGCAGAGGAATGAAAACAGAAATAATCCAACTGAAATATATATTTCATTGATTAATTATAAGAAAATCACCACTTAGCTTCAACTTAAGAATCTGTCAGTGAATGATATATTATAATACAATATACTTGTTTCTGTCTGATACATTTATAATAGCTTGTAGGTTGCGGAGGAACCAGTGTGCACTGGAAGGTGACCCAGGTGTTTAGGTAAATAACACATAATTGGATCAGCTTGCCAAAATCAAATGGAATACTATTGAAAAATGGCTTAAAATTTACTCAACTACAGAATAATCAGGTAAAAAAAAATTCTGGTTACATGCTCATTAAAAATAGGGAAGGTAGGTTGGGCCTTTTTTGGCTTTTAAATGCATGTGGAAATGTTAAAAAAAGAGAGAAAGAGGACATACTGTTTCTCAGGCCCAATAAAAAGGGCAAAGCAGAAAAATTAGGGTAGGCTGAATGACCAGAAACATACATTTTTTTCGCCCAACCGAAAATCATATCAAAGAGTGAAAGCATACAAAAACATTACTGAATGGATAAGGTATCAATCTTAAATGTTAGATTTATTGATATCAGGATAAAAATAAGAAAGATGAATAAATTCAAACCCTTTATACAGTAAAACCCATGAAAACAGAATTCCTTCTGGACTAGACCAAAAGTCTGGTTTTCTACCAATTCCTTCTGGACTAGACCAAAAGTCTGGTTTTCTACCAATTCCTTCTGGACTAGACCAAAAGTCTGGTTTTCTACCAATTCCTTCTGGACTAGACCAAAAGTCTGGTTTTCTACCAATTCCTTCTGGACTAGACCAAAAGTCTGGTTTTCTACCAATTCCTTCTGGACTAGACCAAAAGTCTGGTTTTCTACCAATTCCTTCTGGACTAGACCAAAAGTCTGGTTTTCTACCAATTCCAGTTTTCTAAGAACTTTTGATAAAATCAAAAAACAATTGGACTTAAAAATCACTTAATTTTCAAGGAATTCCGATTTTCAGGGATTCCAGTTTTGAGGGGCCATACAGTATATATTGTATTTTTAATGCATTACTAATGAAACTTATTTTTGCTTCTCACAATGTAACTGAAGAACTTACTTCTGTTTCCAAGTTTATCTATCAAGAACCCAGCTCCTATCACAACAAACGCATTACTGAAACACAACAGTGAATTGCATGAAAATCATAAACAATATAAATAAATTTACTTAACAGTAAATATTAGTATCCTGCCTTTCAAAATTCTCAGGGATGCTTTTTCAGTGTCCCATCCCAACAACAGAGCCAAGTACTGTGTCTAGAAAATCACAGGAAAAAGGGAGAGGTGCGTATCGATGATTTACACCAGGCATGTTTAGAACCAGGAAAAACTATTCGAAAAGAGTAGGGATATAAATGCCCAGTTCTCCTGTATCTTATAAATCTCCCCCTCTCTTGGGCGACTCTGAAATGACCATGGCAGTCGTGTGGGCCGTTAGACAACAGAAATAAATAAATAAGCGTAATTACAGTAAAACTCGCTTATAACGAAATGCCAGGGGGTATAAAAATTATTTCGCTGTAACCGAGTTTTCATTGTAACCGAGCACACGCTTATAGTGAAATTTCACTGTAAGTTGCTCACATATAACGAACTTCGTTATAACCTGTATCGGAGGTATAATTCTTCTAGATCTATGTAAATATATGTCATGCAATAAATGAATAGAAAACCTTGATGCATATGTATTTTATTTGTGTATTTTATTCGCTTTAAAGTCAACGCCTAGTTTATTTGCCAATTCATCACATTTCGATTGAAGGATGAGTCCCGTTATAGGCAAGTTATTTGATCTGGCCCCCGTAAATCACTCGAACAGAGCTTTATCGACAGTATCAGCATTTCCAGATCGATGACGTTTTCGCGATGGTGATGAAGTTGATGAATGAAAAGACTGAATAATCATGTCTTTCATTTTCAATATTCCAGTGATCGTGCTCAGTGCTACTTCAAATTTCTTTGCAACACTAATTTTAGATTCAGTTTCACACGCCTTAATAATCTCATATTTGGTATTTAATGTCAGTTGCTTTCGTTTTCGAGATGGCGACCCTTCCATATTTTAACATAAATATTTCTTGACTGACTAACGCAAACAAAATGAGACTTTTAAAATGTATGCAATTTTATTTTGTAAATCCTTTTCACTCAATAAACATGAAATAATTGACCGCGAAAACATTGAGAACTTACTCAAACAAAATAATTTAAATTGATACACTCCGGTAATCGGTATTTATCACCCGTGAAAACGCTATTGAATTTCATAACAATGGAAAGCTACGGGTCAAAATAATATCCAATACGTAATTATCACGGTCAATAAAAGTTTTTGCTTTGATGTTTGAAAAAATTTAGTTTCATTGTAACCGAGCATATTTCCTCTAAAACATGATTCTGGGGCCAAAAAAATCATTTCACTGTAACCGAGTTTTCACTGTAACCGAGTCCACTGTAACCGTACATTTTTATATAGAATAAAGAAGACCTCAGCCGGGCCAAAAAAATCGTTTCACTGTAACCTAGTTTTCACTGTAACCGAGTTCGCTGTGAGTTTTACTGTAAATAATAATTCTTTCTATACATGTATCTTTGTAAAATTGTCCTATACATGAAGAGATCTGTATTTTTTTTAATGCACATTACTAACATTTTACCTTATGTTATTTGAAAACCTGGTGATTCACATATACACTAAAACTCAGATGTTAAATCATCCGTTGGGGTAACGTAATGAAAGGGTACAGACAGGTAGAGTTTATATTAATGTGGGTTTCATATTCAAGTGGTCTATGTTAAGTTTTACCATTCAGTGCTATGTTATTTTGTTAAATTTTCCAACAATGAAATTACTTGCATTGTGATTTGTATTAACCAGGATCAACAATGTAGATATCAATATATCTTGTATAACTTACGTCCAAGCATATATTGCATATAGAAGATTGTAGTTATCATCAGACATCCCCAAACAATCGTCACAAGTTACATTACAATGTGGGGTTATATTCATGGTCTTATTGCCATCTGTACAATTACTCTGTGCCTGAAAAGTATGAATACAAACAAACTACAGTGAAACCTCTCCAAAACAACACCCTTTGGGAGTAGCAAAATTATGTTGTTGTTGAGAGGTTGTTGCTCTAGAGAGGTTACATTAATAGTTAAACCATGCAGAGGGAAAAAACATGCTGTTGTTGAAGGGAGGTTGTCGCTCAAGAGAGGGCCACTCTGGAGAGGTTGTACTGAAGTTAATAAAATACAGATTCCCTGATAATACAGCAAAACCTTACTTATTGACAACTTCAACATAAAGGCCACCTTAATGTAACAGCCCCCTATTTTCAGTCTCTTTTATCAACATCTCATATATCATAAGACCATCTAGATTATTAAGACTATTTTTGTTCAGTCCTGAAAGTGGTTTTAAAATTGAGGTTTTAATGTATTCATAATTTGAAAGTAGTTTCAATGCGTATGTAACAATGGTGGTGTTTCGAACCTTAATCTATGGCCATGTAGTCAATTGCAAAGGTTCAGCAGAATCAAAATATAAAAACAATAACAGCTGATATCTTGAATGTTATAAATATGTATACTTGCATAAATCACACTCGATATCCATGTAGTAACACCATGGCAACCCTAAGACATGTTTGTTTCATTTTAATACACTGATCATGATAAAATTCTATGCAAAGTTGACAAGATGAGAAATTGAGAAATGAGGAGCTAATTATTTTTTAGTACATACTGCTCCAGTGAATGTATCCTGCAATACACTTGGCATATCAAAACAGAAATAGGAACCAAACGTCAACAGACAATTGAAGAACAACAGCACAAATCTATATCCACCTGAAAATATACAATTAGAATTTATTGTTATGATATTCCATAAACAAACCTTTAGATTATCAGGAAAGTTTATAAAACATTACAAAATACTGCTCAGAAAGATTAACTCTACAGTATATTTATTTCTCACTACACTTACCAGAGGATGTTTACATTTTATTTTAAGACAGTAAGTAAAGCCGTACATAATTTAAGTATGATGTATGGGCAATTTTGTAAAGAAGAGATTTAGAAGAGGATATAATAATATTATGAAGTTTCAAAGGCATAAGATGCCAACAGGACAATTATACCTAGAAATAGAGAAACTCGGGTCACTGTCCGGTGAGAACAATGTTATCAGGCGAGGTGATATCGTCCAGGGTGGTGAGCTTTAGCGAGTCACCCTGGACAATATCGCCGAGTCTGATAACATTGTTCTCACCGGACAGTGACCCGAGTTTCTATTTATCATGTAACTCAGTTTTCGGAGCATAATTTAGTGTCATTTCACCTAAAATTTAGCGTTTAATTCGCTAGTGTGATGATAACGGTCACCCGGCAAATCACACTTTAAACAGTCAACATCCGCAGATAAATAGTTCACTACAATTGGGCGAAATAATTAAAAAAAAACTCCCATGGATCACAAAATTTAATTTCACATTAAAGAAATCATTTGTTAACAATTACAAATTTGGTGAAAAATATTCAAAACAACAATTGAATACACAAAAACATACGCGCATTAATTTAAATAGTCGAGTGGGCGGAGCCAAAAAGTGTTCTCATGCTACTAGCATCCTATTGACCTGAGAACACATAATGTTCTCAGGTCATGTGTTATCAGGCAGTTACCATGGCAGTTGCATGATAATATATCAACCCTTTAGTACTTTTACCAGTTGGCTGAGATGTTTCTTGGTGTACATGTTGAGTGTCAGACACTCAAAATCAAAGGATATCAGCTTAAATTCCACCTAAAGTGAGGTTGAATAGCCTTAGTGTTAGTACCTGTCAGTAACCCTAGGAAGCAATAACTAAGGCTGTAGGAAACGGGATGGGGGCTAGAAGCTGTAATGGTAGTCAAAGCTATTTGACGATGATACGTATGCATTACAATGTACATTGTAGTTCATCGACAAAGTCACTTGTTCTTTAAAAACTGAGTCGCGTTTGTTTTCTTATTTCCGTAAAACTTGTGTACAGTGCGATGAATTATCATAAAATCTATCAACATGACCTAAAATATATCTTCAACAGGCGAAAGGTATCGCATATTTCATTGATGTTTCTGACTACCCTTAACTCGTATTTGCTTTTGATTAAGTCTGTAGCATTCCGGAAAGCATGTGAAATGATCTGCTTCAATAGATGCATGAACAAGCGTCTTAAGGTGTTGACTTTGAAAGAGGACAACTCCATAACTAAGATGGTCAACAATACGAAATAAAAAAGACCAATTTAGTTATGGTACCCAGACTACTGTAATGCAATTAGAAGTAGCTACATCCCCCACCCCAATGTCATACAAAATCTGAAATAAGCCTCCACCCTCCCAATAGGACATGAAATTTAACCCATCGAAGTGCCAAGTCATCCAAATCACAAGACTAAAGACACCCATACGGTCATACCAACACAATACAGCTTGCACAATACTACCCTAGAAACTGTTTCATCTGCAAAATACCTTGGTGTCACAATTTCAAACAATCTTACATGGAACAATCACAAACATAACATTACAAAAAATGCAAATCAAACTTTAGGATTCCTCAGACGGAACATCAAGGTAGGCTCTGAACCACTCAGAAGCACAGCATTCAAGACACTTGTACATGTACGTCCCCAGCTTGAGTACTGCTCCAGTGTCTGGTATCCATACACTGGGGCTCTCATCGACCAATTAGAATCCGTACAGCGCCGAGCTACCCACTGGGTAAAGAAAGACTCTAGTAGGAAATCTAGTGTCACAGACATGCTCAACTCCCTTGAATGGAGATGCCTTGATCTACGCCAAATCGACCAATGCCTGATCATGTTTCATAACAGCTTACATGATCAGGTTACCATTCCCCACCTGACTACCCTGGGTTCTCAATAAGTTTGTGGATAACAGGCCCAAAAGCTAGACTAACAGGTCTGCTAGGGGGATCCGGGCATTTTCTAGCAATATCTTATAAACTTTTGAGATTCCTAACCAGCCCAAACACATTTCTAAGCGGCTAGATTGGTCTGCAGCCTGCTGTTATTGAGAACCCTGCTACCTCAAACCTGTTAATAGAGCCACCAGGATTTCTCACTCCCAGGCATTCCAACATATTTATACTAGCAAAGACCTATACATACATGTATGTATAGGTCTTTGATACTAGTAAAGATTACCATAAGTTTTCATTCTTTCCCAGGACCATCATCCACTGGAATGCCTTGTCCCAAGATTTTGTCAACTTGTCAGGGCCACAGTTCAGTCAGGCTGTAAGCCAGATTGAACATGTCTCACCTTAAACACACACCCCTGTTTTTATCTGTTTTCAATCTGTTCTTTCTCTCTATTATCTGATTTTATCACTCCTTCTTACTAGTTGACATGCAAAGTCTAAGTCCCCAGATGGGGATTGACAAAATGGAAGATAGAGATATGAAATGGCTTCGGATGGGCCTGATAACCCAACATGTTCATACATTTAAGTAGCAAACCAGGTTTTTCTTTATGTGTTGGGGAGGCACCCTAGCCCTTAATTAGGGCTGTGGATCGTTGGGTAAGTGGCGAACCGATCCAATCCACGATTCAACACTTACGATGAATCTTTTGTTAAAAATTAAGCCATTAAAACTTCAAAATTGCAGTCCTGAGGACAGGTAAATATTTTTTTAGGAATAATGCAGTAAATCAATACAAATTGTTCTATGGTTTAAATTATATGTACTCCCTTCCAGTTTATTGATTTACCAGCACCATTATTTAAAGAACCGATTGGACATCTTGGCAAACAAAGTAGTCCATGATGAGACAAAATTTGTTCGGAGAACAAAGAATACACTTTTAATTTGTTAAAAAGCAAGATCACGAACCACGAATCTTAGTAATGACGATTATTCATACTCGATTTTTCACATTGATTCGTGATTACTCGAGTACTCGCCACAGCCCTACCCTTAATATGGGGATGAAATAGCAGGTTGAACCCTCTTTTGGGGGAAATTTCTCACCTGAAACAAATATGCTCGAGTGCCCAAACTGTGCCAATCTAAGCTTTAGCTGTGAAATGCTACATTAATACACTACATATAATAGAAACTATTTACTAACCACTTAATTAAAACCAATTTACTTCAATACCAAGAAAAATCCCTCATCATAAATACGTTTCTACTACAAAGTAACATAAAACACATTGTGAATCAAATATAATGCCACCATTTTTTTTGGTCCTAACTGCGCCATGCGTGAGTGACGTCTTGACATTTACAATAATTTAGGCAAGGTTATTCATGTTAATAGGTTTTTGAACGAATTTACTTAAAACAATGCATTGTTCAACTTATAAAACTATTTTATCGGTTATGAGTAGCTTTAAACATAGTTTATTCCTCCTGTTTACAGTGAGGACTGAAAAAAATGTGTCACCTCTCCATACTTCTCCAATTTGAGCACTGTAATTGAATTAACCCATATTTTTAAGTTGTATTTCTCTACTTTCATATTTTTATCTATGTCCACGCCTTCCTCCTATAACAATGCTTGAATGAGTGCGTCATTGAAATATTTTCTTGATCTTTGTATGTTCCGGGAGACAATTGAGAATAAAAATACGGATTCAAATCACGTACCAAGCTTAACATCTACAAGGGATAAAAAAAGTAATAATAAGAATAGGCACAGCCTTAAAATACGACTATGGTCACGTGACTTTTATTGATGCAACAGGAAACATTGCAAACGGTGCGTTCCAGCATTTTTACTCCAATAATTTGTGCATAAAAGGGACATTCTTCATGAAAACCATTTTGCATTAAGAAAAAACACATAAAAACAGTTGAGTGAAATGAAATGGAATTATTTATATATTTGAATCGTATTTTCACACAAATATTCATCCTCGTTTATCTATTACGTCATAGAAAAAAATTCACACGGTCACTGGCGCGTGCGGTAAAATCTCACGAGACTACGATAAAAACAAGAAAGATGGCGCAGTTAGGACATTGGCGCAGTTAGGACCTCTGACGATATATTATATGTTATTGTCTGTCTACTCTTACTATTATCATCCAGTCCAGTTAACTAATTGTACTCTATAGATGTATGAATATAAGTCTTTGGTTCAAATGAGAATGGTCAGTGTAGTTCTGAACAGATTTCATCTATGGATATCGCGTCTAACTCCACTTTTTTAGTTTCCATTTAGGTCGAAATTGTTTCAACCGAAAATATGCCACAGAAAGTAAACATAGCAGTAAATGCATACTTACGGTCGCTTGCTTTCAGTGCCATTTCTGCCACCAGGATATTGATATTATTACTTATAAAAGAATAAAACAAAGAGAAAAGAGGAGTGGTAGACAGAAATTCAAATTATGAACTTTGTATTGATATCAGCTGTTTTGATAGACTGGTCCCCGTCGCTTGTCTGCGTTAGGCCGGTGAATACACATTCGGATCCAATGGTTCTCGGTCAATCCCTACTTTCAAACCGTTTTGATATCCTGGGCCAGGAACCTAGCAATGGGTCGCACTAAACTGCGGACGAGTTAACTTACCGTATAGATAAAGAGGAAAAACACTGACGATCAGCACTCAGCATCAAATAAGCTGGAGTAAAATTCTCCTAATAATTGAACATAATTAGATTATATATTTCAGATTTGCGATAAAGGATATTTGGAAAACTTAATGTTTTGTTAATGCATGTATAAACTGAAAACTACATTTAAGCGATTATAATAACGAATGTATAGCGCTATGCGGATATGATACGGATTAACTGGCAATACTGATCAGACTCACTCAAATAGAAGGGTCTGGAATCACGCTCTTCAGGCGCTTATCTCTGTATCTCTGTCGATACATATCGGAGAGCTTTTTTCACGCGTGTACAGATAATGCACAAATTTTCAATTTCCGATTTAGTTAAAAACAAAAAGCAGAAAATTTAAAGCAAAATCATGGGACAACTGATTAGTGACAGTAGTGATCAAGGGAGGTCACCGCTGTGGGGAGTTTGCAAAAAGGACATGTAATATATTGTAACAGCCTTGGTTCGTTTTTATTATCCTTTATTCAAGTTCAACATGTATTGTATTTATATTTATATGTACTACGTACCTGATCACTGATCAAGGTTTGAAGACTTGTGTTCAATTTTATAAACGTTTGGTGATAAATGTTGAAACACTGCCCAGGTTCTACTGTTACTATTAACTAATAACTAAATATATCATGAAGGACACCGTTTCTGGGTTTACTGATGATTTTACTTTCTATTTATTTATAAGTTGTCACAATATTTATAACTGAAACAAGGTTTATGGATTATAATAAACAAGCTGAAAAATAAATGAGATGAATCAAATACTCAACAAGTATCTATAATTTTCACCTGAACTTATGCTAATTAATTCCATTAGCCAAAATAATGTATCATAATATCGAAATTAATTTAACCTACAATGTCCAACAATAACTTCAACATGTCATTAAGGGTTTCCATATTTCAAATTTTCACTTTTAAATGTTCTTTTCATGTTTATTTTCAATTCTAAACACAAGTCCTCAATATTCACATTTCACAAAAATCCTCCAAACACGTGTTTACACTATGTACTACACAGTAGCCTAAACACACATGGAAGAAAATTCACTGTGTGAAAGTTGAGGACTGTGTTGAGAATTGAAAATGAACATGGAAAAACATTTAATAATGAAAATTCAAAGTATGGAAACCCTCAATGACATATTGAAGTTATTGTTGGACATTGTAGTTTAAATCAATTTTGATATTATGATACATTATTTTGGCGACTGGAATTTGCGTAAGTTCGGGTGAGAGTTATAGATACTTGTTAATCATCAAATATTATTTTACTGGTGCAGAAATGTACATCGAATCATTAGCTATTGATAAAAACTCATTTTAGTTATGTCCTTACAGTAATTATTGAACTACGCCACGTTTTAGGATGCATAGCAAAAATATCAGGTAGCTATTTTTTCACAAATTTGTGCTTTGACGATTCACCTTAATGAAATAAAATTTTAATAGCGGAGAATATAATTACCTACACGTAGATATAAATTTGATATTCATGATTTACCTATAAGTGCAAGTAAAACGATTTTAATGTCAAGTGTTTTTCTTCTTCTCACTTCCAAACTTTTTTATCAAAAATCTGCCCGAGGTATTTTTTTTATTTTTGTCTAGAATAATGTTTAAAAAAAAAACAAGGTAGTGCACTCGCCATTTGTTTGATTGACGGAAGTGACGAAAATAATCGTGGGGCCCGGCTTTCCTTCTAATCTGCACGTGCTTTTCGGGAACCTTGCTTTCGTTGTAGTGTACTGTCCCAACTTTTAACGTTTTGACAGCTTTTAGAAGGAAAGCCCAGACCACGCTTTTTTTTCGGTGAGTAAACTATAGTCCGACAACGACCTGTGAATGATCAAAGATCAGCTAAGTCCATTTTGTAGGGTGAGTGGCTTTTCGGAACGTTTCGTATATTTCCGTAATATATAAATATCAGTTATTTGACCGTCATAGGTGAGACTAAGTGCGTAGCGCTATCGGTAAAGGCGCCAACCATTTTACTTTTGAAGCCTGGTAGTCAAGATGCTATGGGTTCGAAACACATATGAACGTTTTTCCTTTCCATTTTTGTTTGATATTTGGCATTTTATTATTGCAAAATTTTAGTTCAATATTTGGAATGAATTTCATTTAATTTCATTTCAGGTAATTTCATGAAATTTCAATTACTGCGTTCATTAGCAATATCGATCTGTACTTGAGCCACTGTCAGAATCTAATAATTTGCATCATCTACATACTTAGGAACATTTTTTTAATAGAATTTGATTTTGTTTGCATATGATATATATACCTTTCAAAACATAAATGCACCGAAATCACGAGCAATGCATTATTTGAAAAAAGTAATGGCAAGATTAAGGACACAAAAAACACAATTCAGTTTAATAATGTTACTAGTGCGGCGCACTGATTTCATGACAACGTAGCTAGGCCTTTTACAGTGGTCTACAAATGTAAGAGGTCAACAGTGGCCTACAAATGTAAGGTCGTGTTTAGTAATGTACTTGGTCATTGTATTACTTATCCCTATTTTAAAGAATGGAACAGTCCATGACCTTCCGTCACGACTCACTGCTCGATTTCTATCTATACCTTGGTGTTTTTTTATACACTCAATAATCAAGGGAAGAAATTGAAGATTTTGCTTTCGACAGATTTGCGTTGTTTGATGAGTTAAATTGAAAAATAACGTCTGTAAATGTATAAAAATCACGGAATCGAGTGCCTATGGTCCAGACCATTCATTTGAAGTAGGTGTAAAACATAATAATTTTTTCTCTTTATCAGTTGTTGCAAAGGAAACTGTTATTACGTATTTAAATAAATTAATTAGGAGCCAATAAAGCCACATGTCTTGGTGGAATTCCCATTCGTTTCATAAAGGATAGTGTGCACAATATTGCCGAACCCCTTACTCATATAATTAATTTGTCCATTATTACTGATATATTGTGCCCGATGATCTTAAATCTGCCCGGGTTGTACCCATATACAAAAAAAACGTGATTAGACAGAAGCTGGTAATTATATAGACCAGTATCCACCTTAAGCGTTGTATCCAAGGTCCTTGAGCGAATAATCTAAGATCAGGTAAAGTGTTACTTAAAGTCCCATAATCATATAAATTTATCGGTCGTTATAGTTTCTGTTTATTCTGTAACAGAGGAATCCGATGTGCTTTCCTCCCGTGCGTACTTTATAGCAAGAAAAAATGTTTCCAAAACCTTTATCGTATTTTTTTCAATATCATTGAAAAAAATACTATTTATAGAACAGCTATATATGTTTTCCCGCAGTCATATTATGCACACGGCATGAATTTAAGTGACGACACGCGCTCTATATATTTCAAGTTTATAAAAGCAAAATTCACAGCGAAATGAGTGTTTTTAGAAGAAAAAGGGCTTGTTTCGTTGGTAATAATTATCCTGGGATAATATCAGCAATTGTTTTTTTTTGTTTGCAAATATTTTTATAGCAAAAAGCTAATGGGGCTTTTACTAAAAATAAGTTGCTCCATACTCATTAATTAGGTCTGGTTTTAGAAATAATTATTCCACTGACACGTGTCTTTTACACCTTACGATTTCATTTGAAATGGATAAATGTAATTATGTAGGTATGGTCCTTTTAGATTTGCAAAAGGCCTTCGACACTGTCGATCATGATGTTTTACTTATGAAGCTTGATGCTATGGGTTTCTCTATCTTCAAGAGATATTATTCTTTGGTTTATGTCTTACTTGTCTAGTCGTACACAGATGGTCAATGTTTCTGGTGTACTTTCATCTAGTGCCAATGTCACTTGTGGGGTACCTCGATCAGGGTTCAATCCTTGGCCCCCTATTATTTCTAATTCATGTGAATGATATGGAGGCTGTGGTTCGTAAAAAATTACTCTTGTATGCCGATGACTCATGTATTTTAGTGGAAGGGAAAGACATTCAGTATATTACATCCCAGCTCACTGATGATCTTACAAGTATAAGCTAGTAAACGGCTCACTAGCTGATAATAATTATTAAGCTCTCACAACATCTCGGTAAGACAGAATCCATTTTGTTTGCTCATAAATTTAGCTCATGTGATAGATAAGTCATTGTATACAATGGAAATTTAATAGACAGAAAGAAATGTAGAATAGAAAAGAAAGCAAAAGAACAAATACCTTTATCATGTTATATATACATATCAACATATAACGGTAACGGCATTGTACTATCAGTACGGATAGAGTACGGATAACGACTTTTAAGCGAATGGTCGTTACGCCCCCTAATGAATAATTCATCGTACATTCAATGCGGGCCGTACATTCAGTAGGGGAGAACTAATTTCAAAGACATGTGTAGTGAGCTTGAGATGAGAAAGGTAAGAATTTTCTGGAAGATTCTACTTGTTATTACATAAAGATGCTACCTGTTTATTATACGAATGAAGCTGTAAACGGATTCGTATCATTGTCAATATGCTAGAAAATCTGAACTGAACAGCTGACGGGCGTTTGACATTGACAAACATCATATGGATAATGTGATCACTGACACTGTTGATGGCGTGGCAACTGTCTTAACTGCGTGGGGTCATCTGAAAACATCGTTCACGCACGCTTGATTGTTTGTATTGTAATGGACGCTAAGGCAGTCTATTTTATATTTTAATGACGCCATAATTCGTTTGAGTGGCGACCATGTGAACAGGGCACCTCAGTACAAGACTAAGAAATTTTCCCAGCTGACATGACCAAAGACAGTCACATTGTCATTGGAACAGACTGGAAAAACGTGATGTTGGACAGTCCACGTGCAGTTAACTGTATCATGAATAGATTATAAATAAATGAATAATAAATAAACATGAAGACAAAACGTGACATGGGGGGTCAAATTTAGAATGATACTTTTGTTCATAATATTGCCAAAAGTAGGTTGGAAATATATTATATTGTGAAAAATTGACAAAGGCTAAAGTATAGGATTAAAGTCTTCTTCAAATTTACAACATTTTAATCAAATAAATATTATATTTTCAATAGCAATCCTTAAAATTCAAACAATCTTATGGATTAAACTATGGAAATAATAACACATTTTTGTGATTTTTTCAGCAGACTTTCATGAAAACAACTTTTTAATACAAAAAAAATATACATACAACCATAATTTTCCAAAAAATATATATTTATGGCGTTTTGAACTTCATTTTTTTTAAATACGCTTCAAAAAGTTTTTATGTAACATTTACTGCTGCAGATACAAATTAGCTAATTCATTTTTATCAATTTTCAGGTATATTCAAAGATATATGTGAATTTTCACTTAATTGGTACTATTCTTGGGTAATTTAACAATGTCCCCAAAACTAGTATATATCTTCTGTTACCGTTACACTCGGGACAGATATTCTTTGTGTATGGTCTTATGATAATGGCAGTATTGTTATTCTATTGTTATACAATTTGTTTCATTGTAATACAATTTGTTCAATTATTTTATTATAAAATACAAACAGATAATCTATTTGATAATGTTTTAGTTTTAAATGGTGAAAACACCAACACCAGGGGACGTTCTAAAACTGTAATGTAAATATACGAAACTGTTATGATAAGGAGTATCATAAAATGGATTTATAACAACATCTGTCAAATGTATTTTGCAATTCATTAAATAAGAATATTTTTTTTTTAACAAATCAAAACTATTTCCAATTTGGTAAGTCAATTGCATTACTGAACATGAATTATTAATTTATATATATACAGACTAAGTAAAGGTTACACTCCGTACAAATTTGTTTAGTCTTTTAGCATACAAATATGAAAGTGCTATGATCAATGCGTTGCAATTCATTCTAGTTTTTTTAAGATAATAAAAAGATACACAAACATCTGTACTGTTTAATATGTTGTTGGTTGAAAATGTTGTTGGAGGGAGGGGAGGAATTAGAAAACATTTAAAACTGTAGATTTGTCAACTTGTAACAATTAATATTGCATTATCATATATTTACTAATTTTGCCACTTATCAAATTAAAGAAATAATTTCTCAACACATTAAAACTATTTCAAACTATGTTGAACAAATCTTTTAAACATGAATTAAGTCATATAAACAGACATATAGAAAATACACTCGGGACTCACAATTTCTTCTTTGTTTATTTTAAGTAAAACAGTCAGGACTCACAATTTCATCTTTGTTTGTTTTAAGTAAAACAATGCTAAAAAGTTTTTGAAATGCTTTGATTATGAACTATGTATTTGCAACACAACTCAAGGAAGATATGTGTCACTGAAATTAGATTTCAAAATTTTGAAAAATAACCCAGATATGAGAAAAGTCTACATACTGTTTTATAAAAAAATATCAATTTCAAGTCTTTCTACTCAGAGTGTGCTTCTTCTCAGTCCTCTATAAATGGGAGTTTTACCACTTATTTAGGCATTTTGTAACTTCATGACCCTGCAGTGTTAGTATATTGTTACTGGTATAGTTCCTGTAAAAGCAAACCGAATTTGTGTATAATATTGCATGAAGATGTGTTTGTGTCCCGAGTGTAACATTTTCAATTGTTATATATAAATAATATAACATGTAAAATATGTTAAGAAATCATGAAATAAATTGATAAATTCTGTACTGTTTTCATCTGAGAATGTTTCTTCATCAAAATAAAAGATAAATTTCTTTTTATCTTCAGTATATTGAACAAATCTACTTGGTATATATATCTGAATATAACTATTTTTATAAGAACTTTCAAACTTTTTAAACATGCTCCATTTCACTGCTTCAGACTTTAAAGTATTTATTCACGTCAGTTATTTGATATAAATGTGGAAAACAATTAACATGGACTACTGTTCTATAGTTACATATCAAAATTAAGATGATGAATATATAGCGTTACACTCGGGACAACACTTAAAACCATGTACACAAAAAATGAATTGCACTACAGGAATGCGTTTTAGTTTTGTGAGCTTGTGGCTACGCTTCTGTTTGAGAAATAGAGAAAAAACATATCAAATTCAAAGAATGATAAAAAAATTCTTATCTAAATGCAAAATGTTACACTCGGGACATTTCCAATCAGCTTTATTCAAGATGGTATAACTTAAAAAACAAATGATTCTTTTGATCATTTCTTTTTTTTAAACAACATTGACAAATATGCCTATCAATATGTTAAACTGCATTTTCTGTCCAAGCATTAGTTTACTTACAGCAATATCATCAATTTGAATTTCCATTTTTTCATTGAGTAAAATATTTTACAAGTGCACTTGAAAGGTGATTTCTAAATAATACTTATTATTGAAATATTTGAACAAAATGCATTAAATTTTAAATATAACACATGTACAATGAAATTAAGAACAACCATTGATTACTTACTCAAAAACTGAACAAAATATAAAAGATTGAAAAATGTGTAAAGAAAAAATGTCACGCTAAAAGTGTTACACTCGGGACATTTTTTGCCTGTTTTTCTAATGTAACTTTTGAACGAGTAACACAATCAAGCTGAAATTTTGCAACATTTTTAACAACATCAAGACACACCATCAGAATATTAAAGTACATTCCTGTGTTGTGTGGTATTCTTTAAATCTTGAAAAGAAAAATTGTCTTCATTATTTTGATTTATGCCCTTTAGTGATGTACTCTTCTCCTTTACAAATGCCAATACTATAGTCAAATGTTCTTATTCTAGTGCCAGCTAACAATCAATACAGTGCGGTATTTCTTTCCTTGAACTTACTCTATACTGTAGAGCTTGAACAGAGGAAATCTCTCAAGGTCACATGATGTCATAATAAAGCAGTATAATACTGTATATTGCTACACTGGGTTAAACTCCAAAACAATACTTTCAACACAGGACTTGTTTAAAATGGAAGTGGAATGAAAATGAGCACAGGTCTGCATTCAAAATGCAGACAACAGTGAGTAAAATCCTTTTTTTAGCGGATATCAACATACTTTAGTCAAATCATAAAAAATCAAAATGGCATTTTATCTCTTGTTTCTGCTAATGACACTTAAATATGTTGACACAGGCAAGTTAGGCATGCATGAATAGTACAGATATTTATTAATTGCACTGGTATTTGCATTACGCTGGTGAACAGACAACTGACAATGATATGTTAATATATTAATAAATTCATGATACAGTTTAACTGAGTTACCTATGGGACAGTTGAGATACATATTCTATGTGTGGATGGACTTGACTAAGTTGAGGTAACAAATAAATTCCTGCATTTGGTGTTGTAATACTTGTTTTCATGGAACTGAATCTTTTGTTAAAAAATGGTTTATTTCTTTTTAGGGATTGGTTGTATGATTTACGTGATGTAACCAGCTGAGGTACAAAGTAAATCAACATACAGGCGAACAATGCTGGTAAGTTGTTATTATTTGTTGTCCTTGCAATAAACTTGATACATGTGTAGTACTTAACTAGACAGTGAAGCTGAAGGCAAGTTTTTTTCCTCTTGCTTTAGGCCCTGCTATGACAATATTGTCTGAAAAAGAATGTCATATTTGTGTACTGAATATCAATAAGAATTAAATTAAACAGCGCCACCTATTTTTTGAAAAAAAAAACTTAATTAAATAGGGAAAAATATGTGGCATATTGCTTCATTTTATAAAATTTGAGAAATTCTAAAAAGTAAAGATACAATATAATTAACTTGTTCTGGTATGTATGATTTTTATAATACTCATGTGAATCATGCAACAACTACAAGTTATTACTTCTTTTGAAGAACTTCACAAAATGAGCAAAAAAGTTAGGCTAACAACATCATCTTAAAGATCTTTCTCATTGATTACAGTAACATAGAGTTACACTCAACTGACATCAAATACAAATTTTCATTAAACTGTTGTATGGGGCAGGGCATGTGATCGTATTTATCTCAGCTAACAAAATACAGAAATTCTTTAAGTTTGGCAAAAAGAAGTTGTTCTGCATCCTTCAGGATACCAAGGCCACTCACTTCTTCAGTGTGGCAATTAAATATTGGGGAAAAAGACAGCTATATCCATGGATTTGAAACAGGGCCAATATTTGGACAAAAATGCAATATTGTAATAAAACCTGTTAGGCATGATACTACTGTACAATACCTGAGAAGAAGGGAATAAAGAATGTTTTTATACTGCTACAAGCTAACAAGCATAAGCATATTCCAATCCTAACTTTTCGCTGCATTTAGTTTTTTGTTTCTCTCCAGTCTCCACTGTACATATCTCTATATAAGGAAATAAATCTAGAAATATAGCCTATTCATGACAATTAAGTGAACGACCAAATGAAGTAGGTGATTAATGTGGAAATTCAAACTTTATAAAAGGAAACAAACAATGATAGTGACCCTTTAAGTTCACAAATTTATAAAATTGTATAGTCCTTCTTTCAGTCATCCAAAGATATTTTTGAAATACATGTAGTTGACAATTTGTCAATATTTTCAATAGTTGTCAGATACATTGAACAGTTATTCAAGTTTTTTTCTTGTAAGTTGTATACAATAGTCAAAGTTAATTCAAGGATCTCATAAATTTTATAAGGTATATGAAATTGTGTTATGTATGTGATGTAAATTTCAATTGATACCATCTTTCATATTAAATCAAATGTATGTTACGCTTATAGTTTTACAGTCATCATCTTTGATTTCCACTTGAAGGTGCCTGAAATGTCTTGTGCTGTTCTTAAGGAAATCAGTTTATTTTAAAACTAAAATCAAGTCCTTTTAACACTACACATCAAGTTTATTTAAAAAATCTTTTTTTAATGGAGACCAAATGTAATACCACCATTTTTGTTTGTCTCAGTTCATTGAGAATCTCAATGTGAGTGTCGGATCTACCGCAGGGTATTAAATTTCAGATCACCCCACCCTGGACTCCTAAATCAGTTGAGTTTCACTTTTGACCTCACCTGTGACAAAAAGTCAGAAACATACAGGAGTAGGCCTACTTTCAAAAACGCCATAAACATGTTCCTTCTTCAACAGAAATGAAGGTCATTGATCTAGCCCATGATCTCTGAAGATCAAATTATAATCATTAAAATTTTTACTAATCTGCTTGTAATACAACACTTACTCAATTTATAATATACATGGTTTATTTGAACATGACCAAGTTAACTGCCTTCTATGCCTATCTCTCTATATATTGACATACCAGACATTGTGACATAACGGCTCATTAGGCCTTGAGCTGGTGATTAGGTAATAGATTGCATCACTATGCAATTATATTGGCCACACCAATCACCATACAACCCTGGAGGGCTAGCCATATTATGTCACACTGCTGAGCTTCATTGACTGTGTTACAAACTTAACAGGGTTGTCAATAACAGCAGGCTGCAGGCCAATTTAGCAGCTTAGAAATGTGTTTGGGCCAGTTGGGAATCTCAAAAGTTTATAAAATATTGCTAGAAAATGCCCGGACCCCCTAGCAGGCCTGTTAGTCTAGCTTTTGGGCATGCTGGCCACAAACTTATTTAGAACCCTGCTTTATATAACATGAATTTGTTAAGTTCCCCTGTCTGTGATGTCCTTGAGTAATCTCTTATCTGAAGATTTTATGTGTTGTCACATGGGTATTAAAGGTATTGGTTGGGCAGATGCTTGTTGCTTTAAAATCAGTACTGGCATTACCAATTTCAGATGTCAAAATTTCTTACACTTAAAAATAAATATTCGTTTTAATCGAGTCACTCTGTCCATAGGTCCATCCGTCCGCATAAAAGTTTGTGGAGCAAACTACTTCATCATTTTTTAAGCGATTGAAACTTGAAATATATTGTCATCATCAAGTGTAGATGTGCAAGACTTAATTTTTATGCCCAGCAATTCACTCATTACAGAGTTTTTTCCCCCTGAACTTGGCAGTATAGTGTACTATTGCATTATTAGTGTCAAAGCAGTGGCGGGGTATTAGTCACCTCTGTGACAGCTGTAGTTTTTCCTGTATGGAATGTATTGGCCAATAATATTAAAGAGTATTTAAATTTTGCATGTGCTTTTAAAAAATTGACCTCATTTAGATTAATTGACCTCATTTAGATTATAATCTATTGTCAAGTCAGGCACACCACTGAGGGCATTTAAGCTTACCTTCGGCTGATGTCTCCTTGTTTCAGGTCCATTTGTTAGTGAGAGGTAATATTATCTAGATACAGAATTGGTTATTTACTCTTAATCCATTGTTGGCTGGTATGCCAGAATTTATTTCAGTACAATGCACCACATTCTGTAAAACACATTCTTATTGACTGCCATTTTGGACACATGCTAATGAAAATATGAATGCGCTTTTTGAAACTGTTAGGCCTGACATGATTACTAATTACATAAAGCTTATATTAAATTAATTTTGATGAAGTCCCTTTTACTTAGCATTAAATTATACAAGTTTTTGTTCAGACAACAGTTACTGTAAAAACAGTGTAGATGCAGAAAACAGTGGTCTGCAAAGTAATACTTTTTTCAACGCGGATGTAAGTGGTGTCATCTAATTAGTAGTGTATAGCTTTATGAGCGTTCACTCCTAACTAGGAATGTTGCAACTGGGCTAAAAATAGAAAATCAATATATAATAACAACTCTGATAATGAAAGTTTTCATTGGCTCACAGCAGTTTGTACAAAAAAAGTATGAAGTTTAAACATTGTGTTGCTATTGTCTGTTAGTGATAACACAATTATAGCAAGTGGACTATGAATATCCCAGATTTGCTGTAATTTTTTTGCATCAGACAATTTTTTTCTGGTCAGTGGTAAAGGGTGAACAAACTTAATTTAGTTTAAGTCTTTATGATATCACACTATACAATAATCTGTGATACTTTTTTTATACACTTAACTGTAACTATATACATGTGAGTTGATCAGGGCTCAACAAATTCACTCATCTACTTTTAATTACGAGTAGGATTACACTTAAAGCTTGTTTACATTGCTTCGGAAATGGTTAAAATTCTAAGCTGGTTGTTCAGCAGGAAGTTTATGGCTTATGAATACTTGTTGTTTTATCTTTAAATGCAAGCTACAGGGCCATTTAAAAGTAAAAGACTAAAAATTTACTAAATAAACACTCAATGTAAATAAGATTAGTCTCTTTGTTGTTAATTGTAACCAATTCATATTAGTTAAATAACTATAAGCCACCAATGAATAGATAAAAAATACTTCCTGGCAATATGCTATAATATATATATAATTATATATATCCCAAGATTCTGAGTTAGAACTTAGAATTGATCTATTTTCTAGTATGAAGTGCAAACACTCTCCAAAGTGACCTTCTTTTGAGTAACAACCTCCCTTCAACAACAGCATGTTTTCCCACTGCACTATTTAATTATTAATATAACCTATCTAGAGCAACGACCTAAGTTTGCTACTCACAAAGGGTGTTGTTTTTGCTTTGGAGAGGTTACACTGTACATGTACATGCAGAAATGAGTGTTGCCTACCTTCATATTATGAATGTACAGAACAGAATAATCTTAGCCTTGTACCTTTTGACCAATATACAACTTAACAAATAACACAAATTTACAAAACCTGACAAAATCATGAAATAGCGCTTGCTATTTCACAAATAGAAATAATATACAATTAATTTCAATTTAACACCAAATAGAAAGTATTTGTTCTGTTTATTTGTAATGGTCAACTGATTATCTATGATTGTATATATCCACAAAGCACTAGGCTTAAATGATACATCCAATTATTTGAGTACTGACCATTTCCAGAGCCCAAATTTGGGTGTATGATTTTAAGCTATGATGTGCAGTAAACTTTAGAACACAAATAATTCAAAATCACTGGCATTGATGTTAGATATGTTTTATTTAGATATTTTATCCACTTTTTGTATTATTAGCAGTTAACTTTCACCAGCTTCATGAGCAAATTTTTACTTTGGACATAATATTCATTTGTCCGGACTTGTATATGAAAACTCTGTTTGGTAATACTGGCAAGCTTATAATTCAGGAATAACTCCTTCATGTTTAATGTTGTTTTATGTTGTATCGACAACTAATGGTCATGTAGCATGCTGTTAGCTACAAAATGTAAACCATATAAAAACAATAGTATATCAGCAAGAAGGATTAATGAAATGAATTTATAATGAGATAATAGTAGTAACAAAATAAAAATGTGTGAGCATAATCCCCTTAACATTCAATCATACAATGATACAGTTAAAAGAAAGTGTGTGAAATTGGTATTACAGTTTGTAGTGTAGTCCAACAATGTCCTAAAAACGTAATGTGTAATAATTAATTCAGGCCTGACAGTTTCAAAAAGTGTCTTCATGTTTTTGTCTTCAAAGCGTTTAATGCGGATTGGCTGAAGGCCGATGCAGTCAATGAAAATATGTTCGATAGAATGTGTTCCATTGCACTGAACACATTCTGGTTTATCATCACTAGTTAGAAGCCAAGAATTGAATACTCACAACTTAATCAACCAAATGAAGGTAGTGGTCAGACTAAATTACTTTATTAGCAATCATTTTTGTGTGGTAATCATGAAAAAAAAGAACAGTTACACAGTCAATTTCACGGATTGTGAGTGAAGTCATACTGTTTGATTACCCGATCCTGCTTGCCAACGCCCTAATGTAACAGTTGTATTCTGCCCATATATCTTTGGGAGCTGTCACTTCATGATGTTCATGAATTTTAGACAGTACAACGTCTGTACTGTCGTCTGTGGCATTTAGTTGTTACCTCCTAACACAAGTTCAGCAGTCCTATCAACAGGCCTGCTTGGCAAGCTGTATTGATTTAACACAGTACTGGTAGTATAATAACTTTTATACTTGAAACAATTTTATTAATAAAGATCCATTACAATATACAACATTAAACAAATCATGATACAATACACGTTTTTAGTCTGGTACATGATCCTAAGATCACACTAACTCAGACTTACTGCATTTTATATTAATATTTACATTCCAAAACAACGTTATGTAACAATGAACCTACCAATTTAATTTCAACCTCATATTGTATAGAGGACATCGTAAATGAATCGTTATATTGACATGTTGGAGTAGATGTCCAAAAAAGTTTTTTTAATTTTTTCTACACGTTGGTCTATTTCCTTTAAAATGATGTTGATTTCCTCCTGGAAAATGTTCATAGAAAAAAGAAATGATATTTATTTGTCACATTCTTTTAATTTACCAAAATAATATCAATACAATAATGCATATATAATAAACAAGAATTGCATCCATAAACTCTGAGCATTGTTTGTTACCCATTTCTTACTACCGGTTTGTCAAGTTTCATAACTATGACATTGCTGGTTTTGAAAACACAAGATAATTGATAAATTGATAAATAGAACTCAGAATTACTACATTTTATATTAATATTTACATTCCAAAACAACGATATGTAACAATAAACCTACCAATTTAATCTCTGCCTCGTACTGAGTTGAGGACATCATGTATGATCAACAATAAAAATCAAATAGCAATCACAAAGCATCCAAGAAGTCCATATACTCAAGACAAAGACAACCATAAAAAACAAATATTTAACAAGAGAGAATACCGGTTTTAGAGAAAATCCAGCCTCCCGCTGTTCTCTCGGTAAACATAAGTAAGGAAATAATTATATTACGCGTTTTTAGTCCGGTACATGATCCTAAGATCACACTAAGCTGGTTAAGCTTTGTACTTTAAAATGTTTTTAATTTTTTCTACACGTTCGTCTATTTCCTTTAAGATGACGTTGATTTCCTCCTGGAAAATGTTAATAGAAAAAAGAAATTCTTTAAATTTCATTTTGTCAACTAAATGGTACACTTACAGTTTTGTCGAATAAAATAGGTTTCAGTTGGCTGTCTCTTATAAAGATTCTGACTCTATTCAATGTCTTCTCCTTCACTGTCACGTGCATAGAGTTCTCATAAGGAAAATAGGTCAGCACGCTTTTACTGGATTGTTTCTTCAATGTCCTCAGAACTAGTACCATGGTATTCTTCTAGGTCGTAGGTGTGCGGCAACTCGACCGTAAAATCTCCAGGTTGATTAGATGGAAGCTGGTCCTTCGACTGCTCGCTGCTCACAATTTCGGCTTTAGGAACACTGCTGCCAAACAACCGCCACTCTTGACTATTTTCCCGTTCCATGCTGTCGTGTTTCGATTGCTGTATCACCCCTCTTATTAACGATACAGTTTTAAGTCTTTTTCCGGTGTCCACGAGTCGTATTTCTTAGGCCAGTGCAGCCATCTGACCAGTCCTGGATATCGAGCCCGGCGACAAAATTAGCGACAACGGAATCTTCCCTGACCATTCTGACCCAGTCGTGTTCCCAGATACACACGTAATTATAGCGTTGGTCCCAGGTTAGCACCTTCTCCTTGAACTTGGTCAAGGCGTAAAGCTGATCCATGCTTTGGTCTGTTTTGGGATTCTTGACTGATCTTTCAGGGTAACTGTAAGGACACCCGTGCCATAAACAACCTGTAAAACTTCTTTTGTTTTACCGATTAACCTATTAAGATCAAATTACCTGTAAATTATTTGTATTTGCTCAATGAATAGCCTTTCTTCTATCGAGTTTCATTTGGTACTCTAGCCATTGAATAGAAACCTTGCTGAAATTATCTCTCTGGGTATAACTGTTGCTGGGGCCTGAGCGATGTCGGACCTAACAGCTTTTTTGCTAGTCACCTTTCCAAGTAGTTTCCAGCCGTCCGTCCGTTTGTCCTTCTTCTGCTAGGCGTTATGAACGTTTTTCACTAAGGCACTTCGAGGACCTATCACACCGACCGGTTAATGCTGTGAAGCGTTGTATTCGCTTGAAAGAATCTGAAATAATTAATTGTTTAATGTATTTGTTTATACATTAAACAATTATTATTTCAGATTGAAAAAGTGCGGGAAATAACATTTCCACAGTTCCGTCAACCCGAAGGTTTTCGGGAGCGCCGCCAACATCACTGGTAGGAAATTCCAGGAGTCAAGGACCTGGATGTGTAGTCGCTTGGCCACCTCCATGTGCATAATCTTGGATCCGTTGTAGACGATACAGAGTTATAAGTTTATTAGAAATGGGAGATAACTCGTGAAGTCCTTTTATGGTAGTAAGCACTCTATTACTTAATATTAGTGTAAGTTAACCTTTATCCACAACTTTTAATCAAAACAATGAAACTATCTACGAATCATTATGGCAAACCACAGCTGTATCACCATTCATATGTTTTACATCGGGGTGTGATTGTAATAAAACATCATCAGATAACTTCATCACAAACAGTGTTAGTGACTTGAGACATGAAAGAGTTTTCATTGTAAATGTCAATGTTTTCATTGCCTTGTAATCTGTGAATCATTAATACAGTTTACTGTCTTTTTCCAGTTCAGCTGACTTAGATACCAATTTTGGTAGGTTTCACTCTATTAGTGTAAATTAGTGTAATTCAGCCTTTATCTCAGAATTATTCGCACAACTTTTAATCAAAAGAATAAAACCATTACATCCGGATGTAATTGTAATAAAACATCATCAGATAACTTCATCCAAACAGTATTAGTGACTTGATACATGGAAGTGATTTTACTTAAAATGTCTGTGTTTTCATGGCAGGTTCATTTTCTTAACTTTTCCCAAAACAATGAAACGAATCTTTGTATCAAACCACAGCTTTATCACCACTTGTGTGTTACATCAGGGTGTGGTTGTAATAAAACATCATCAGATAACTTCATCTCAGTGACTTGAGACATGGAAGAGTTTTCATTGTAAATGTCAATGTTTTCATTGCCTTGTAATCTGTGAATCATTAATACAGTTTACTGTCTTTTTCCAGTTCAGTTGACTTAGATACCAATTTTGGTAGGTTTCACTCTATTAGTTTAAATAAGTGTAAATCATCCTTTATATCAGAATTATTTGCACAACTTTTAATCAAAAGAATAAAACCATTACATCAGGATGTAATTGTAATAAAACATCATCAGATAACTTCATTCAAACGGTATTAGTGACTTGATACATGGAAGTGATTTTACTTTAAATGTCTGTGTTTTCATGGCAGGTTCATTTTCTTAACTTTTCCCAAAACAATGAAACAAATCATTGTAACAAACCACAAGTTTATTACCATTTGTGTTACTTCAGGATGTTGTTGTAATAAAACATCACCAGGTAGCTTCAACCTTAACAATGTTAATGATTTGATACATGGAAGTGTTTACACAGTAAATGTCAATGTTTTCATTGTGTTGTAGTCTGTGAATGCTTAATACAGTAAACTACAACTTAGTGCAACAAAAAGTTTTGTTCCTCGATTTCTGGGTCTGTCTTTTTAGGATCGATGAATGTCCGGCGTCCATCGGCCTGCGCCTGTCCACAGTTTATTTACACTCTAGCATCAACAGCTCTTAACAAATCGTGATCAAACTTGCTCACAATGCATATGGCACACTGGTTTACTATGGAACAGTAAATACTAAATAACAGTGTAAAGATCGATCCAAACATCCGGATGTCTGATCCGGATATCCAGATACTTGATTCGGTCTATTTTGACATCTCTATTAATTATAGTGACCTTGTTCTCAGGTGAGCAATCAAGGGCCATCTTGGCCCTCTTGTTCCAATTTAAGCTGACTTAGATATCCATATTGGTAATACTCACTATATTAGCCTAAACCTACCTTTACCTCAGATTTGTTTAATGAAACCAAAGAAATCATTGTATCAAACCACAGCTTTATCACCACTTGTGTGTTACATCAGGGTGTGGTTGTAATAAAACATCATCAGATAACTTCATCACAAACAGTGTTAGTGACTTGAGACATGGAAGAGTTTTCATTGTAAATGTCAATGTTTTCATTGCCTTGTAATCTGTGAATCATTAATACAGTTTACTGTCTTTTTCCAGTTCAGCTGACTTAGATACCAATTTTGGTAGGTTTCACTCTATTAGTGTAAATTAGTGTAATTCAGCCTTTATATCAGAATTATTCGCACAACTTTTAATCAAAAGAATAAAACCATTACACCAGGATGTAATTGTAATAAAACATCATCAGATAACTTCATCACGAACAGTGTTAGTGACTTGAGACATGAAAGAGTTTTCATTGTAAATGTCAATGTTTTCATTGCCTTGTAATCTGTGAATCATTAATACAGTTTACTGTCTTTTTCCAGTTCAGCTGACTTAGATACCAATTTTGGTAGGATTCACTCTATTAGTGTAAATTAGTGTAATTCAGCCATTATATCAGAACTATTTGCACAACTTTTAATCAAAAGAATAAAACCATTACACCAGGATGTAATTGTAATAAAACATCATCAGATAACTTCATCCAAACAGTATTAGTGACTTGATACATGGAAGTGGTTTTACTTTAAATGTCTGTGTTTTCATGGCAGGTTCATTTTCTTAACTTTTCCCAAAACAATGAAACAAATCATTGTAACAAACCACAAGTTTATTACCATTTGTGTTACTTCAGATAACTTCATTTAAACAGTATTAGTGACTTGATACATGGAAGTGATTTTACTTTAAATGTCTGTGTTTTCATGGTAGGTTTATTTTCTTAACATTTTCCAAAACAATGAAGCGAATCATTGTGACAAACCACAAGTTTATTACCATTTGTGTTACATCAGGATGTTGTTGTAATAAAACATCACCAGGTAGCTTCAACCTTAACAATGTTAATGATTTGATACATGGAAGTGTTTACACAGTAAATGTCAATGTTTCCATTGTGTTGTAGTCTGTGAATGCTTAATACAGTAAACTACAACTTAGTGCAACAAAGTTTTGTTCCTCGATTTCTGGGTCTGTCTTTTTAGCTCACCTGATGAATATCCGGATACTTGATTCGGTCTATTTTGACACCCTTATTAATTATAGTGACCTTGTTCTCAGGTGAGCGATCAAGGGCCATCTTGGCCCTCTTGTTCCAATTTAAGCTGACTTAGATATCCATTTTGGTAATACTCACTATATTAGCCTAAACCTACCTTTACCTCAGATTTGTTTTCACAACTTTATTCAAAACAATAAAACCAATGAAATCATTGTATCAAACCACAGCTTTATCACCGCTTGTTTGTTACATCAGGGTGTGGTTGTAATAAAACATCATCAGATAACTTCATCTCAGTGACTTGAGACATGAAAGAGTTTTCATTGTAAATACCAATGTTTTTATTGTATTGTAATCTGTGAATCCTTTACACAATAACTCAATACTACGAAGTGCAACAAAAAGTTTTGTTCCCCGATTTGTTAATGGAATCTTCTATGTTGACTGGGTCTGTCTTTTTTCCAGTTCAACTGACTTAGATATCCATTTTGATAATGATCACTCAATTAGTCTAAGCCAACCTTTGCCTCAGATCTATTTTCACATCTTTGTTCAAAACAATGAAATCATTTGTGAATCATTGTGACAAACCACAGCTTCATCACCACTTGTGTGTGTTACATCAGGGTGTGGTTGTAATAAAACATCATCAGATAACTTCATTCAGTACAGTGTTAGTGACTTGAGACATGGACGAGTTTTTGATGTGAATGTCAAAAGTTTTCATTTAGTACATTATAATCTGACTTGTAACGATAATTACTTGTTGTAAAGATGTTTATGTTGTGAATCATTCATACAGTTAAATAAATCATTATTACAAAGGGTAAATATCCTCATCGACAAAAGTTTTGTTTGCAATCCATTTTTTCGAATAGCGGTGATTTCAGCACATAGGTTGGGATTGTTACTAGTAAGTATGTTATTTTTATGCCCCCGCATCGATAGATCGGGGGCATATTGTTGTTTATAAAACACATCTTGTTTGTATTGAATAATTTATCCTGTCTGAAAAGTATCAGACAATGTTATCTTGTTGTATTGCATTTGTTTTTATTGATGTGAAGACAATTGAACTCGCGCTTCTGTTTGATGATACAAATGTAAATTTATTATTTTATCATCATATCTTATATTTCAACTTCATTATGAAAAATAGTACTGGCACTAGTAAGTAGGTGTAAATGGGGGGGGGGGAAGTACCCAAAAAGGTATTCCAGCCCCTTACCTATGCAAGCTATTTGGGGGGAAAAAGTATCCAAAAAGGTATTCCGGCCCCAAAGGTATACCATCGTAAAAGGTATTCCGGTCCGAAAGGTATACTATTGTAAAAGGTATTCCGACCCGAAAGGTATACCGTTGAAAAAGGTATTCCAGCTCCTGCTTTTGCTCCAACGGTATTTTTTCTCCCTTTGGAGGGAGAGTAATCCCGCTTATGCTGCGTCTTACTCCTACGGAGTTGTCTTTCTTGCCCTATGTTCTATTTTTATGGTTTGAACGCGAGATCAAATAATGAAAAAATATGCAATGAAACAGCAATGTACTTACAGTTTTTCCAGTCTCTCATATATGTGTTCGAACTAAACCATGACTTGTGTGAGCTGATTTTCATGAGTTAAAGCACTCACAAAACTTAGTTCTCGCATTGGTTTACAGTTTGTAATTATTGTACTCAATTGCAATCATTATTCCTCAGATATTCCATCCATCATAAGACCTCAAATTCTTATTTCCAAAAATGCTATTACATTTTGATATCTAAAAATCAGTCAAAAGTGTACCAATATTGTAATTTCAAGTAAAATAATTTGAGATAGCGTAATGCAAAGTATACCTGAAGACCATTTAGCAATACTCATAGTTTTGTGATAACATTATTTGATTGTGAAGTTTACCAACTTTGATTGTATTATCAACATTGTTTGCATTATAAGTTCTACATGATATCATCAGTGTCTTTTTGATGTTAACAATTGTTCACTTTGTATGCAACAAATGTGATGTACATTTACTAATTTTATAGTTTTTGAACACATCTTTTTATAACTATCTCTGCATAAACTTTAATGTTTACTTGATGAAGGCTGTCATAGCAGTTTGAAGTCTATGCAAAATGATGTACAACATATGCCAAATGCAGATATGTTATGATTGCTCTGGAAGGATCAATAATGACCTTTACATTTACCATTTTGACACTTGTTGGAGGTTACTGCTTACTAAGGGCAAATTGATTAACAAACACTGATATGTTTTAACATTTATTTTTCATTTATATAATTGATATATAATGTAACATGAACATATATCTATTATGGTCTTACAAGTTACCTGACATGTAGTCTTTATTTGGAGGTCATTTTGTTAAAATTAATCAATGACAGATTTTTTAAAGAACAACCTTTATTCATGCGTAAGTCTTCCAGTTCACATTATCATCAACAATTCTAAATTTCTTTCCCTTTTTGACAGCATCGATGACAGCAGTATCAAAGCTTCCACCAAACAGATCTAATATGGTCAATGAATGAGAATAACTCATACAAAGGCCCAGTGGATGTAGCCTGTCAAATACCTGAAATTTCCTCGATTTCTGGGTCTGTCTTTTTAGGATCGATGAATGTCCGGCGTCCATCGGCCTGCGCCTGTCCACAGTTTATTTACACTCTAGCATCAACAGCTCTTAACAAATCGTGATCAAACTTGCTCACAATGCATATGGCACACTGGTTTACTATGGAACAGTAAATACTAAATAACAGTGTAAAGATCGATCCAAACATCCGGATGTCTGATCCGGATATCCAGATACTTGATTCGGTCTATTTTGACATCTCTATTAATTATAGTGACCTTGTTCTCAGGTGAGCAATCAAGGGCCATCTTGGCCCTCTTGTTCCAATTTAAGCTGACTTAGATATCCATATTGGTAATACTCACTATATTAGCCTAAACCTACCTTTACCTCAGATTTGTTTAATGAAACCAAAGAAATCATTGTATCAAACCACAGCTTTATCACCACTTGTGTGTTACATCAGGGTGTGGTTGTAATAAAACATCATCAGATAACTTCATCACAAACTGTTAGTGACTTGAGACATGGAAGAGTTTTCATTGTAAATGTCAATGTTTTCATTGCCTTGTAATCTGTGAATCATTAATACAGTTTACTGTCTTTTTCCAGTTCAGCTGACTTAGATACCAATTTTGGTAGGATTCACTCTATTAGTGTAAATTAGTGTAATTCAGCCATTATATCAGAATTATTTGCACAACTTTTAATCAAAAGAATAAAACCATTACACCAGGATGTAATTGTAATAAAACATCATCAGATAACTTCATCCAAACAGTATTAGTGACTTGATACATGGAAGTGGTTTTACTTTAAATGTCTGTGTTTTCATGGCAGGTTCATTTTCTTAACTTTTCCCAAAACAATGAAACAAATCATTGTAACAAACCACAAGTTTATTACCATTTGTGTTACATCAGGATGTTGTTGTAATAAAACATCATCAGATAACTTCATTTAAACAGTATTAGTGACTTGATACATGGAAGTGATTTTACTTTTAATTAAATGTCTGTGTCTGTGTTTTCATGGTAGGTTTATTTTCTTAACATTTTCCAAAACAATGAAGCGAATCATTGTGACAAACCACAATTTTATTACCATTTGTGTTACATCAGGATATTGTTGTAATAAAACATCACCAGGTAGCTTCAACCTTAACAATGTTAATGATTTGATACATGGAAGTGTTTACACAGTAAATGTCAATGGTTTCATTGTGTTGTAGTCTGTGAATGCTTAATACAGTAAACTACAACTTAGTGCAACAAAAAAATTTTTTGTTCCTCGATTTCTGGGTCTTGTCTTTTTAGGATCGATGAATGTCCGGCGTCCATCGGCCGGCGCCTGTCCACAGTTTATTTACACTCTAGCATCAACAGCTCTTAACAAATCGTGATCAAACTTGCTCACAATGCATATGGCACACTGGTTTACTATGGAACAGTAAATACTAAATAACAGTGTAAAGATCGATCCAAACATCCGGATGTATGTCTGATCCGGATATCCGGATACTTGATTCGGTCTATTTTGACATCCTTATTAATTATAGTGACCTTGTTCTCAGGTGAGCAATCAAGGGCCATCTTGGCCCTCTTGTTCCAATTTAAGCTGACTTAGATATCCATATTGGTAATACTCACTATATTAGCCTAAACCTACCTTTACCTCAGATTTGTTTAATGAAACCAAAGAAATCATTGTATCAAACCACAGCTTTATCACCACTTGTGTGTTACATCAGGGTGTGGTTGTAATAAAACATCATCAGATAACTTCATCTCAGTGACTTGAGACATGAAAGAGTTTTCATTGTAAATACCAATGTTTTTATTGTATTGTAATCTGTGAATCCTTTACACAATAACTCAATACTACGAAGTGCAACAAAAAGTTTTGTTCCCCGATTTGTTAATGGAATCTTCTATGTTGACTGGGTCTGTCTTTTTTCCAGTTCAACTGACTTAGATATCCATTTTGATAATGATCACTCAATTAGTCTAAGCCAACCTTTGCCTCAGATCTATTTTCACATCTTTGTTCAAAACAATGAAATCATTTGTGAATCATTGTGACAAACCACAGCTTCATCACCACTTGTGTGTGTTACATCAGGGTGTGGTTGTAATAAAACATCATCAGATAACTTCATTCAGTACAGTGTTAGTGACTTGAGACATGGACGAGTTTTTGATGTGAATGTCAAGTTTTCATTTAGTACATTATAATCTGACTTGTAACGATAATTACTTGTTGTAAAGATGTTTATGTTGTGAATCATTCATACAGTTAAATAAATCATTATTACAAAGGGTAAATATCCTCATCGACAAAAGTTTTGTTTGCAATCCATTTTTTCGAATAGCGGTGATTTCAGCACATAGGTTGGGATTGTTACTAGTAAGTATGTTATTTTTATGCCCCCGCATCGATAGATCGGGGGCATATTGTTGTTTATAAAACACATCTTGTTTGTATTGAATAATTTATCCTGTCTGAAAAGTATCAGACAATGTTATCTTGCTGTATTGCATTTGTTTTTATTGATGTGAAGACAATTGAACTCGCGCTTCTGTTTGATGATACAAATGTAAATTTATTATTTTATCATCATATCTTATATTTCAACTTCATTATGAAAAATAGTACTGGCACTAGTAAGTAGGTGTAAATGGGGGGGGGGGAAGTACCCAAAAAGGTATTCCAGCCCCTTACCTATGCAAGCTATTTTGGGGGGGGGGGGAAGTACCCAAAAAGGTATTCCAGCCCCTTACCTATGCAAGCTATTTGGGGGGAAAAAGTATCCAAAAAGGTATTCCGGCCCCAAAGGTATACCATCGTAAAAGGTATTCCGGTCCGAAAGGTATACTATTGTAAAAGGTATTCCGACCAGAAAGGTATACCGTTGAAAAAGGTATTCCAGCTCCTGCTTTTGCTCCAACGGTATTTTTTCTCCCTTTGGAGGGAGAGTAATCCCGCTTATGCTGCGTCTTACTCCTACGGAGTTGTCTTTCTTGCCCTATGTTCTATTTTTATGGTTTGAACGCGAGATCAAATAATGAAAAAATATGCAATGAAACAGCAATGTACTTACAGTTTTTCCAGTCTCTCATATATGTGTTCGAACTAAACCATGACTTGTGTGAGCTGATTTTCATGAGTTAAAGCACTCACAAAACTTAGTTCTCGCATTGGTTTACAGTTTGTAATTATTGTACTCAATTGCAATCATTATTCCTCAGATATTCCATCCATCATAAGACCTCAAATTCTTATTTCCAAAAATGCTATTACATTTTGATATCTAAAAATCAGTCAAAAGTGTACCAATATTGTAATTTCAAGTAAAATAATTTGAGATAGCGTAATGCAAAGTATACCTGAAGACCATTTAGCAATACTCATAGTTTTGTGATAACATTATTTGATTGTGAAGTTTACCAACTTTGATTGTATTATCAATATCTCTGCATAAACTTTAATGTTTACTTGATGAAGGCTGTCATAGCAGTTTGAAGTCTATGCAAAATGATGTACAACATATGCCAAATGCAGATATGTTATGATTGCTCTGGAAGGATCAATAATGACCTTTACATTTACCATTTTGACACTTGTTGGAGGTTACTGCTTACTAAGGGCAAATTGATTAACAAACACTGATATGTTTTAACATTTATTTTTCATTTATATAATTGATATATAATGTAACATGAACATATATCTATTATGGTCTTACAAGTTACCTGACATGTAGTCTTTATTTGGAGGTCATTTTGTTAAAATTAATCAATGACAGATTTTTTAAAGAACAACCTTTATTCATGCGTAAGTCTTCCAGTTCACATTATCATCAACAATTCTAAATTTCTTTCCCTTTTTGACAGCATCGATGACAGCAGTATCAAAGCTTCCACCAAACAGATCTAATATGGTCAATGAATGAGAATAACTCATACAAAGGCCCAGTGGATGTAGCCTGTCAAATACCTGAAATTTCCTCGATTTCTGGGTCTGTCTTTTTAGGATCGTTGAATGTCCGGCGTCCATCGGCCTGCGCCTGTCCACAGTTTATTTACACTCTAGCATCAACAGCTCTTAACAAATCGTGATCAAACTTGCTGACAATGCATATGGCACACTGGTTTACTATGGAACAGTAAATACTAAATAACAGTGTAAAGATCGATCCAAACATTCGGATGTCTGATCCGGATATCCGGATACTTGATTCGGTCTATTTTGACATCTCTATTAATTATAGTGACCTTGTTCTCAGGTGAGCGATCAAGGGCCATCTTGGCCCTCTTGTTCCAATTTAAGCTGACTTAGATATCCATATTGGTAATAATCACTATATTAGCCTAAACCTTCCTTTACCTCAGATTTGTTTTCACAACTTTATTCAAAACAATAAAACCAATGAAATCATTATATCAAACCACAGCTTTATCACCACTTGTTTGTTACATCAGGGTGTGGTTGTAATAAAACATCATCAGATAACTTCATCACAAACTGTTAGTGACTTGAGACATGGAAGAGTTTTCATTGTAAATGTCAATGTTTTCATTGCCTTGTAATCTGTGAATCATTAATACAGTTTACTGTCTTTTTCCAGTTCAGCTGACTTAGATACCAATTTTGGTAGGATTCACTCTATTAGTGTAAATTAGTGTAATTCAGCCATTATATCAGAACTATTTGCACAACTTTTAATCAAAAGAATAAAACCATTACACCAGGATGTAATTGTAATAAAACATCATCAGATAACTTCATCCAAACAGTATTAGTGACTTGATACATGGAAGTGATTTTACTTTAAATGTCTTGTGTTTTCATGGCAGGTTCATTTTCTTAACTTTTCCCAAAACAATGAAACAAATCATTGTAACAAACCACAAGTTTATTACCATTTGTGTTACATCAGGATGTTGTTGTAATAAAACATCATCAGATAACTTTATTTAAACAGTATTAGTGACTTGATACATGGAAGTGATTTTACTTTTAATTAAATGTCTGTGTCTGTGTTTTCATGGTAGGTTTATTTTCTTAACATTTTCCAAAACAATGAAGCGAATCATTGTGACAAACCACAATTTTATTACCATTTGTGTTACATCAGGATGTTGTTGTAATAAAACATCACCAGGTAGCTTCAACCTTAACAATGTTAATGATTTGATACATGGAAGTGTTTACACAGTAAATGTCAATGGTTTCATTGTGTTGTAGTCTGTGAATGCTTAATACAGTAAACTACAACTTAGTGCAACAAAAAATTTTTTTTGTTCCTCGATTTCTGGGTCTTGTCTTTTTAGGATCGATGAATGTCCGGCGTCCATCGGCCGGCGCCTGTCCACAGTTTATTTACACTCTAGCATCAACAGCTCTTAACAAATCGTGATCAAACTTGCTCACAATGCATATGGCACACTGGTTTACTATGGAACAGTAAATACTTAAAAACAGTGTAAAGATCGATCCAAACATCCGGATGTATGTCTGATCCGGATATCCGGATACTTGATTCGGTCTATTTCGACATCTCTATTAATTATAGTGACCTTGTTCTCAGGTGAGCAATCAAGGGCCATCTTGGCCCTCTTGTTCCAATTTAAGCTGACTTAGATATCCATATTGGTAATAATAACTATATTAGCCTAAACCTACCTTTACCTCAGATTTGTTTTCACAACTTTATTCAAAACAATGAAACCAATAAAATCATTGTATCAAACCACAGCTTTATCACCACTTGTTTGTTACATCAGGGTGTGGTTGTAATAAAACATCATCAGATAACTTCATCACAAACTGTTAGTGACTTGAGACATGGAAGAGTTTTCATTGTAAATGTCAATGTTTTCATTGCCTTGTAATCTGTGAATCATTAATACAGTTTACTGTCTTTTTCCAGTTCAGCTGACTTAGATACCAATTTTGGTAGGATTCACTCTATTAGTGTAAATTAGTGTAATTCAGCCATTATATCAGAATTATTTGCACAACTTTTAATCAAAAGAATAAAACCATTACACCAGGATGTAATTGTAATAAAACATCATCAGATAACTTCATCCAAACAGTATTAGTGACTTGATACATGGAAGTGGTTTTACTTTAAATGTCTGTGTTTTCATGGCAGGTTCATTTTCTTAACTTTTCCCAAAACAATGAAACAAATCATTGTAACAAACCACAAGTTTATTACCATTTGTGTTACATCAGGATGTTGTTGTAATAAAACATCATCAGATAACTTCATTTAAACAGTATTAGTGACTTGATACATGGAAGTGATTTTACTTTTAATTAAATGTCTGTGTCTGTGTTTTCATGGTAGGTTTATTTTCTTAACATTTTCCAAAACAATGAAGCGAATCATTGTGACAAACCACAATTTTATTACCATTTGTGTTACATCAGGATGTTGTTGTAATAAAACATCACCAGGTAGCTTCAACCTTAACAATGTTAATGATTTGATACATGGAAGTGTTTACACAGTAAATGTCAATGTTTTCATTGTGTTGTAGTCTGTGAATGCTTAATACAGTAAACTACAACTTAGTGCAACAAAAAAATTTTTTATTCCTCGATTTCTGGGTCTTGTCTTTTTAGGATCGATGAATGTCCGGCGTCCATCGGCCGGCGCCTGTCCACAGTTTATTTACACTCTAGCATCAACAGCTCTTAACAAATCGTGATCAAACTTGCTCACAATGCATATGGCACACTGGTTTACTATGGAACAGTAAATACTAAATAACAGTGTAAAGATCGATCCAAACATCCGGATGTATGTCTGATCCGGATATCCGGATACTTGATTCGGTCTATTTCGACATCTCTATTAATTATAGTGACCTTGTTCTCAGGTGAGCAATCAAGGGCCATCTTGGCCCTCTTGTTCCAATTTAAGCTGACTTAGATATCCATATTGGTAATACTCACTATATTAGCCTAAACCTACCTTTACCTCAGATTTGTTTTCACAACTTTATTCAAAACAATGAAACCAAAGAAATCATTGTATCAAACCACAGCTTTATCACCACTTGTGTGTTACATCAGGGTGTGGTTGTAATAAAACATCATCAGATAACTTCATCGCGAACAGTGTTAGTGACTTGAGACATGGAAGAGTTTTCATTGTAAATGTCAATGTTTTCATTGCCTTGTAATCTGTGAATCATTAATACAGTTTACTGTCTTTTCCCAGTTCAGCTGACTTAGATACCAATTTTGATAGGATTCACTCTATTAGTGTAAATTAGTGTAATTCAGCCATTATATCAGAATTATTTGCACAACTTTTAATCAAAAGAATAAAACCATTACACCAGGATGTAATTGTAATAAAACGTCATCAGATAACTTCATCCAAACAGTATTAGTGACTTGATACATGGAAGTGGTTTTACTTTAAATGTCTGTGTTTTCATGGCAGGTTCATTTTCTTAACTTTTCCCAAAACAATGAAACAAATCATTGTGACAAACCACAAGTTTATTACCATTTGTGTTACTTCAGATAACTTCATTTAAACAGTATTAGTGACTTGATACATGGAAGTGATTTTACTTTTAATTAAATGTCTGTGTTTTCTTGGTAGGTTTATTTTCTTAACATTTTCCAAAACAATGAAGCGAATCATTGTGACAAACCACAAGTTTATTACCATTTGTGTTACATCAGGATGTTGTTGTAATAAAACATCACCAGGTAGCTTCAACCTTAACAATGTTAATGATTTGATACATGGAAGTGTTTACACAGTAAATGTCAATGTTTTCATTGTGTTGTAGTCTGTGAATGCTTAATACAGTAAACTACAACTTAGTGCAACAAAGTTTTGTTCCTCGATTTCTGGGTCTGTCTTTTTAGCTCACCTGATGAATATCCGGATACTTGATTCGGTCTATTTTGACACCCTTATTAATTATAGTGACCTTGTTCTCAGGTGAGCAATCAAGGGCCATCTTGGCCCTCTTGTTCCAATTTAAGCTGACTTAGATATCCATATTGGTAATACTCACTATATTAGCCTAAACCTACCTTTACCTCAGATTTGTTTTCACAACTTTATTCAAAACAATGAAACCAATGAAATCATTGTATCAAACCACAGCTTTGTCACAACTTGTGTGTTACATCAGGGTGTGGTTGTAATAAAACATCATCAGATAACTTCATCTCAGTGACTTGAGACATGAAAGAGTTTTCATTGTAAATGTCAATGTTTTTATTGTATTGTAATCTGTGAATCCTTTACACAATAACTCAATACTACGAAGTGCAACAAAAAGTTTTGTTCCCCGATTTGTTAATGGAATCTTCTATGTTGACTGGGTCTGTCTTTTTTCCAGTTCAACTGACTTAGATATCCATTTTGATAATGATCACTCAATTAGTCTAAGCCAACCTTTGCCTCAGATTTATTTTCACATCTTTGTTCAAAACAATGAAACCATTTGTGAATCATTGTGACAAACCACAGCTTCATCACCACTTGTATGTGTTACATCAGGGTGTGGTTGTAATAAAACATCATCAGATAACTTCATTCAGTACAGTGTTAGTGACTTGAGACATGGACGAGTTTTTAATGTGAATGTCAAAGTTTTCATTTAGTGCATTATAATCTGACATGTAACGATAATTACTTGTTGTAAAGATGTTTATGTTGTGAATCATTCATACAGTTAAATAAATCATTATAACAAAGGGTAAATATCCTCATCGACAAAAGTTTTGTTTGCAATTCATTTTTTTCGAATAGCGGTGATTTCAGCACATAGGTTGGTATTGTTACTAGTAAGTATGTTATTTTTATGCCCCCGCATCGATAGATCGGGGGCATATTGTTGTTTATAAAACACATCTTGTTTGTATTGAATAATTTATCCTGTCTGAAAAGTATCAGACAATGTTATCTTGTTGTATTGCATTTGTTTTTATTGATGTGAAGACAATTGAACTCGCGCTTCTGTTTAATGATACAAACGTATATTTATTATTTTATCATCATATCTTATATTTCAACTTCATTATGAAAAATAGGACTGGTACTAGTAGTGGAACCTCCCTGGAAATAATTCCTTTTCATAATGTTCGATGAGATCATTTCCTTCTGTACATGTCTCGGAAGTTTGGACTTATGGCACATGCTCATTTCATCTTTAGACACTGTCCGCCTCCCGATTTTGCCATGTTGCCTTGTTGTTTGTACCTGAATTTACTAAAAAAATGTATAGTTGATAAACGCATACTTTGGGATCTCTTGTTTAACTTAAATTCATTTGACACGAAGCCAGTTCATGCGCTGGCCAGTAACAGATGGCTTGATATTTTTATAGAACATTTTTGCAAATCATTGTCACCGTTATGTACATGTACAGACTATTCTTCCTTGTAAATGCAGTTAGTGTATGCTATTGTGATATGACTAGACTGCTGCTTTTCTGTTTCTATTCATGCATGAGTCTCGCTGCATTTGGGAATGTCCTGATACGAGAAACTTGCTGCTTATGGATTTCTGTTGTGGAAGTTGAGATAGCGTGTAGAGGTAAGATATGTTGAATACTGGTTTCCTTTCTGTCAGTTGTATAAATCTGATTGGCTATCAATTTCTTTGATTCTTGGTGTATGGCGTATATATCGACATTGTGTTCCTCAATAAACATGTTGCAATCTCACTAGATCCACATTCATACTTGGCTCCATTCCACAAGCAGCATTAAAAACAGGAATACAATATTTAATTGATATTCAGGATGTGCCATTCTGACGGGAGTAACGGTTTGAGAATCTTCAGGTACTGGTGGATTATTTAGCAGGGGTTCAGTTGATGGTGTATATAACTCCAGCAAGAGGGGAGTACTTAACACTAAAATGCAAATCAACTGTGCTTAATTACAAAAAGTTGATATATATAACTTTTTTAATATAAATAATATCTGTACGTTTTCTGGTAATAAAATAAGCTTTATGTTGTTGTGATGAAGACTGGAGAAGCTTGTAGCTTTAAAATATATAAGCCCAGCTCTGCCTGAGCAAAAGTACATACTGTTCTCTGTTTCTTGGGTGAAGGAACAATGGATAGGGCCGAGGTGCTGTAAAAGATCGTATACTTTAAATTACTTACGCAATAGGTCGTTATATCTTGATGAATCATTCCAACAACAACTTGGCAGTCGCCAAAATCATGTTGACATGGTTCAAAACTGTCAAAGTTTGAATGTATGATTGCCAACTTCTGAATGTGGTGAGGTAACATCACAGAACTATCCATTAGTTGATCGAACCGGAGTCACATCAATAATAACATTGTCTAAGACATAAACCCATGATTCTGAGAAAGCACATTAAACATAAATATAGTTAAAAAATTTATGGTGCTTATGTAATGACTAATAATTAAGAATCATAAGACAAATAGATAATGAGATATTCTAACAGAAAATACCCATCATATCCTTTAAGGTTATGTGCCACCACTTTGAGAAATATTGATGTTGGAGAGAAAACAACCATTTACAACGTCTACAACATTTTTTTTACAAATAGAATTACAATTTAGGGGTGTATCGATACATTCCTGACAGACTGTCTAAGCCACGACAAAATGACTTTGTGGGTTGTCTTTCACACCAAGATGATTTACAGTGTTGACATTTAGAGCAAAATTTACATACATGTACCTTGAATGATTCATAGTCTTTACAACATGACAACATTTTAAATAGAAAGAAAGAAATTAAGAGTTATAATGTTCCTTTGATGGTGTGGCTCTTAAATAACACAACTGTCCTTCCATCACATATTGTTGACACGAAGTACACAAGTATTCCTCACATTCATGATCTTATCTCTTTCTTTTGTTCAAATGTAAAACCTTGTAACAGATAGGACATCTCCAGTATTTTTGACACTGAGAAATACCGCGAGGCTTCCCCTTATTTTCACCGGTCTGATAAACCGGAACTGTCCTGTGGCTTTGATAGCAATCTTCTGAACGACACGTCATGGTACAATCTGTACACGTCACAGGATTGTCTGTTACGAGGCATGGATCTCTTTTACATACGCGACATTTGATCTCGCATTCGTGTCTTTCCTAATGAGCACAGTGATTGAGACATCTAGTTCCAGGTCATTTAAGCTGGCTGGTCTGTTTGAGGGTATGCCAACCAACTGACATATGGCGGTAGCCAATTGTTGTTGTTTCTGATTCTTTTTTAAAGAGATCTTTGTAGTAGTTTTCTGGAACTCTTTGATGTTCAAGAGCAAGCTATAGATTACTTTTCTTTCTTCTGTCTTTAGATATTTCTTTCCACTCTTCGGGTGTACACCGTTTGAGTTTGACCCAACATACCCCAATTGTTCTGGCCGTACAGAGCTGATCCTCATTATCAATGGTGATGACAGAGGTTTTCAATTACAATGAATTGTTTTCTTCCTTAATTCAAGAAATCCGACGACTAGCTCCGCCTTTTGGTAGTTCTATGGAGCCAATGATTATTTCGAAGAAACTCTGGTCTATAGATAATCCTTGATTAGGCTAAAAAAAATATGTGTGGTTCAGGTAACCCGACCGACCCTATTTTTTTCTGCCGACCCTACGACTTTTTATCGATTTTTGGAACGAAAAAAATCGCGGTTGTAGTATGAACGAGCCTGGAACGAAAAATATTGAGTACGAACGGAAACGCTTTGAAGAACGAGAAAGCGTCTATCGATATTGATCGCGCAATATGGCAGCTAGTCCAACTAATTAGACCGTTTCTGACGACGAGATACTTTTTCGACTTGGCCCCGTCCCGCACAGTGCTTATTTTTGTGTGCGGAAAATCCCCAATTAAAACCCGTTGGGCACGATAACTACAATGTCTTTGACCAAATTGAACTGTTTGGTAGGTAGAAAACACGTTTCTATACTCTTATGAGTATTAATTATTCCAACATACCTTATCTGAAAGATGCATTAATGATTTGTTTCCCCCCACTATTTCCCAACTGAAAACGAAACCGGCGTAGTGGCGGCTAAATGCCGGTGTCATGGTAAGCATCGCCTATTCTCGAAAATTCGCATTGCAAATATTTTAAGTACAAGTTTAAATAAGCTGGCGTGTCAACGAAATGTTGACAAGTTAAACTTAAATCAACTTTCGTTAATTCTAGGTACTCATTATAAAGATCGATTTAGAATTAAACTGTCTGACGGTAGTTGTATACGGAGTGGAACTAGATGTGACTAAAGTACGTTTGTACCGTTTTTTTTCACACAACGTAAAATTTTAAGTTTAATATTAAAATTTGACATTTAACACAGAATTTTTAAAGCACATTCACGCAGATTATTGTTATTTCTATTGAATTAAGTAAGTTATACCTGTTATTGAAGAATTTTGACGTAATTTGAATTTCCGCACATAAATATGCAGATGTTTGTAAGGCTGAGAGGATGGCCCTTCCGAATTCGTTCACGAAAATCGGCCAACCAAACAGCCGAATTAGTAGGGCTATGCCCTTATGTGATGATTGTAAACTGATGAGCAAAACACCAGTTGTGCAAAGGAAATATAGGAAAAAGTGAGGTAAAAAAACACAGAAGGCTGACAAGTTTTGGCTACTGTTTATTTTAAATGTAGGGCAAAATTATTAAAGATAAGTACACAAGGCCCTTCTAGTCAATACATTTCATAAGCATAATTTTCAGATTCATTTTTCAGGTTGTTTCATTTTAGAATTTCTAAAAAAGATTTCCATGCGGAACTCTGGTTTAATCTTTAAACTGAACGACAAATGCAAATTTAGTGGCATTGCAGTATGAAGCGCTTTTCCAGGACAAGGATTCAAACCTTGGTTTCAATCCCTAGAAGGGATTATGTCTTGACCACTAGACACCATCCTGGTACAATATGGTAGGTGTAGGCAATAGCAAAATGCCTCTAAGAATTGCATATATTGGTGTTATGTTTTCAATGTGTACACATCACACAACTGTTTTGTCTGTATAACACCACTTGCCCCCCATAAAAAAAAATTAAAAAAAGCCTACCTACCTACCCTATTTTTTTGACAAATGTTACCTGAACCACACATATTTTTTTTTTAGCCTTACTGTTTAGTACTTTTTCAATTTTTTTCATGACCGTCACAGCATTGAGCTAATCCCAGGTTGAAGGGGAACCACAATGGGGTCATGAAGTCCTTCGTGGTAGATGAGCACTCTTCCTAGATCGTTATCCGCCAAATCGCCTCAGGGATCGTTAAGTACATCGTCAAGCATTTGATGTAACTGTCTCTAAAGTCTTCTATGCGTTGATCGTGATGCTGTTTGTCCTGTCTGCGGCCGCATTCTCGGTATATGTTCGCTCCGATTTCTTTCGAACAGTATAATGGAGCCCCTGGGGTGTGTCGTGCTCATATTGTGGTTCATCCACATCCATGACCGGCGGATTCTCCATATTGGATATACATTTGGAAAGTGTCTTCAAAATTTTTCCTGATCTCGAACATACTGGAGCGCTAAATCTAAATTCTGGTCCGCTTCTGACGTCAACTCCGAGGTGCAAAATGATGTAAAATAGCATCAAGTTATTCGTTCACAAAATCATCGTAGTAGATTGTATTTCGTAATTGGAATAAAAGATGACGGACCTCAGTCGTGTCTTGCAACCCCCACGTCAAGGCAAAGTCCATTAATGATCCTACATCCGTAAATGAGTTGATAATCGCTTTCATGGTTTCTTCTCATAAACCCATAATGGTAGCTCATTAATACTGAAATGAAAAAAGTTTTCTCTCTTATATACTTTTCGCAATCTATATCAAGATTTACGTAACAACAACAATGCATGATTGGTTACCTCCCGGGCAGAGTGGCCAAACAAAGGTGAAATATCAAGTTCCTGCTCCGCCATGTCAGACTATAAAAATAACATAAAGAAACTCACCCGGCCGAAATGTCTATTTACGTCGCTGGATTACAATGGCAGATATGAATGCTTTCAACGCTTGCTGCACACCAGGTCTGGTCCTTCTACAGTTACTGCTCAAGTGTCCTCACCATTGTCATGAATACATGAGTTACAATGGCATGTAATATGTTCAACATTATCAGAGTCCATAATTGAGGTAACAACAGAAAAATCCTGGCACTGAGCACCGAATCCTTCTCCATGCAATGTAATGTACAGTGGAACAAGCCAACGATCGTATAGTGGTTGATCTATGTTTAATTTATATCTACGTCTATTACATAAAACTCTTGTAGAAATTCCAGCATTATTACACAAAAAGTTGACAATGTCTTGACAGTATAATAAACTTTATTTTATATATAGCAAGTTCAACAGCATCCCAGAAATGTAAATGTTATTTCGAAGTATTAATTCCTGATGTAATCAATCGTAAAGAATCATGGAGACGGCAAAACATCAAAGCAACCAACATATCTCCCTCTTCTCTCTTACACCACCTCTCCCTTATATGTCTCCTATTACAAGTCTCCCTTATAAGTCTATCTCGATCCGTTGAGAGCTGTGTGTTTTATATATAGGTCAAAGTATCGACTGACCAATCAGTGTTGTTCCCTTCAAGATTTCTCCAATTACCAATACTATGGTAATAATCCGGCGTCCGGTCACAATTAATTTGTTTACACTCAAGCATCCGCAGTTCTTAACGAATCGTGATTAAACTTGCTCACAATGTATATGGCCACAATGTCTCGGCTAAGTTTGATTATGGGCAAAATCGGAAAATAACTTCTAGAGTTATGGGCCCTTGAATTACAAAATTTGCTATATTTAGCTTGTTTACACTCTAGCGCCTTCATTTATTCACCAATCCTAATCATATTTTCAGTACATGTGTATAACCAAATGATCTTGGACAAGATTGATGATGGGCAAAATTGGAACAGAACTTCAAGAGTTATGGGCCCTTGACTTAGGTAATTTGCTATATTTGAGTTTGTTTACACTCTAGCGCATTCATTTATTCACCAATCATAATCTTATTTTCAGTAAATGTGTATAACCAAAAGATCTTGGACAAAGTCGATTATGGGCGGAATCGGACCAGAACTTCAAGAGTTATGGGCCCTTGACTTTGAAAATTTTCTATATTTTATCTTGTTTACACTCTAGCGCCTTCATTTATGCACCGATCCTAATAATATTTTCAGTAAATGAGTCTAACCAAAAGATCTTGGACAAGTTCGATTATGGGCAGAATCGGACCACATCTTCAAGAGTTATGGGCCCTTGACTTAGAAATATATAACTATATCCTGGTCTGTCTACCCTGGTGGGTGTATCTCTATATATTCGAGAACCCAACTGCATCGCCGTTTCCAGCCCCCTCACGCAGATGTTAGTTGTTAAGACCAATTGTCTATCATGATGCTAATTTTAGATAATAGTTTACTTTTTAAAATATCAAGTTATGGTTAATCTGGTACAGTTTATATATTTCTATAAACTAACTGTCCAATCAACCAATAACATTTCATACTTTAACATTAAACATAGAATGTTCTAGAAATTTCTTTAATCTTCCCACCTAGTAGTGCCAAATATGAAGATTGTTTAAATTTTAATGTCAATTTGTACGTGAAAGAGTTACAGTTTAACAAATGTATACTACATGTATGACCAATACTCACTATTAGTCTCGTCTAAGTTAGTCTCGTCGGCACACTATATTGATCCATACATGAGTATATTAAAAGGCTGTTTACCTTCTACATGCATAATTAAGATAATTAATTACACATGTAAGCCGACTATACACTCCTCCCATACCGAAGTAATTAATTACTCTTAATTAATGAATTACTTTACTATTTCGAAGAGTCTAACTTGGTAAGCTCCATCCACCAAGACCCTAAAATTAAATCATAAAAATAAGAAAAATATACCTTTCATAATCGCATGCAACGCATTAATCATCGGAAATAAAACACAATTAAAATCAAAGCAAAGCCCATCACTGAATATGAAACTTAAAGTTCACTACCACATCTCGAAAGTTCATGTGTAGTTTTCTAGTTCCGTGGACAATAGAAGATATAATTAATAAAAACATTTAAAACACATATACGTTATGAAAAGAATGAATGAAAAGAATGTCATTGTCTATTCGTCTTTGTCTGTTGTTGAGGTTGGATGCCGGCTTGTTGTTCTATTCTTGTTGATGGAAAATGATTTTTGATTGACTAATAACGATTTCAAGGAAGTGTAATTTAGGTTCTTTATTCGTCTTGGTCGCCATTCTGCGTCTGATTCTTCTATTGTATGAATATTTCTTACTATTGTTGTTGGATGAGGTCTTATTTGGTTGTCATTTCTGTAATATTGCATCATAACTTCTTGGTAAACTGTCTGTAATAAATCAGGAATTCAGGTTGTTAATTATGTTTCTTCTTGGCAGATGCTCAAAGAGTATCGTGCCTAAATGTTGTCTTATAGGTTGTATGATACTGTTCATGAGTGTCCTCTCAGCAGATACTTTTCGAGTATCGTACCTGGACTAGTTTTTAACCAGGTTTTCACAAAGTGAAACCTGGTTATTAGAATGCCGAAAATGGCGGCGGGCGGCATGGCGGGCGGGCGGGCGCGTGTCAAACAGACGGTGTCCGGTCAATAATTTAAGTTCTGATTGACCAATCTTGACCAAACTTGGTATGTAGGATCCTTGAATGAAAACCTAGCCTGTGATTGTATTTGGGGTCTGTGGGATCAAGGTCAAGGTCACTGTTACTAAAAATAGAAAATCAGTGTCCGTTCAATAACTTAAGTTCTGATTGACCAATCTTGACCAAACTTGGTATTTAGCATCTTTGAATGAAAATCTAGCCTGGGATTGTACTTGGAGTCCGTGGCGTCAATGACACTGTTACTAAAAATAGAAAATCATCGTCCGGTCAAAAACTTAAGTTTGGAATGACCAATGTTGACTGACTAAGCTTGGTATTTAGCATCCTAGCTTGGGATTGTATTTGGGGTCTGTGTACTAAAAATAGAAAATCAGCTTTCAGTGAATAACTTAATCAAGGATTAAGATATTGCGATGAAATTTTGTGTGTAGGTAGCTTACATGCAGTCCATGCTTTTGAATTGCATATAGGTTCAGTAATGTCAAGGTCACTGTTACTAAAAATAGAAAATCAGTTTCTGGTCAATAACTTAAGTAAGGATTGAGATATTGCGATGCAATTTTGTGTGTTGGTAGCTTACATCCAGTCCATGCTTTTGTATTGTATCAAGGGCCAGTAGGGTCAAGGTCACTGTTACTAAATATAGAAATCAGTTTCCAGTTAATTACTTAAGTTTGGAATGACTAATGTTGACTCTACTGGGTATTTAACAACCTTGCATGGGGTCAGTTTGGTCTTGGTCACTGTTTCTAAAAATAGAAAATCAGTTTCCGGTGAATAACTTAATTAAGGATTTAGACATTGCCATGAAGTGTTGAGGTAGCTCACATAGAAACCAAGCTTGGGATTGCATTCTATGCCAGTAGGTTAACTTATTAGTAGCACTGGAAACTGAAGCACTGATGAAGCCTTAGTGAGAAACACCATTTATTTCTTGCCCAAGTCCTTTGTAAAAAAAATTTCTTCCATTATTAATTTATTCAATTATCGTTATCAGAAAAATTCAACATCTATAAAAAATACTTACTATTAGTCTTGTCGAAGTTAGTCTCGTCAGTAAACTATATTGATCCATACATGAGTATATTAAAAGGCTGTTTACCTACTACATGCATAATTAAGATAATTAATTACACATGTAAGCCGACTATGTTCCAAAATATCTTGATTTCTCCTTAAAATTGTAAGCTTAAGCTGATCATTACTTAAACCGATCACAAAAATGTCAGTTAATTGACTTTTGACTCCTGACTCTTGTTTATTTTCAAATGCTTCATGTGCAATTCTCACTAGCCTTTCAGCAGCATTAAGATTTAAGTTTTCCCATGATTTTTGCTTTATCAGTCTTAGCAAGGTTAATGCAATTTGGCGATCAGTAACATCGCTGAATCGACTTGCCAATTCCACTTTCAGTTGTTGCCAATTGGCAAGTGGATTTTCTCTTCTCTATCTCTCTATAAATCCATCCCGTAACTGCCGCTTTTGAGGCTTGATAAACCAATAAAATACAATTATTCTCAGCCAATGTCATCATTGTTCGGTACTTTTCAATATCAGAAATCCATGAATGATAGGCCGACCCCATCGAAACTTTTTATTAACCCTATTTCGCTCACATGAGAACTACACAAGAATTAAGACGTAATGATACAGTTTATGTTGATCAAACAAATATAAATTATTAAAAGTGATAGGTAGATGTGTTTTTAACGTTATGAAATTACTTCAATGATTAATTAGTAACACCAACAAAATGGCTTTTGGAAAAGATATGATTCAAAGTAAACAAATGGCCTAACAAAAGATTAACAATCGAGTTTTGTAGATATACATGTTTAACAAGTTCAAAACATCTTTATTTAGAGAAATACTGGTAGCAACATCAGTGCCTTTTTCAAATTTTACTGCACTGCATTTGACAGAAGAAATGTGTCTTCTAGTTCAGTGTAAGGAAGTGAGTGTAAATTGTTTAAAGCGATGTATTGTTCAAGAACTTCATGAAACACAGCAAATTCTGTGGCAGTATTTGTTTCATGGTTGAATATATGTAGAGTTTTTGTGTATTTCAAGTCGACATATTTTTGCTTAGATCAACAGAAGTTACGTTTTATTATTTGGCTTGTATCAATGATGTTCAGAGGCTTGGAACCATTCTAGCACTTGGATTGATTTGATACGCGGCATGTTTTGTACATTGCCTGTTATTTCATAAATTTCTTCTAGGCTCGTAATGTCATCATTTACGTTGTCATAAGCAACACTTTTGGTGAATGTGGTATCCATGTTGGTGTTGACCTGAATTTTGCTCTATAAATTTTGATGATACAAGATTGGTTACTTTCTTGAAATTTTCCAGTCTCCATTTGGTAAATATTCTTTTCCCATAACGGCACTTTCATACTTTTTTATGCATCTGCGAAGACAGGTGTCCTCATATTCCGTAATCCATATTTGGTATTTTTTGCTTGTTGTGAAACAAAGAAAACAACCATTTTTACCTTCACTGTGCCCTGACGTAGATAAAAATATAATTGACCGTTTTGTGTTTCCTACAGACGCATAGTGTCACTAATAGAAACTATACAATTTTTTATTTGAATATCAGTGATATTAATAATGCGGAAGTCAAACATGAATACATAATATTATTTCCATTGATATGTCTGTCGTTGTCTGTTGGCATCATTGGTGGTGTTGCCAAGTTCTGTATATTCTCAAGAATTCTGTTGTCCCGGCTGCGTTTTTTATGCCCCCGTATCGATAGGTCGGGGGCATATTGTTTTTGGTCTCTCTGTTTGTCTGTCTGTATGTACCAAACTTTAACCTTGCCTATAAAATTAAAACGCTTGCAGCTACATCCATCAAACTTCGTACATGTATGTATGTTCTCATGACAACCTCTACAGGACCTGGGCATTTTCAGGTCAAAGGTCAAGGTCACGGGGACATGGTGTTTAAAAAATGCGTACATTTCCTTTAGGATACTACTCCTAATTTTTCATGGGATTTTAACGAAACTTTCACAGACCAAGAACCCCGCACATATATTCGATCATTTTTTACGGAATTATGGCCCTTTGTTTATTTTGTGCATTTTCAAGGGCAACTGGTGAGGGCATTGTATTTTTGAAACAGATATTGTTTTTATTATTGACTTGTCACATTCTTTTCTGATTTCTGTGTTCACGCTCAGTCATATCTTCGACTAATTTTACATTTCCATTTTCAATTCTTTTTTTAGTATTTTTTTTTCTTTCTGTTGCAATTTTTCTTTTTTTAGCTCACCTGATTCATCAGGTGAGCTTTTAGGATCGTTGAATTAGGCTATGGGCTACTGGGCGAAACCCTCCCCCCCCGGAGGCATTTTTGTAGACACCATTTTTTTGAAAGCTCAATGCCTGCTGATCATTTTTCCAGTGTCTACAATCTGGGCGTTGCGGCGTTTGTGAACTACAGCATGCTAATTACCGTTACCGAAAAATACGTTTGACAATAATTTTATTTTGTTAGAAGTCTTATTCTAGATATTTTCAATAATTCATCAATTTGAACAATTCCTTTGACCATAATAAGTTAGCAGCAGCTTTACTTATCGATCAAATGCATGTTTTTCACTTTATTGCACTATATATGCTCTGTAATTTACGTTACCCTGCGTTACCCCAAAATGACAAGGAAATGACAGTTGTATATGTTAAATTAATACAAAAGCAGTCGTAAACAATGTTTTTATTCATATTGGGCAAATACTACCACATGTTCATGTTTTTCTTTCATTGAATGCTCGTTTATGTCTTCATTTTACGTAAAATACGTTACATATAAAAGTATATGTGTTACATGGAAATCATTTATATTACTGTGATCACATGTTATGATCAAATAGGTATACAGTGATAGGTAATCATGATGCATTCATCAATACCCATAACTGGAAAACATTTCTAGTTACAAATGTTGTAAAGTTTGACTGTGATAATAGTAGTTTACGTTACATAACGTTACCTTTATCACGATAAGTGCTTAACACGCTTTACAATGCATTAAACATTGATTTGATATACAAAATGTTTATACTTGATTACTGGCAATACGTACATGTAAATTAACATTCCAACTTTTTTAATTCATCACTGATTGTGTTTTACGTTACATGGTTTTATTCGTGTTACGTTTGAAATTATTCATAAACGAGTAACAACATTTCTATGAAACTGTTATAAAATCATCATCGATTGTATTCTAAGAATATTTATCTATGAAACAATCAAATTTACAACAACAGCGACAGTGCAATGAACATTGTGCCATTGACACACATAAACATGTGTGTGTCATTTACGTTACCATTTGTTACAAGATAATTTATGTATATATACTTATACTTACGAAACCCTCCCCCCCCGGAGGCATTTTTGTAGACACCATTTTTTTGAAAGCTCAATGCCTGCTGATCATTTTTCCAGTGTCTACAATCTGGGCGTTGCGGCGTTTGTGAACTACAGCATGCTAATTACCGTTACCGAAAAATACGTTTGACAATAATTTTATTTTGTTAGAAGTCTTATTCTAGATATTTTCAATAATTCATCAATTTGAACAATTCCTTTGACCATAATAAGTTAGCAGCAGCTTTACTTATCGATCAAATGCATGTTTTTCACTTTATTGCACTATATATGCTCTGTAATTTACGTTACCCTGCGTTACCCCAAAATGACAAGGAAATGACAGTTGTATATGTTAAATTAATACAAAAGCAGTCGTAAACAATGTTTTTATTCATATTGGGCAAATACTACCACATGTTCATGTTTTTCTTTCATTGAATGCTCGTTTATGTCTTCATTTTACGTAAAATACGTTACATATAAAAGTATATGTGTTACATGGAAATCATTTATATTACTGTGATCACATGTTATGATCAAATAGGTATACAGTGATAGGTAATCATGATGCATTCATCAATACCCATAACTGGAAAACATTTCTAGTTACAAATGTTGTAAAGTTTGACTGTGATAATAGTAGTTTACGTTACATAACGTTACCTTTATCACGATAAGTGCTTAACACGCTTTACAATGCATTAAACATTGATTTGATATACAAAATGTTTATACTTGATTACTGGCAATACGTACATGTAAATTAACATTCCAACTTTTTTAATTCATCACTGATTGTGTTTTACGTTACATGGTTTTATTCGTGTTACGTTTGAAATTATTCATAAACGAGTAACAACATTTCTATGAAACTGTTATAAAATCATCATCGATTGTATTCTAAGAATATTTATCTATGAAACAATCAAATTTACAACAACAGCGACAGTGCAATGAACATTGTGCCATTGACACACATAAACATGTGTGTGTCATTTACGTTACCATTTGTTACATGATAATTTATGTATATATACTTAAGTGCAATATTGTATGTTATGTCAGATTTCATTAGCAGTACATATTGTCATCAAGGTATTTTTGTTGTTCTGATGGCAAACTTTCACGAATTTCACAAATCCTCATCACTTTTCTGTTTCATAGACAGCACCGACCATACCAATGAGCTCAATGTCGTTTTTATCATCAGTGTCTTCTGCGTCGCTAGCCTTTGACACAATGTTATCCTCGTACCAGTTGTATTCCAGCATGTTGTCAGGACCGAATTTCCAACCACTTTCATCCACTTTTAGAATATCAAGATTGCCGTTTTTGCATGGGTCTAAATATACACCTTATAACTATCCGTAACACATTGAACATACGAGACGGGATCTGCAGGGAGTGAGTAAGCTCATGTCCATACCACTTAAAGCGTTCAGAACACAACCATGGCTTTGATACTTGTTATACCTCAGTTTATTGATGTCGTATTTTTAATGACTAAACAACACACATACAAATGTCTCAATGGCACTGTAAAGTTCATCCGAACAAACATGCGTGGTAAATTGGCTAATATTGTCATGTAATCTTCATTTATAGGAGCAAAGCTCCTATAGCTATACATTACTTTTTCTAATTACAATTACTTGACGCATACACATCCGCTTTGAAAAATAGTACAAGTATACATTGCAGACTTTGCAGTTTTGATAAAAGTTGGAGGTACATGTATATGCAGGGTTCTGTTTTTTTTCCTCCGTTTCATCATTAACTGTTGAGGTAACGAAATTTACTTTATATTGAAAATAGTTTCATTCAGTAAAGTAGCGCTGGAACACTATATTGTCTCTGAGATTAGTGAGATTGCGTATTTACACATGATAGCTTTTCCTTGGTAATTGTGGTTAATTGGTCAAATGATGTGCATCTGTATAGACTATACATACTTGACATCCAAATTTTAATTCAAAATGATGATAACACAGGCCTTTTAATGGTTTAACGATGGTTTTGTCTAACACATTTAAACTTTGCCCCAGACTGTAATCTCAGTGCTTTGAATCTCAGTTAGTGTGACGCCATCTCTATAAGACTGCTCAAAGATTAGCTTTATTGACTGTGTCTTATTGTCGTCATTAGATATGAAGCCCATCCGATTTCATGGAGTTATTGTTTTTTATACCTGAGAGCAAGAACGTTGGAGCTGCCAAACATCATCGGCACTCATCTGATTTAATAGACTGTTTGTTGTAAATGTCTGATATAAAGTCTACACGAGACGTTTTAGGCAACTGATAAGAAATCGCCTCAGCTACTTGCTCGAATGTGTCCGGAACTGCTATAAGACTCTGCAGTTACCCAATTAGGCGTTACCATTAACAACATAGGATACGCCTTCTGCAGAATGGCTAGTTGTTGGTTCTGTTGGTGATTCAATATAAGGCACTCGACCTTGAAGAAATGACTAGGTAAGCTTCAGGTCTATGTCATGTTGAACTGACAGGAGCATAAGCAGGCCAAATGCGTTACGTTCTGCTCGTATCTGAGTTATTATATTATGCCGAAATACTCTGTGTGAAAGGTTGTGTTTCTTCAAATCTTGGCCGGGGTAATTGACCCTTCGATAAGGGCTTGTGCTCCCAAAGAGCATGGTTTTAGTGTTTCCCAGACGTCACTTTGTCAAGAGAACCACTGGCACAATTCCGGAATTTATCATAAGTTCCACGAGACCACTGTCGTTCATTACTTTACCTAGATGTATCGAAGATTGAGCATACATGTGTGAAATACACCCGTTCTCACTATGACATTAGTTAATTTGTTCCGGATACTGCCAAACCAATGAGTACGATTTCATGGCCACTGCTAGGTCACAGGTTACAATTGCATAATCATTGAAAAAAGAAACATATCTATAAATTACTATGAAATTGATAGACTTAATCAAATATTTATTTGATTAATGAAATTATTTATTTATTGACAATTGATTGCTTTGATTTTATTGATTGATATGAAAATTTTATAATGATATGTTTTTTTTTTAATTTAAGCCTAAATGCCACTTTAGATTTTATAATGTCTGATGCAAAAAATGTCAAGGTTTAGTTATACATGCACTAATGTTCATAGTTATATTTTGGTAACGCATGCGGTTAATAATATACACGTATTTTCTGCATTATTGTGACCTTTTTTCACCTTGTCAACATATAATACAATTGAGTATCATTTACTCATTAGATAGTGTTCTGCTTGATCCAGAAACAGTAAGTATATGATGATAATCGAATATTTTAGAGTATATGTGACCTTATTTCAGTGATATAATATTGGTAACGTAAATTATACCGCATTTGATGATGAGTTTAACATTTCTACACTCTTGTTTACATTCTCTGTGCTTATAATCATAATTTCAAAGCCTTTAACACAAATTATCTTGATCTCTTTGCGGTATTGTGTTAACTTTAAAATTTCAATTATGGTAACGCCCCAAAATGGCGGTAACGGAGTAAAGCCCCAACATCCAGATGGTAGACACTGGGATTTGGTAGGTCTTTTCATACACTTTCAGAAAAACATACTGTAGAAAAATGCCTCCGGGGGGGGGGGGAGGGGGGGTATTGGTGCCCCATAGTCTAAATGTCCTGCGTCCGTCGTACGTCCAGAATTAGTTTGTTTACACTCTAGCAACCACAGCTCTAAACGAATCGTGTTTAAACTTGCTCACAATGTATATGGCCACAATGTCTCAGCTAAGTTCGATTATGTGCAAAATCGGACAATAACTTCTAGAGTTATGGGCCCTTGAATTACAAAATTTGCTATATTTAGCTTGTTTACACTCTAGCGCCTTCATTTATTCACCAATCCTAATAATATTTTCAGTAAATGTGTATAACCAAAAGATCTTGGACAAGAGTTATGGGCCTTTGACTTCGAAAATTTGTTATATTTGAGTATGTTTACACTCTAGCGCCTTTATTTATTCACCGAACTTAATAATATTTTCAGTAAATGAGTATAACCAAAAGATCTTGGACATGTTCGATTATGGGCAGATTCGGACCAGAACTTCAAGAGTTATGGGCCCTTGACTTTGAAAATTTGCTATATTTTAGCTTGTTTACACTCTAGTGCCTTCATTTATTCACCGATCCTAATAATATTGTCAGTAAATGAGTATAACCAAAAGATCTTGGACCAGTACGATTATGGGCGGAATCGGACCACATCTTCAAGAGTTATGGGCCCTTGACTTTGAAAATTTGCTATATTTTAGTTTGTTTACACTCTAGCTCCTTCATTTATTCACCGATCCTAATCATAATAATTTACAATGAATGTTTATGACCTTACGGTATTGGACAAGTTCAGTTATGGGTGGAATCGGACCACAACTTCAAGAGTTATGGGCCCTTGGATTAGAAAATTTGCTACGTTTTAGCTTGTTTAACAGTATTATACCTTCATTGTTGGTTTTGATCTCAAAATCTACATAAAAATGGGTTATACGGGTTGGAAACTATATTATCTGGTCATTAATTATTGTGACTTTGTTCTCAGGTGAGCGATAAAGGGCTATCTTGGCCCTCTTGTTATTCTTTATGGCATTATCCGCAGTTTTGGATTACATACATAAAATATGATATTAGAAGCATGAGCCGTAATCTTAAATTGTGGGATTCGAACCCATACTTCCGGAAGTGCCTGTCTGGGCTGTCTGGTGGTTGTTGGCTGGACAGGACGCCCAGAAATCGCTCTCTGTAGCATATCCCAGACGTGTTCGATGGGATTTAGGTCGGAAGATCACTAAAAAGTGATCCTTATCAAATTTTGAATAGTATAATATAGTTACAGTATGCCTGATTAACGTTACAATTACTCATTGACACTGCTAATGAAATTATGATGCCGACGTCTGGGTCTAAACAGCATACAAGTTAATTGTAACTTCCTGCAAGCATGCTATCATTGTCAACAAGCGTGGTGAAGGTGCCACCATGCATACTGACCATACCAGTAAGCACAATAGCAGTGTCAATGAGTTAATTGTACATATATATATTTACATTCTTTTTACAGTTGCAGCAATAGAAGTAACTACTGCTGGAAGCATTAACATACTAGCGACACATTAAGTGCAGACTGATCACCATAAGACGCTTGCAGTTTCATAATTTGATATTACAGCAGCGGAGATATTGAATCAGTGCAAACATGTATAACACCCTGTCATGTGACAAAATTGTGAGATGCAAGTCAAATCACTGTACCACATGCAAGTATTCAAGCTGGGACTGTATCCATTCATTTACTTTGCAAATCTACAATGACCAATTATCACTTTCTACACATAAAGATAGAAATAACAATACATGTTCATATATATACACATATGTTTATTAGTAGAGTAAGATATCATAAATTTATAAACAAAAATGACTTGTTATTCTTGTCACCTGAAATATGTATGATTTTTTCATTTTAGATTTAAAGAATCAGAACCGTCAATCCGTCAGTGCTCCTTTAGCAGCCGGCCAATTTCAACGAAACTTTACAGGGGTGTTACTTATGAAGCTCTACCGAATGAGGATTGTGCTACAAGGTTGAAAATTGATTAATGCAGTTTCTACATGTAGACTAATGGAAGCAAAAATATCAATCAATGTTATATGTATATACATGTACAAACATTTATTGCACGAATGCTACATTAGATCTTGTAATTATTGAGATAAAAATGTCCATGGATTTATTGGGGTCTTTTGTCACCTGAAATATGACTGTCTAAATGATATTCTAATTTAGGTATAAACAGTCTGAAGAAAATGTTGTTTTCATTTCGTCATTAAAAACGTTTTTTTTATTTTTTGCTCATTTTTAGCTCACATGTCACAAAGTGACAGAGTGAGCTATTAGGATCACTCTCCGTCCGGCGTCGTGCATCGTGCGGTGTGCGTCGTGCGTCGTCAAACTTTTTGTTGTGACCACACTAGGGGCCACATTTTTGGCTCAATTTTAGCAAAACTGGGTCAGAACGTTAATATCAACAAAATCTCGGACGAGTTCGATATTGGGCCATTTGGGGTCAAAAACTAGGTCACCAGGGCCAAATAAGGGAAAACCTTGTGAACACTTTAGAAATCACTGTTTTGAATTTATCTTCATGAAACTTTGTCAGAATGTTTATTTTAATAATATGTAGGTCAAGTTTGAAAATGGGTAATTTCTGTAGTAAAGTTAGGTCACTAGGGCAAATTGCTGGAGAACCTTGTGAACACTCTAGAAGTCACTGTTTTGATTGGATGATCATGAAACCTTGTCAGAATGTTTGTCTTCATAATATCTTGGACGAGTTCGAACATGGGTCATCTTGGGTCAAAAACAAGGTCGCTAGGTCAAATCTTATGAAAAACCATGTTAACACTGTAGATTTCACATATCTTCACCAAACTTTGTCAAATCGTTTGTTTTAATGATATAACGGTCAAGTATAAATATGGGTCATCTGGGGTCAATAATTAGGTCACCAGGTCAAATCTTAAGAAAACCTTGTTAACACTGTAGATGTCACAGTTTTAATTGGATCTTCACCAAACATTATCAAAATGTTTGCCTCAATGATATGTGGGTCAAGGATGAACATGGGTCAGCCGGGTTCAAAAACTGGGTCACAAGGTCAAATCTTAGGTAAAAATCTTGTAAAAGCTCTAAATGTCATGGTTTTGATTGGATCTTGGCCAAACCTTGTCAGATTGTTTGTCTTAATGATATTAAGGACAAGTTTAAATATGGGTCACCTAGGGTCAAAAACCAGGTCACAAGGTCAAATCTTAGGAAAACCTTATTAACACGGTAGATGTCAAATTTTGATCGTATCTTCACCAAACCTAGTCAGACTGTTTGTCTTAATGATATGTAAGACAAATTCGAACATAGGTCGTCTGGGGTCAAAAACTAGGTCACCAGTTCAAAACAATGTTTTAATGAGTGAACAGTGATTGTCATGTGAGCGATATAGGGCCATCTTGGCCCTCTTGTTCATTCAACACATGAAATTGTAAAAAATTATATATTTAATGTACATAACCATAACTTATTTTTAGTAGTAATTTTTATTATGTTTTGTATTATAGATATGCGCAATATAAACTTCACCTTTTCTTGAAAATTATTGTAAATCATATTGTTCTATATTTTTAAAGATGGATATATAAAAAGTAATTATTATGCTCCATTACATAGAAATGTTTGTATTTATGAATGCATTCACCAGATCATAGCTGAGTTTGAGTTTGTAATGTTTTATCTTCATGTATAATTTATATTGATTTAAATTATTACATGTAATTCTCAACTGTCTTAAAGCATTCTTCACCATTAATTTTATCTTTCATTATCATTAATTTCCTGAGTTGCTAATTTGTAAACATTGAAACTTATTCAAAAAGTCATCACAAGATTGAACTTCTAACCAATGAGTGGTTTTGTCTTCTTGTATTTAAACAACGTGAAGAATAATATTTTTTCGAGGAATTGACATTTTTTGGATAGTCGGGTATGCATAAACATATTTAATTAAGATTGATTCTGAGTTTAAGTAATACATGTATGTATATATATATTTATAATCTTAACTTATACATTTGATAGTATAAACAAAATGACGATACAAAATGTATATATATTACACTTATATTTACTTGGTCCATGTGAATATGGTATATGAGTAAAGCCTTAACATACAGCGAATTGTTTATTTTATTTGATAAAATGCACCTGTCTAATCAATCCTTTACAGGTAACAAGAGTAAACATTCAGTTATTTCCTTTTTAGCTCACCAGAGCACGAATGTGCTCAGGGTGAGCTTTTGTGATCGCCCTGCGTCCATCGTTCGTCGTGAAGCGGCGTCAACTTTTACTTAAAACAACATCTCCACCTACACCGCTATTCCGATTGCAACCAAACTTTGCTGAAATGATCCTTGGGTGGTCCCCTTTCAAAATTGTTCAAAAAAATAAATTTCATTAAAAACTCTGGTTGCTATGGCAACAAATAGAAAAAACTTAAAAAATCTTCTTGTCAAAAACTACAATGCCTAGAGCTTTGATATTTGGTGTGTAGCATAGTCTAGTGGACCTCTACCAAGTTTGTTCAAATTATTGCCCTAGGGTCAAAATTGGCCCCGCCCCGGGGGTCACTTGATTTATATAGACTTAAATAGGAAAATTTAAAAAATCTTCTCCGAAACCGCAAGGCCTAGAGCTTAGATATTTTGTATGTGGCATTGTCTAGTGGACCTCTACCAAGTTTGTTCAAATTATGGCTCCGGGGTCAAAATTAGCCGTGCCCTCGGGTTTATTCTATTTTATATAGGAAAATTTTAAAAATCTTCTCCGAAACCACAAGGCCTAGAGCTAAGATATTTGGTATGTAGCATTGTCTAGTGGACCTCTACCAAGTTTGTTCAAATTATTGCCCTAGGGTCAAAATTGGCCCCGCCCCGGGGGTCACTTAATTTATATAGACTTATATAGGAAAATTTAAAAAATCTTCTTCTCCGAAACCACAAGGCCTAGAGCTAAGATATTTGGTATGTAGCATTATCTAGTGGACCTCTACCAAGTTTGTTCCAATGATTGCCCTAGGGTCAAAATTGGCCCTGCCCTTGGGTTTATTCTATTTTATATAGGAAAATTTAAAAAATCTTCTCCGAAACCACAAGGCCTAGAGCTAAGATATTTGGTATGTAGCATTGTCTAGTGGACCTCTACCAAGTTTGTTCAAATTATTGCCCTAGGGTCAAAATTGGCCCCGCCCCGGGGGTCACTTGATTTATATAGACTTATATAGGAAAATTTAAAAAATATTCTTCTCCGAAACCGCAAGGCCTAGAGCTTAGGTATTTTGTATGTGGCATTGTCTAGTGGACCTCTACCAAGTTTGTTCAAATTATGGCCCCGGGGTCAAAATTAGCCCTGCCCTGGGGTTTATTCTATTTTATATAGGAAAATTTTAAAAAATCTTCTCCGAAACCACAAGGCCTAGAGCTAAGATATTTGGTATCTAGCTTTGTCTAATGGACCTCTTTTAAATCTGTTCATATAATGGCCCAGATGGGTCACTTGATCTTACTTAGACTCGTATAGAAAACTTCAACAATGTTAATCTCCAAATGACCTTTTCTCCTGGTGAGCATTTATAGGGCCATCATGGCCCTCTTGTTTTATGAATTATCTCCAAAAGTTTTTTGTTTGTGGATTTCTCAGCCATAACTGAGCGTCAGAATATACATCTCAATCATCTGCATCGTATTTAATAAAAAAAAAATTAAATTATCTTTCTCTTCAGAACTGATAACATTTTTGTTTAAATTGCCAGTTTTCAGCCATGCACTAATGGGAAGAACCAATCTCTACCCAGAGTTGTCGTTCCTTTCCAATCCACACATACCTGAGGTTAGTGTGAGCGTAGCGGGAACGACAACTCTGGGTAGAGATTGGGGAAGGACAACATTGGCTGTTGTAAAGAGGACATCGTTGTTAAGAGACTGAAAATAGAGTAAAATTTAAATTCTAGTATACTGGCTGTAATAGGGAGGTGGTTGTTGATCTGAGGTGACCGTTTATGGATGTTACACCGAGTAAGAAATATATAGAAAGATACCAGTATTTTGTTTGTGGCCATGTGCAGCAAGGAACATGTTCTGTATTTATAAATAAGCTTCCATGGAATGCAAATGATACATTATACCTATAACAAGAAAAACTATAACAAAACGTTATAGGTAGACGAATAGGTACAAGAAGCATATTGGTTTATGATTTTTGTATGAAGTTGCGTTTTTAGCTCACATGTCACAAAGTGACAAAGTGAGCTATTAGGATCGCTCTCCGTCCGGCGTCGTGCGGTGTGCGTCATGCGTCGTCAAACTTTATGTTGTGACCACACTAGGGGCCACATTTTTAGCTCAATTTTAGCAAAACTGGGTCAGAACGTTAATATCAACAAAATCTCGGACGAGTTCGATATTGGGCCATTTTGGGTAAAAAACTAGGTCACCAGGGCCAAATAAGGGAAAACCTTGTGAACACTTTAGAAATCACTGTTTTGACTGGATCTTCATGCAACTTTGTCAGAATGTTTATTTTATTAATATGTAGGTCAAGTTTGATAATGGGTAATTTCTGTAGTAAAACTAGGTCACTAGGGCAAATTGCTGGAAAACCTTGTGAACAATCTAGAAGTCACTGTTTTGATTGGATGATCATGAAACCTTGTCAGAATGTTTGTCTTCATAATATCTTGGACGGGTTCAAACATGGGTCATCTTGGGTCAAAAACTAGGTCGCTATAGGTCAAATCTTATGAAAAACCATGTTAACACTGTAGATTTCACAGTTATTATTGGATCTTCACCAAACTTTGTCAAATCGTTTGTTTTAATGATATAACGGTCAAGTATAAATATGCCTCAATGATATGTGGGTCAAGGTTGAATATGGGTCAGCCGGGGTAAAAATCTGGGTCACCAGGTCAAATCTTAGGTAAAAATCTTGTAAAAGCTCTAAATGTCATGATTTAATTGGATCTTGGCCAAACCTTGTCAGATTGTTTGTCTTAATGATATTAAGGACAAGTTTAAATATGGGTCACCTAGGGTAAAAAACCAGGTCTCAATGTCAAATCTTAGGAAAACCTTATTAACACTGTAGATGTCAAATTTTGATCGTATCTTCACCAAACCTAGTCAGAATGTTTGCCTTAATGATATGTAAGACAAATTCGAACATAGGTCGTCTGGGGTCAAAAACTAGGTCACGAGGTCAAAACAATGTTTTAATGAGTGAACAGTGATTGTCATGTGAGCGATATAGGGCCATCTTGGCCCTCTTGTTTCATAAAGGATATCGATTGTATATTTTATTCTGTCCTACATTAAGGAGAGTATAAAATAATTACATGATATGAGTAATACACATTATAATGCAGACAACTGAATAAATTCATGCATATAGTTCACAAGCACATGGTAATATCATACCCTACATGAATCAAATAGAATCAACCATAAATGTTAACAAATTCACCATACATCTGAGCACTATCATACAACCACATTGAACTTCAAATAGCTACACAACAACTTATCTAGGCAATGCCTTTTTGATTTACTTACATGTTAACTATTGATAGATTCAGTCATCACCATTAGCCAATCAAATGGCAAGGATTAGCCAAACTAATAATAGACACTTCACTATATACTCGCAAACATGTTCATTTTGTTTCACATACACACTGCATCAGACTCATTTCGTTTTAATATTGTACCGTGGGAGGAAGTAAGTTGCCAGAAGATTCACATTACACAGCTATGTTTGTCCCTATGATTAAAAAGTTTCGCATTCTGACCAATAACCATTTCAAGGTGTATTCTCACATGTGAAAGTTTTCTCGACACCTTGTCAATATAATCCTGATTTTTAATTTATTTCTTAATATCGGACACCTTTCCACACTAAGTGGATGACCGGTAATTTTTAATTGATCCCACCTGCTGGTACGTGATATAGAAATTACGGTGTATTACGGTGCTGGTAATTGCTCCAGGTATGATTCCGCGTGGTCAGATTTCTTGGGCGTTCAGTAAAAATATTGAAGCAGTCTGTGACAGAAGCACATTTCTTATAGTCCGGTTTAAAAATATGGGGATCTGGCAACAACTCTATCTGCCTAAGATAGTAAAGCCTGGATAGCGTTTTGAATGTTAATATTAAAGAAGGTCTTGGTTTACCTAGAAAACATTCTGAAATATTCGTTTTTAATCACAAAGTACTCATTATTATGATAGAAATGTATAGCACAGCTAGTGCTTTTTTCAAGGACATTGCAAAACATAAATAAGAAAAAACATCTGACAACATTTTTACAAAATGTAACTAAAGAAAGGCATTATGCATTATGTAAATACTGGTTAGAGCAAATAAAATATATATCTTATATTTTTACTATAATTTTATCTTTTCTTCTGTTTTACTAAATTCGAAAAGCTAATGTGTGTATTGAGGTTTTGTTAAATTATTTATCTCCAGAATAATGTAAGATTTACACTTATGTATAATTAATAATGCATTCATTAATTAGTTACATTAACATGTTTACACTACTGGAGGCTTAATTATCAGCAGATAGCTTTCTGTCTCCACTGAATTATTCATGACTGACCTAGAAATGCCCTGCGATTTCGAAAGGCATCTATTAAAGGTAATTATAAATAACTCGCATGCTTTTCATTAAAACATCTACAACTTTCCAAAGCTGCATAATTATAAAAAAAATACAATTATGCCATGCCAGTTTTACATGTTATAAGAATATATATATATGTATGTATAGAATCATGACAGACAAGTCCATTACAGAAAGTATCATTAAAACATGCCAAAGTTTATGGAACTGAATCTTTAGACCTCAAAACATTTATTGACACCTGCTGCGTTGGTGGCTGTGTTTTTTTAAGTCGAAATAGTATCCCAGCAGAATTCGATCATTAAATTCTCATCGTTAACCCTTTTCCATACAATTAGTCTACAGGTCAAGCTTGTTTGGCGTTGTCCAGGGTAAATTTGTTATTCTTTATTTCAGAATAATCTGTAATTAATTCAGTCATGCATGGTTATAAAATTATGTATGAGTACGTACTACAACATAATATCATACAAACACTGATTTAGAAAAAAGCGGGCTTTCTCATAATAAAATGCTTGTCTAAATAATAATGTTTGGGATTGCATTTTCCTATATTGAATATTGTAAGTTATATACATGTAAATATATTAGAATAAATTTAGCATGTTCAGTTTTCTGTGAGCTGGTGTATTTTTCTCTTTGATTTTGTTACTTGGTATAATCCAGTCTTTAGAAAATATATGTATTTAAGTCAGATTGATAAAAGAAACACAAAGTACTGTATATATATCTTCTAAATAGTAAAAATGACTAGCTTGAATATATGAATTGACTTCCGAAAATACCCACTGACTGAATATGCTTGCAATTTTACTATTTCAGCAAGTACTATGAGGAAACTGAACAGGATGCCAGCTAGGCCTGCCGCTGAAATAGGCTCCAGATAGACAGGCAGGAAATTCAGAGGGATTAATTTATTAGTCCCTAACTGTTTTGTATATGTCATTTAGACGAACTGTTAAGTGTTCATGATCACTGAAAAATCATCTACTGTGTGCTTATATATGAACGGTATGTGTGTCTGTGTATGTAATCATTTGCAAGAATAAATTTCAGATATATTCTAAATTGTGAACGACATTTTTTTTTTTTGACATTTCAAACGATATATAAATTAGGTTGTATAGTGAGATTAAAAGTGAACTTTCTGATATAGGTTATAGACATAATTATTGAGCGATAGTATTTTTAATATTTTGAATAGTGTTCAGTATCCTCATGAAGAACTAATTATTTAGGATTAGTAACTGGCGTCATTATATGTTCTTTGTTTGAAAATCCCTGAGTTTTGTTGATATAATCACCTTACTTACAGGCGTGTAATTATATACACGTTGGATTGTGGTTGTATACAGGTTGGATTTTGGTTGTATACTAGTTGGATTTTGGTTGTAAACACGTTAGGTTGTGGTTGTATACAGGTTGGATTTAGGTTGTATACACGTTGGATTCTGGTTGTATACACGTTGGATTCTGGTTGTATACACGTTGGATTCTGGTTGTACATGTATACACGTTGGATTTTGGTTGTCATGCATCCAACGTCATGGTACAACTTCTGTACAACGTTTTTACAAAGTCATTTGTTTGCTGGGAAATATTGCCTCTGAATTATCAAAAAATAAAAAAATACACACACCCCTGTCACATATGTAGAAGTAACGGACCTGTGATGGTAAAATTGTAATAAATTTTACATAAAACAAAATAACTTAACCCATAATAACCATAACAACATCCTCCCCATTTACACCTACTGGTATCTTGCGAAGACCGGATTTAATGTTGGTCGTAGATGATTTCTGTCTAATAAGTGCCCAGCTTTTTTGCGTCTTCTTCAGAGATGTCTGGTGAATATCTTAGCCTTTAATTACATGTCTCCTAACCATATGAGTCTTTTAAATAGTGCTCTTAATACTAGTTCCATGTGCCTTTCGGATTTTCCTAATTGCTCTTGTAAATTCAATTATTCACATCTCATTGATGGTGCCACTAAATTCCCTCCGTTTTTTAGCTCACCTGATTCATCAGGTGAGCTTTTAGGATCGTTGAATGTCCGTCGTCCGTCAACAATTAGTTTGTTTACACTCTATAGCATCCGCAGCTCTTAACGAATCGTGATTAAACTTGCTCACAATGTACATGGCCACAATGTACATGGCCACAATGTCTCGACTAAGTTCGATTATAGGCAAAATCGGACAATAACTTCTAGAGTTATGGGCCCTTGAATTACAAAATTTGCTATTTTTAACTTGTTTACACTCTAGCGCCTTCATTTATTCACTAATCCTTATAATATTTTCAGTAAATGTGTATGACCTAAAGATCTTGGACAAGTGTGATTATGATCGGAATCGGACCAGAACTTCAAGAGTTATGGGCCCTTGACTTTGAAAATTTGCTATATTTTAGCTTGTTTACACTCTAGCGCCTTCATTTATTCACCGATCCAAATAATATTTCAGTAAATGAGTATAACCAAAAGATCTTGGACAAGTTTGATTATGGGTGGAATCGGACCACTTCTTCAAGAGTTATGGGCCCTTGACTTAGAATATTTGTTATATTTTAGTTTGTTTACAATCTAGCGCCGTCATTTATTTACCGATCCTAATCATATTTACAATGAATGTGTATGACCTTATGGTCTTGGACAAGTTCAGTTATGGGTGGAATCGGACCAGAACTTCAAGAGTTATGGGCCCTTTGATTAGAAACTTTGCTACGTTTTAGCTTGTTTAACAGTATTATATCTTCATTGTTGGTTTTGACCTTAAACTCTACGTAAAAATGAGTTTTACGAGGTGGAAACTATATATTACCTGGTCATTAATTATTGTGCCTTTGTTCTCAGGTGAGCGATAAAGGGCCATCTTGGCCCTCTTGGTTCATTATTTGATATCCTTTCAATTTAATTGCCAATAATTATTTCCACAAAGTTAATTACGTACAAGTATAATCCTCTAACCTATGTATAAATCTCACTGCTATGCATCATGTATTGTTCTCTGTTTAGGAGAGTTTAGGTAGACGTTAAGTCTTAAAATATTAACATACACAAGATATACTTTGTTTATAAGTATCAAGTGACGGGTGAAAACCTTTGGGCGGAAATCGAGAATATCATTAATCCTGGGAAGTATATATATATAGACTAGCTTAAGGTATCTGGCTTTGTTAAAATCGCTTAAATAACGTAAAATGATATGTTACGTTATTTACAAAGATTAGATATCATACTTTAATACCAAGCAACAAAAAAATCTAACCAAACGCTCAAAAATGGTGTTTTATTGCGATAAATACTGCACGTACCCCTTTATCGTTTTTTCCTGATCAGCGTTAAACATCTCTAACGTAAAGTGCTTTGTATTGGTACGATATATGATACTATTAATTCATTAATGACAAAATGTTGTTATAAAATCTCTTACTACTAGACATCAAACAAAGGAACCGTAAACATAAGCGATTTTGATTGGCTATCAAAATTGAATGGGGTGCGTCAAATTCGTTGATTTCATGAGACGATAATGATCCGACACTTTAATTGTTAATTGCTCAGCTTAAAAACAACACAGTATAGGTGCCATTTTCGAATTAACATTGCCGTCTTATTTGGTGACGGATTTCAAATCGGTTTTCGGTATTTTGTAGCGGAAATGTTAATCTAGGGAACCATGCCTCAGAATTTTGATACTTGCTTTCAGTTTTTATCTTTGGCGTACTACGTAATAAACAGCGGGGTTAGGGTACGGAATTTCTTTAAAGTCAAGTATCTAACGAACGCAGGACGTTATCAAAATCTGAGGCACAGTTCCCTGCATTATACATTTTTATATTCCAATATACAGAGTAGTTATCGTTGTTCAAATATTTGTAAATAACGTGCGATTTTGGTTTATAGAAGATCAAATTTGTTTCAAATTACTTGCAATTCACTTTATACAGTGGGTTTATTTTAGTATATAATTATGGTTTAGTTTTTAAATCTATAAATTAGCGAAACTTGATTTTACCTGACATCCAAGCCAGATACATTAAGCTAGTTCTAGGAAATATAAAAGTTAATATTAAATATTACATGTACATCCTAGAACTGCCAAAGCGTGTGATCATAGGACAATTGATTGGCATATTAAGATGTGTTAGGTAACGTGATTCATATTCACTTTTAATTCATTGATTATGAAGTATCAATATTATCGTAAACTATATTTATATAAACTATATATTTATTTACTTTATCAAGGACTTATATATACTCAACAAAAAAAGAAACTTTACGTATTTTAGGTAAGATTTCCATTGACGCAACTTTAGTTGACTGTGTATTCACCTAAAGGTCCCGTGCATTGATAAAATTAGTGATATGATATGCAGTGGACTAGAGCCGACACAGTTCGTTAAAAAAATTAACAGTTTATGCAAACAGTTGACCAAAATGCTATTATTTTAATTCAAAGGGAGGTAATTTGAAACATATCAATGTTTGACTCAAACTGCATTCATCAGGGTTAGACATTTTCAGTATCAAACTTGTTTTTCCTTACAACAATACGTGTACTTATGTTTACAACATTAAAACAGGTCAACAGCCCATGAACGGATAGTTTGAATACCCATAATGCTATTTTTAAAAAATCAGTTATTCCCCTTTCCGTTCAGTAATTCTGGGTTAAATTGTTTTCCCTGGAATTTTTCAACGGAATGGACAGTTTAAATGTCACGATGTCTGTCCTTGGTTATTTCTTTAATGAGCATTGAAATATCAATACATGAATAATGTAGTTTCTTTTTTTTTTGCTGAGTATACATACATGTATGTATATAAGTCCTAGCTTGACTTTATTAAATATTTGAGTTTATGTTCATTGGGTGACAGGCCCATCCTTTACTAAAGTTGCTAAAAGAATGTCATCCCATGCATAACTCTGGTTTCTATGGCAACCAAAATGAAAAACTTTAAAAAATCTTCTTTTATATACTCTTAGATAGTCACATCTAGCTGGAGACCCTACATGTATAAAGTTATTCTAATATTCTTACTTGCTGCGCAGCACAATGCTCAAAACTTCATCTAAATTTGATGCTAGTATACATGTATATAAATCAGTTGTATCAGAGACGTATAATACAAGAGATAGGCAACTCGTTCTTTGAGATAAGGAAATACCGGGAAATCTCGTATGCGCCGCGGGATTTCAAACGCGATCAACAACCGCAACTGTCGTCCGCCATTTTGTATCATTGAGATACGGTTGCTTACGTCTCTGTTAATCAACTTCACTTCACAAATATCGAACACTAGCTGAATGCATAAAATTTAGAAAATTATTATTAGATCATTTCGTGTGTGTGCATATATATTTATATACATACTCGACGAGTTCATTGAAATAAACAAGTAGAGTACTGAGTGGAGTTGCGTTGTAACTTGCGGTGGGTGGGGAAGGCCAGAACTTCAAAACTGTACTCGCTAAAACTCGAGAACTAATTGCTGGATTTAAATAATAAAAGTTATTTTGACTTTGTTGATACATGATTGATGGTTGCCCGAAGTTTCAATGCTCTCAGATTCGATTATATGTCATAATTTATGTTTAAACTGATATCACCCTTAAAGTCTGATTATTCGAGTGAAATTCTAGTCCTAGCAAATACATCAAAACTGTACTCGCTAAAACCTCAGAACTATTAGTTTGATTTACATGATTCAAGTTATTTTGACTTTGTTGATATGTGGTTGATGGTTGCCCGAAGTTTCAACCCTCTAAAATGAGGCTATTTGCCTCAGAATTCAAATTTAAAATGGTTACGCTTTAAAGACTGAAAGTTTCACTGAAATTCCTGGCCGAGTCATAACATCAAAACTGTACTCGCTAAAACTCGAAAACTAATTTCTGGATTTCAAAAATTCAATTCTTTTTGACTTTGTTGATACATGATTGATGGTTGCCCGAAGTTTCAATGCTCTCAGATTCGATTATATGTCTTAATTTATGTTTAAACTGATGTCACTCTAAAAAGTCTGATTATTCGAGTGAAATTCTAGGCCTAGCAAATACATCAAAACTGTACTCGCTAAAACTTGAGAACTATTAGCTTTATTTCTATTATTCCATTATTTTAGACTGTGATAATGTGTGATTGATGGTTGCCCGAAGTTTCAACACTTTCAAATGAGGATATTTACCTTAAAATTAAAATATAAATTGGCTACCCTTTAAAGACTGAAAGTTTCAGTTAAATTCTACGCCGGGTCATAACATTTGTGTTTATTCTATACAAGAAAAATTAAATATGTAAATATTTTTTATTCTTCTGATTTATTTGACACCTGTAGTTTTTCAAGTAAACTTCGTGATTTATTGGGTATTTCTTTTTCGCAAACACATTGTTTTTTTAATAATGGATTTTTCATTATTGAATGTTATCTGATTGTGCATATTAGTCTTGAAGTGTCACACATGTCAGCTGTAATAAACAATGCATGACCATAAAACTTTTGGTGACACATGTTTCTGATGATATCTATGGACCCATACTGTTCTGGGACCAGTAATTCCCTTGGTGATTGCACCAATTAACATCTAATATCGTAAACAAAACAAATTTTCACACAAGATAGCCACTTGATGTTAACTTCAAAGGCCTGCCAAAAATAACAAAATGTATGACATTGAAAAAAAAAATTGTTAGTATTTTTTTTCAATATGGTACATGTTGATATTAATAATATTATGCGATGACATATTAAATTAATAGATAAGCAACGCGCCGAACATCTATGTGCAGCATTAGTAACAAAATTCCACAAAAAAATAAGAAAATCCATAGATCTATCATCTTTAAGATGATTCAGTCATGTTTTTTTGGTGACATTGTCAGTTTCCAACTGTTGTTTGTTGGAAACAGATTAATTGTTTCCATAATCGGTATATTCACCAAAAGTAATCTTAAATCTAGACATTCGTCATGCCATGAGAGAAAGTCTGGGGAAGACGTGATGTAAGCACTAGTGTTATACTCAAAAATAAATTACAGAGAAAAAATATATTAGGCAACTGCATGTCGTGTTTATGTAAGGACAATATATCAACTTCACACCTTCAAAAATAAGTGAGAGGTGTTGACTGATGAACAATGAATGAGGTCTATAAATTTCATTTTTTAAGGAAATTATTTTATGTCGCTAAACAGAATAATACACATTGTACACAAGCATCAATAAAAAATCGGTCATATTGTATAGTCGAAAACAGCAAAGATATATTAAAGACCCTAAATTCTGACAGTTATGGATCAACGTCTCTAATATATTAAATATAATTATAAGTCTTTTTGTTTTCGATAATGTCACTCGCATGCCCTTTCCGAATTATTCATATATACTGTATAATCGACAACACTATCCGGTCTCGTACCGTGTAGACGTACTATATACCGAACTGAGCGATCACGCTAAATATCGCGATTGACATACGAGATATTGGGAGATTTCGCGTAGTTGCCTATCTCTTGTATTATACGTCTCTGGTTGTATATATATATAAATGATTATGGTCATGTATTGTGTTTTACCGCGTAAATATCTTGGTAAAGGGAAGTAAACGATGTGAAAGCGAAAATAAACTGGTTCTCGTTCCATGTTTCATTACTCCAAAGTACGGCAGAGTCAACGGAAACCAGTTTAAGCGACGGCAAGCTCCTAATATAAAAGATTTGTATAATTATTATTTACAGGAAACCAAAGACACGCATTGGTAATTTACGCAGTAAGTTGAGAAAGCAATTTTGATTTTAGTCGTCCTTACTTAAAAATAATCTTGTAGGTGTTATATTTGATATTGTTTCAGATATTATACATTCGTACTCAAAATAACTCGTCCAGAAATCGCAAAATTTTGTGTATGTATTAAATTTAATAATGTTTGTATAAATTAATTCACACGTATTATACGTGCACTACTTGTCACTATCATCAAAATGGGGAAGAGGAAGAATGCCTTTAATTTTTCCAGTGATTAGGAAGGGGCCTAAAGGGGAAAATCAAGAAAAGTTGCATTGATCAGTAAAATGATTGAAAGCGAAATTATTTAACGATGACACAGGACATCATCTGTATTTTTGGGAAATTCTTTAACCAAATTGGGAAAAAGAGGTTTTTTGCATATTGGGAAGTCGGCCTCTATTAGTATTCATGTAAGAAAAAAAGGTTCTGAGAAGAGGCAAATTTGGGGAATATCCCGCTGATCATACTAAAATAATATTTACAATGCAAATAGCAGAAATTTAGTTTTTGGTGAAAAATGGAAGTTTATTTTCCGAGGGGAAGACACTGACGCTCAGTCACTCAGTGTCATTTTCTAAGTAAAAATACCTTGTAGTGTTAACCTATGACTTGATCTGGATATAGCGCTTGGTTAAACAACAAAACTCCACACTCAGAAGCCAGACTTAATTACTAGTGTTCCCACAGACTTCGATATTTGGGGGCACACATATATACCGGTATAGTGACATACCCACTAGTGTCAAATTTAGGGGGTACACAACAAAATTAATGTGGTGACCGGTAGTTGTTTCACCTGCCAAGACATTTCCTCCCCAGACATTTCACACATAGATGTTTCATCTCCATTTTGGGATTGAAATGTCCACATTAAATAAGATTTCACCCTTAGTTTTGTTATGCCAGGTATATTTAACAGTATATTATATTATAAATTATTCTAATTGTTTCTTTTTTAGATGGCAGGTGAAGTTGGAGGTCATTGTTATTGTGGTATGCCAGAAATCTCATCTGTTTATCATTTTGTGTGTGATAAATGCAAGAGAAAATTTCATGAAGGTGAGGGCGCTTAGTAATAAATTGATATTTAATTTATGCACTGCACTTAAATGAAATGATGATCAAATATTAATCAATTATCAATGAAACAATTTTGTTAATCATTAATTTAATCCATTACTGAAAATTGTGAAATAATCATTAATTTGATTGATTACTTTTTCAAGTAATTGACCTCATGTCTGTACTTCAGAGTGTTTAAGGAATGGTCCAGCCTCTGTGTTGAAGGGAGACTTTTTGTTTCATTTCAAATGTGCTACATGTGGAGGTGGTGAGGAGGAATTTTCACGAATGAAATTACAATGGTGAGTCATTAGTTTAATACATAGAAAGTTTTTTTTGTAAGAAAGTGTCTTTCTTGGAAAATAAGCTATATTTTCTCAAAAATTATATTCTCTCCATGTCCAAACAATATACCGGTACTTAAATTTGCACTGTGAATATTCCCATTTGCCTCTTTCATGTAATTTTCCCTCCTTTTACAAGCACCCAGTGGCTTCCCATTATCTAAAAAAAAAATGATTGAAGTCTTTTTTTAATGGACAATCCAGATTTTAAGCCATATGTCAATTTTGATAGTTTGATATAAATAAATGCCATGAAATTATTGTCTTATTTACTAACTCATCGTTATGTACCAAAATTTCTATAAATACGTGTACCTACAATATAAATTATAAATGCATCTGTGGTACAACAATAGAATGTAGGGTTGGCAGGGTTCTCAATAACAGCAGGCTGCAGGCCAATTTAGCCGCTTAGAAATGTGTTTGGGCCTGTTGGGAATCTCAAAAGTTTATAAAATATTGCTAGAAACTGCACCCCCCCCCCCCATAGCAGGCCTGTTTGTCTAGCTTTTGGCCTGTTCGCCACAAACTTATTGAGAACCCTGGGTTGGTAGTGGTTTGCCTATACAAACCTTGATCCTTGTTCTATAAATGATATAAAAATACAGCATAGATGATAAGTAAGCCTAGTTTGAATAGTAAACTATCTGTATATTTCCAGGCTTCAAGTTGTACATCTCACATTGTACAACTTACAGTTAGCAGGTGCTGGTATGTGTGGCTATTTCAGATGGAAAGAAAACATATGTGCTTTTATTGATAAACATTGGACAACATTCTTTGGCTCACACAGGTTCAGAATTACTGCTATCTTATACTTAATGCATTTTAGCATTATTTGTAAGGTTCTTTAAAATAATTTGTTCCCATTTTTGACATTATTAAAAATATTTGAAAAAAGTTTGTTCTTCATGAATTTCCACATTGAATGACTTAAATTATGATCATTAATGTTTAAGAACAATTTGTGTTGTACTTTGCTGTATTGTGTTCTTCTATATCAAATTTATGAACTTGTTTTGCATCCAGTGAAGAATGTACATATAGCTTATACATGTACGCAATACCTTTGCCTCATTCAATATGTTCAATTAGATCACTATAGTCACAGATACTACTTTTAATTTGATTGTTACACATTTTAATCGAGTAAAACGGGTACCTGGGATTTTAAGTGCATATAGGTACGCTCAAGAAATATGTTTAATGCGTATTTTGGGAAAACTATTGCGTATTTACGCAAATACGTCCTTTATCTGGAGCCCTGCATTTTATTAAGAATTTATTACAAATTTGTGTGATAGATATGTCACTCGCTAGCAAATTAACTAGATTTTCAATATCTAATTGATTATTTTACAGAAAGAAAACCTCACTATGGCACGGTACTGTTGCTGGTGTATTGTCTCAAGGTTGTCCTGCTATATTCACATCTGGTGCCCAAGAATTGAAGGAGACAGGATGGTGGAGATTGAATGACTTAAAGCCACCCAGTCCTTACAAACAAGGTTCATTATTTGAATCATAAAGATTATTTACATTTTCTACCATGATGAACTGAAATAATTATGATTATTTCAATCATTTTCAAATACATGTACTTTGTGTGGAAACACACTAGATAGAAGTTTCAGTTGGTTGATTTTAAATAAGTTGAATTTTTTTCTTTTTGAGAACGGACAGCATTTTCCTTTTATTTATCAGTTTACTCTTTTCTTCAAGTAACTCTTATTGATTTAAAAGACTTGCATAAAGATGAACCCTTTATTTCTGAAATTGTTTTGCTTCTTACCAAAATATTAATCTATTCATTAGTTATAAGTCAATGCTTTCTTGTTTTTGCCTTTACTTCATCATGTAAGTTCTATTGTCATTCTCTTTGATTTCTATAGCAACCCCAGTACCAAAGCCAGTACCAAAAGAAAGTCCACCTAGTTTAAATGAGGCCCCTAAAGAAGGGCTTAGAAGTCGTAGAGGAAAAACATCCATACAGTCAGCCATGGAGTTGAAAGCTAAAAGGTCAACTCTGATAGTAAGTGTTAACCCTATAATCTGTTCTTTGTCTGAATTCCCTTATTTATGCCCGCGCCTTGGTCATTCAAATTTTGGTTTCCGAGCGATAAATCAAGAAAAATTCCAAGGATTGGTGTCATATTTTACCAGAAGGTGTATAGTAATAAAATACATGTCAAGTTCAATTTCCATTAAAATTTAAAGATTTTTCACAGGAGTTATGGCCTTTTTTCACTAAGCTCTCAGCAGGGGCATTCATGTCCTCTGGACACAATGCTAGTTTATGTGATATGTTAAAATGGTTTGTATTACCCAGCGGCTGTAATAGTTTACCTTTATCTCCATTGTTATACTGACTGTCTGACTCATGAAACATTCTTTCTCTTAATGTTAACATTTATGGAGACAACATGAGACACTACATAGGAATTATTAACAGGTATTCATCATTTATCAATTAAACTTAAATCAGGAAGCTAAAGAAATGAGAAAAAGAGCCAGGAACCAGGCTGAGAAAAATACAGCAAGTTTACCATCACCATCTACAACACAAACAACAGATGTAGAGAAACCTTTAGCATTCACTGGATTGTTTCCTAAATGTAAGCAAATTTTGGTCAGTATATAACTAAAAAAATGAAGTCAAACTTCTGATTGGTCAGTTTTGAATGCTATGGTTGGTCAGATTGGTCAATTTAAATTAGGGCTGTGGCGAGTACCCGATTTCTCGGGTATTCACAAATCAAATTGAAAAATCGAGTATGAATTATCGTCATTACTAAGATCGTGGTTCGCGATCTTGTTTTTTAACATATTAAAAGTGTATTCTTTGTCATGAAAAATTCCTTTTCTCTGAATAAATCTTGTTTCATCATGGACTACTTTGTTTGCCAAGATGTCCAATCGGTTCTTAAAAATAATGATGCTGGTAAATCAATTAACTGGAAGGGAGTACGTATAAATTTAAGCCATAGACCAATTTATATTGATTTACTTCATTATTCCTAAAAATGTTTTAGCTGTCTTCAGGACTGCAATTTAGATAGGTTACTTGATAACAAAAGATTTGTGATTTGATTTGTGGATCGTAAGTGTTGAATCACGGATTGGATCGGATCGCCACTTACCCAACGATCCACAGCCCTAATTTGAATGGTATGAACCATATGATTGGTTAGTATTGAATGCTCGGCTTTTTCTGTACCATTTTAATATGCCTTTTGTATTAATTCTTCACTGGTTTGGAGTAACAAGTATGTACAACTTTCCTTTTGTTCGTCTATCAATTTGCCAGTTTTTTTACCAGAATACACTATACAATGATTTTTCAGAAGCCATTTAATGTGAAATTTCTCTCTTCTTCCAGCCTTTTTTATATTCATTTTGTCTTATTTTACATACAGTATATCGAAATACATGCCGAAGTATTAAGAATACTGTGGAATCATTTGAATTTGTTGGGGATTTAATTTCGTGGGTCGACTCATCCACGAAGTCAAATCTCCACGAATTCGAATGCAGAGATAAGGCATTTCTTTTCAAAAAACAAAATCCATAAATTTATGTCCCCACAAAATAGCTATTTTAGTAAAAACCACAAAAATTGAACCCAACGAAAATTAATTATTTCACAGTACACAAGTTTGTAATTGAGAGGCCTCAGTTGTAGGTTTTTTGTCATTCTAGTGATGCAGCTTACTTTTATTGTAGGCGAGACTGTGCCAGGGTCATTGATAACTGATCATCTACGTGGTGGACTGGTTACATCTGGTACGAGATCGCTCGTCTCACCAAGGTCAGGGTCACTAGCTGACTGTAGTGATGATGGCAGTAATATATCACAGAGTAGTTATCTGACTGAAAAAGATCTGAAGTTACAAGGTGAGATTTCTTTGATAACTCTTGTTGAAGTTCAAAATGCCAAAGAAACATCTGTAAATTTAGAACTTTCACACTTTTGTTTACCTGAAAAAGTCATTAAGATGCAGTATCATCACAGCCTGGTGGAGGGTGGTTTCTATGTATTTGTAATATTTATACAGGAATACATAAATTTTAACTGTGTTTAGTAGCCATTTGTATTGTTAAATGACAGGTTAGTAAATCAGTTAATTTAATTATTGGTTAATAAGTGTGAAAAACATTGTATCATCATTTTGAACTTTTCTCGTCTTATAATGATGTTATTAAGAATACATGTATAGGGAATTATATTTTATTATGAATATTCACTGGGTTTTTGTGTCACATTTCCAACTTTCATATCAAAACTATATGCTAAAGGAATGTTTGAAAATTCAAAGTTCTAACCAATGAATGTTAAAACACATCAGTTCTGAACTAGTGATGTTAAAGCACTTTTCATTGTATGTCCAGAATTCGAAAAATATTACAGTTTTGAAGCAAATGATTCAGTTAAACCACTTTAATATGACTATGTTAAGTCCTGACAAATTGGATTGAGGGATATTTTATGATTATTTTTCGTCTTTGAAAAGATTATGTTTAAAAAGCAAATTACATTGACTGTGATTGACATATTTCAGATGTGGTTCCTAATTTGTTACTATCTGATGATGTAAGTGTTAATGACGGAGATGATAGTGACCTTGAGATTGACCCTGGTACATTGTCCCCTCCTCATGCGGGATCAGATTTCAGAATGCAAGAATCTCCAACTGTACAAGAAATGCTTTCTGCTATGGGTAATACTTGTTCTATTCAATTACACTAGATTTAATATAATGGCCCCCTTGTTCGAGTGGTAATGGTATCTGACTAGTGGTCACTAGCTCTGTTCTATTAGAGTTGGATAAGGCACTAAATAATCCTGGCTGTTGTTCAGATGTTTAACTTAAGAGAAATGTAGACGTAACAATCATTATGCCCCTTTCAAGAAAAAGGGGTATACCGTAAACGTCTTAATAATGGCGCCCGTTTTATTTCGGCGATATTGGCGGTCAGCATTGGAACCGCCAAATCTAGACCGCGCCAATATAAAACCACGCCAATAATGAACACCGCCAATTATTTTGTCAGAGAAAATTATTGTAACTTTTGTTATCAAAAGGTGTAAGTAACACTTTTTCACGTAACTATTTGTTTGTTTAGTATGTTTGTACATGTATTATTACTTGTTTACTTTCATCAGTTATAGTACATGCATTACATTTATTGCCTTAGGGTAAATCTTAATTGAAACAATGTAAAATCTAAACGATTCAAACATTGCAGCTTATTTGTCACACGATATAAAACTTATATCGTCGGCACAGACTAAATTAATATAATAACAATATGTGTCAATTTAAGTTAAATTATCAAAACAAATAATCACTTTTAGCCATTGTGTTAACTCCTGTTCGATCCCAAGTAATTACCAATGCAATACAATTACCAACACTTTGGTTTTCATGTAACTTATTCTTGCTGTTTATACATTTCACTTGACACGATAGTATTCAGGAGGATATTTAGTAAAATAGTCCAATTATTTCCCTTGAAAATGGTGGAAACTTATTTTCTTAAGTGTTTTAATTTTGGCACCTAAGAAGACAGGACATGGTTTTATTTTGGCAGTTGGGTATGAAACCGCCAAATATAGAACTCGCCAATTCATGAACATCTTAAAAACGTCAAATTTTGCACCCGCAGAATTAAAGACGTATACAGTATTGCTTTGCCCATGTCGGAAGGTCGGTCCGTCCGTCCGTAACAAACCTTGTCTGACTAATAACTAGAGAACAATTTGGCCTAGGATGTTTAGATTAGGTTGGGAGGTTGGTCGTCATATGTAGATGAGCCCTATTGATTTTGAGGTCAGTATATTAAAGGTCAAGGTTGCAGTGACCTTCAGCTAAAAAACCTTGTCCGACCAATTACTAGAGTACAATTTGGCCTAGGCTCTTCAGATTTGGTTGGGAGGTTGGTCATCATATGTTGATGAACTCTATTGATTTTGAGGTCAAAAGCACAGTGACCTACAGTACAAAAACTTTGTCTGTCAAAGAATTAGAGAGTTATTTGGCCTTAGGTCCTTAAATTTGGTTGGGAGGTTGGTCATTGCATGAAGATGACCCCTATTGATTTTAAGTTCAATAGGTCAAAAGTCGAGGTGTTACTATCGAGTTGGCTGTTAAGGGGCATTTGTGTTTCACAAACACTTCTTGTTTTCTATGGTAACTCAAATGGCCATTTAATGATGTTGAAAAGTATATTGATTTCCTGATTTTTTAGACAATATTTCAGCTAACTTGGATTAGATTTTCCAGAATATTACATGTACATGTTGAATTATATATTATATTGGTGTATGCTTTATGGTATTTTGTTGTATTATATTGATTTGGTTTCAGAATCTGATGAAAATGGGTTCATAATAAGATGAATAACATAATTATGTAAATTAAGGTAAAAAGTAACAATAGTTGCATATTTCTGTTATTTTCTATGCTTGTTTTTTTGTGTAAATCTGTTCTTTTTTTTAGATTCCCAGTCATCCAATCAGAGACTATCATTCACAGAAGACAGTAGTTTACAAGATAGTTTCCTTGACAACAGTTGTGTTGAAAGTGTTTCCATGGAAACCAGCAATGCTGATAGTCTGAGTAGTAGTACTAATCTTGGAAATTTCTCTGTTTTAAGCAACATAAGTCATAATGAAAGTCAAGGTATGTACAATCAAATATCTGTTAGTGGCCACTCCAAATATAAGGCATACTGCGAATAAAGGCCATTCTTTTAAAAACTGTCATTGATTATTTAGAACAAAATGACAATAAATGCCACATTATGTCTTTCCCAAGGATGGCCTTTATTCACAGGTTCGACTTTATCTATCTATTTTGTACTGTTTCATATTCTTGCTGATAGTTGATGGCATTTTTTGCTCTACTCTAGAATCTGCAGATTACTACAAGTCCTTATAAACATTATGGACCAATATTATGTTGGGACAAGGTTTGTATATTGTGGTGTATTTGGTCAATCTGATTTTATGCACATAGTTTTGTAAGTTATGCATACTATATATAAGACACATGTCTTTCTGGTCAGTTGGACCATATATTTACCCAAGGATGCCCTTAAACATCAACATTGAATGTTCTGAAAGTTCTGAAGGTAATCATGTAAGATGAACTTAATGCAGGAGATTATTTATGATCTCAGAAATAAATATTTCAAAATGGAAACCTTTCTACAGTGATTGTAGATAACAGAAGTAGAACTCAGGTTGCATATTCATGCGCCCAGCAAGTGATGGCCTCGTAGAACTGAACAAAGTTCAACTGACAAAATGGAATTAATTACAGGAGATGTTTTATTGGTATGTTGTATTATATAGGTGTGGGAGATGAACCGTCATCTGTTGTGGACTCAGAGAGTGATAGTGAGTCGTCCTCATCACAAATAGATCAAAATGAAGAACAAGTTAACACAGACAATACAAATAAAAAGAGAAAATTAACATCAGACAATAAAGTGGAATCCTTTGTTGTACCAGAAACTGAGTAAGAACAGAAATCTTTTGTATATATCCACTATATTTACTGTGTCTATAGCACATAGCACAAGTTAGTTATTTTATAAATTGATACTTGATTTCAACTACCAGCTAGCACTTTGCTAAAGATGTAATGAAATGGAAATCGAGGAGACTTATGTATGGCTCATGTCTGACTAATAAATGATGCCAAGATAATTTGTTCATTCATTCATTCCTTATTCATTCATTCATATAATTTTATATGTTATTATTGTTTTTTGAGGATAGTAATAGTATTTTAGTTATTATATATTCACTATAGATACAGATTGATGAGTACTTATGAAGAAGAGATTTTCCTCAAGAAACTTGAATCTATAGCTAAAGGTTGTTCCTTCCCACCTCATATAAATAGATTAAAAAGAAAACTTAAAATAAGACAGGTAAGCTTGTACATGTATGTATGATAAGAATTATCCTTAGCATAGTAGGATAGAAAAATGTTAAAAACATATTACAGGTAAAAGAAAAATGTCCTTATTCAAATATCTTAAATTGGGAGCTTTGTCTTAATTCCTGAGAAAAAATAGCATGAACGGTATAGTGCTAGATATTAAAACTAACAAACAACAATTTAGCATTTATTTCAAGTCAACTGTCTATTTAGATCAACTAATTTCTGAATATTTGAAAGCATCAGATTGGGTTGCTAATATACTGGCTGTAACAGGGAGGTGGCTGTTGTTTGAAGGTGACCGTTCATGGAGGTTACACTGTATAAACATAAGCACACTCGATGATTCTATTATGTTCTATTATATATTCTACAATCTGTGTTGTATGTTTTAGACCAAGAGAAGTTTAGGATTACAACTGTTTGATTTAGATGCAGAAATGAACAAACTATCACAGCGATGCTTTGGTTTGAATACAGTAGGTCTTCTATGTATATAATATAAGATTTTTATACCTGAAGTGGATATTTTAAAACATTCTAATAATGATATGTAAGATATTTATATCTGTAGTGGATATATTAAGATATTTATATCTGTAGTGGATATATTAAGATATTTATATCTGTAGTGGATATATTAAGATATTTAATGATGATTTGTAATCTTTCAGGTCTTCTGTATTATAAAGGGTTTTCATTAGATGACAAATGTTGAGGGTCAAAAGCGACCCTTGGCTGTTAGTGATTTAAGGAGTCAGCTAAATTTCCCACTATTGTAATAACAAATTTGACCCTTTGGTACAAATTCTCAAGAGTCAGAATCCTTATTTTACTAATTTCAAGGGTCAAAATATCATTTTAAGGGTCACGTGAAGTATGTACATGTATAAGATAATTTATATTGGATATTTAATACAATTTAATGTTATTTTGTAATCTTAAGTACTGATGAATCATATTTCAGTATCACAGATACCCACATTTTTTCCAAAAAATGTGAATTCTTGTTTCTTCTTGTAGGATAGAATTTCCAACATACCATCCAACTGTTATCATGGTGATATGCGTATCCTAGATAAATTCCAGGTAAATTATTATTTGGTAAATGTATTTTTTCTGATAGAACTCCTTGTATATTGTGCATTATACAGTGCATCCACTCCAAAGCAACATCCTTTGGAAGTAGTAAAATTTTGTTGTTTTTTAGAGGTTGTTGCTTTAGAGAGTTTAAATAAATAGTCAAATCGTGAAGTGTGAAAAAAAATGCTGTTGTTGAAGGAAGATTGTTGCTCAAGAGAGGGCCGCTCTGGAGAGGTTGTGCTGTATGTGATCTTCACATTGTATAGATGTCATCAGTCAACAACTTTTAAACAAATATACCCTTGGTGTGCCCATCCAATACTTTTATTAAGAAAACCAACATTTATACTTCCCTAGGCTGTTTACTTCATACTGTAAAAAATGTTTTCCATCTATCAGATTCATAGTGCCAGAAACTGTTTAAAGATAGAATATTCAGCCTTAATGTATCTGGCTTGGTTAAAATCTCTAAAATAACGTAAGACTGAACACTCAAAAATGGTGTTTTATTGCGATAAATACTGCACCCCTTTATCGACTTTTCCTTATCAGCGTTAAACATCTCTAACGTAATGTGCTTTTGATAGATTTCAAAGCAGTTTCCTGTATTTTGTAGTGGAAATGTTAATCTATGTTTAAAAATTTGTAAATTACGTGCGATATTGGTTTATAGAAGACCAATCAAATGTAATATTTGTTTTAAATTATTTGCAATGCACTTTATACAGTGGGTTTATTTTAGTAAATTATTATGGTTTAGTTTTTTAATCTATAAATTTGTGAAACTTGATTTGGCCTGACATCCAAGCCAGATACCTTAATTTCGTCTTTGAGACATAACGTCTAATAGAAATGAATTATATTTTCTATACTTATACTGACTAAATGGCTAAAATCTTACTCATTTTATATGATTCTACAGACTGCTTCAGACAAGATGTTGAGGTCACAAATACAACAACAACCTTCATTCTTAAATAGATTGATAGGTTATGAGGACGATCAGTTACACAGTTTCTGCAGTCCCTATACTCAAAGGTAGTATCATAAAACATTCATGTTTTAGTTTCTGATGCAAATTCATGATTCATTTTTATTCTGATCGGTGACCCATGTCTAAAGTATCTAGTTTTCCTAAATCAATAATAGTTAACATGTTTAACTTTGATATATGTGTACCACAGGGCTGTAGGAACTGGGATGCTTAGCCCGCAAATAAAATCTTGGCTATAATGGTAATTTAAGGGACCCTAACTGATTCTTACCTCCCTGTGGACAAACAAAATTACTCCCTCCCCCCCCATCTGAAATTGCCTGTACATAGATAATGTTTGATGATTAATTATGTGTTGGCCAGTTGGTACTCTATGTACTTATGTTCAATATTGTTTAGTTCAGATCTAATTAAGGTCTGATTCATTTTTGTCTTTATCATTGCTTACAGAATTTTGAAGCCATTTATCAGAAAAGATTATGAAGTAAAACCTTTGAAAATGAGATTATTGGAAGAAATAAAAGCATACCCACATAGGTCTGTATATTTTGTGAGTAATACATTTCCTGCTGTGGTTCTGTTGACTAATTACTGCCGTTGTTATAACAGAACAGAATATATATTTATTTCGATTTGTACGAAGTACATCATTGGTACAAAATGCATTTTAAACACATCTGGCAGTCTGTGTTAGGATGGCAGAACCAGTTTTCATGGTATAAACTAATTATCACCATATTTTTTGCTAAGTAAATGGATAAATTGCATATATAAAATACCACTAATTCTTGTAATACCATGAAAACCTGTTACTGGACCTTACTAAATTGTTATCAATACAGTGATGTTCTACGGTTTAATAACTGTCAAAAACAATGGTTCAATGTAGGAATTAATTCTATTTTTTTTGTTAAAGAAATTAAAAGCAACAAGAGTGCCAGGCCACAAAATACGCCCATCAAGGGGCATAACTCAGAAGTGCCTGGGTCGATTAAGCTGGTTATTGAACTTGACCGACATCTCATGACCATAAACATTTCCACAAAGTTTGGTGAGGATCCGAATAAAACTTTGAATCAGAGAGCAGACACCGTTGTGGACATTGCCCGCCATGGGTGTTCCCATAATACGACCAGTTTTTCAAATGGGCATATAAAAATTAGAATAAAAAATGTCTGGACAAAGTAAAAGTCTTTTGGAGAAACTGCTTAAACATTATCTGTCATTTATGTCAACCTATGAGGTTACAATATGCACTGATGTGTTAAATATTTCAGAAACGATCCAACATGGAAACCAGAACCAAGTTCACCTATTGATTACTGCTATGTTAGACCTCAACATATAGCTTCAGTAAATACATTATGTAGAGAATTCTTCTGGCCTGGCATTGATGGTTTGTTTTGTTCTTTTTGCTCAGTCAGATCTTTTATTATGTATCATTAAATGGCATATTCTGTGAGTTGATGTGCGTCTAAGGTCTGTTGGGATCCAAAATACTGGTATGGCTGTTATTGATGACAAAAAAAACTGAATTTTTAAGAGAAATAGTACGAAGAAGCTGTATTGATACTATGTAATAGATATTTTTCTGTACATGTATACAGGTTTTCATTTGAAGCATATGTTTATAACACATGTACTAAATTGTTCTTTAGTTAAATGCTGCTGTCTATCTTGAGATAACCGAAATTGACATAACTATTCAGGTTGAATCTTTTATAAAATTATAAATGCTGATTTATCATGCTGAAATCACAATAAAATATCAAATAAAAGATGATATTATCTGTTTAATCGAGTTTATAGATAGAAATTTATAATCCAATCTAATGTCAGTTAATGGTTATTAGTTTCAGAATGTCTGCAATATCCAGATTTTAGCTGTATTGTTCTCTATAGGTATGTAAATATTGATGATATTATTTTATTATTAGCAGATATTGTTCAGTATGTTGATTAATATACAGAATATTATTATAGTCATGATAATAAAGAATTACGGAATGTTTTGTAGGAAATGTTATGTAATACAGTCAAACCTGTGAACAAAGGCCACCCTTGAGAAAGACAATGGGAAGCCTTTATTGACAGTTGGCCTTTATTTGGAGGTCATTTTGTTTTAAATAATGAGCTGTTTTCAAAGACTGACATTTATTCATAAGGTGACCTTTATTCAGAGGTGGCTGCTAACGCATGTTTGACTGTATGTGCAACTAAATTCAGGTCTACTTGATGTCTCCTGATTAGCACATTATTTATAAAAAAATTATTTTTTGTTTTTAATGCCTATTAAGTTAAACATGAAAGTCAGTATGTAGTAATGATTATACACTTATGCTGACTTGTAAATAACTGAGCTTTAGATTAATATTTATGCTACATTCCAAATTTCAGGAAAATTGTGATTGGATTTGCTTTCATGGTGCCTGATGTAAAACACAATGAAGCTTATATATCGTTCATATTTATACATCCAGAATGGAGAAGATCCAACATGGCCACTTTTATGCTCTATCATTTAGTTCAGGTAAATTGTACTCATAGGCCATGGTAATGGTGTCAATGTATAGGTATATCCTGTATATCATTGTAGACTTGCAAAACCATTGTTATAAGTATGGTGAAAGTATAAGTATTAAGATAAGATTCAATTTGAATTGTCAAGACATCACAACTAAACAATGTAGGCTTGAACAAGCTTATGAAATAGTACAACGTAATGTATATAACATAGCAAGAGTATAAAGTGCTGCAAAGAACACTGTGAAGCATACAACATAAATACAATGAGTTTTGAGAACCTTATCAATATAAATGTATATCACTGATGATAATATCAACGCAACAGTGGTGAACTTGTTCTTATTTCAATATGAGTTACAACACTGTTGCGATGAGCCCTTGATACGCATTCATGATGTGATCTTAAGATATTATGGTTTATAGAGTCAAATGTAGGAGAACTTTTACAACACCTGCAACTATTGCCTTATTGTCTTTTATGAATAACTTCACGCTATGACATTTGACCTTATATTTAGTTGTTGCTATTAGTCTTGGTAATTAATTACTAAGAATGTCCACTTCCTCTAGGACACTTATTTTTAAAGTTAAAATATAAAGGTGAATAATTTATTGCGAAGTTTAAATTTTTATATTAGTTTTTTTATTCCACATTAGACATTATTATGAAGTGATTTTCTGTTACTTACCCGGTACATATAGGCTGCAATCCTGAAATTAAAGTTTGCATATTTTTTTAATGCTTTTTCTGAAAAAAAAAATTAATATATTTAATAGGTTGTGTTTTAAAGTTTTATCATGCTTTACTTGTTTCAGACATGTATGGGAAAAGATGTTACACTCCATTGTTCAGCCACAAATCCTGCCATGTTACTGTATCAGAAGTTTGGATTTAAACCAGAAGAGTTTATACTTGACTTTTATGACAAATACTATCCGGCTGATTCAACTGAGTGTAAACATGCATTTTTGTTACGTTTGAAAAGATGATAAATTTTGTATGAATTGTATTTTTATTTTGTTATGAACCAATAAATCAATGACATGAATCGTATACTATTTGTTATTGTTTTGTTGATGATTTAATTTTCTGTTTGTCTGATGTTACAAACGACCCATTGGACAGCTATGGTAATCTAAGAGCCAGCATAGAGGTCAGGGAAAGAAGATACAAGAGAATCGGGCATTTATATTCCTACTGTTATTTCGAAATTTTCTAGGTTCATGTTACTCTTCAGAAATGGAGAAACAAAGCCAATACATCCTGCATTAGCTATAATGGAGGTTTAAACGCTTCTTAGGCAGAAAATAAGAATGAGTTTCCTTGGAATACTCCGGCCAAGTCACAAAAATCCGAGCACTTAATTTTTTGGGGGCAATAATGAAAAATTCCTACTTTCCTACCCAGTTCTAAAGTTTTGGGTAAGAGCTCTCCAAACTTTTTATTTTCAGCATTATGAAATTGTATGTAGCTTTATTTATGGGTCATATATATATAACTCATTCAGTCTGATTATATAACTTACAGCTAATTCCTGAGTCAAATAAAAGATAATATTAAATCGATCAACAGTTAATACATGTACATAAATAATGATTACCAGTGCAGAAGACAGCTCGACAGTGATGCACACAAAAAGAAAACAAAATAGGTTTAGCTTGATATTTTTACTTAAAATCTTACATTATTAAATAAAAATTGCAAAATCACAGTTATTTGCATTTGAAAACAACACATGAGCATCAATATAGTATTTAGGTTAAAACAAGGGCCATAACTCAGAAGTGCCTGGGCTGGTTATCGAACTTGACCAAGATCTCATGGCCGTAAACATTCCCATCAAGTTTGGTGAGGATCCGAATAAAACTGTTTGAATTAGAGAGCGGACACCATTGTGGAAGCCGCCCGCCAACCCGCTTGCTGTGGGTGTTCCCATAATACAACTTTTTTCAAACTGTCGTATAATAAAAAAAATCATCATTAATATTCCTCAATATTTAAATGCAGTATTAAGCATATGTAGAAATCTGTATTCACACAGAAACTATATAACACAGGAAGATATTGGAAGAATAAAATAATTGGCAACAATTCCTACGTATCAGAATCAGTGTCTGAATAGGAGCACACTAATCCTAATGAAGAATTCAAATAACTTTTTTCTGCTTTAATATTACTGTTAGAGATCATTTTCTCCTGGACTGCATTATTTCCATGAACATACTCAGTTCTGTTCAGTTCTTCAAAACCTGGTATTTCATTGTCATCAGTCACTGTTTTAGATACAATAGAATTATCTTGTGAATTCTCATTCAATCTGTCTGTAATATCTGTATTGTCCACAATGCAGCTATGTTCAGAGTCTCCTTTGTCGGAGTCTGTAGTTTCAGGTTGAATCGTTGATTGTGCCGAGTTTGTATCAGTACTGGTGTCCTTTGTTAAGTATTTTTTCTTTATTCCTAATGTCTGTTCAGTAATAGCTGGACCGCAGGTTAATGTGTTCATGTTCCTTCTATTGAAAGCATTTGTCCTTTTCTCTGTTTTTGAATCTCTGATTTGCTTCTTTATAAGATCCAGTTTACTTCCTCCTTCTGTTCTGGCAATCTTATTTGGAGATTGGAAAAAAGGCTGAGCTTCAATTTCTTTCCTTTTCTGTGCTTGTTTCTCATCGTAAGCTACAAAGACAACAATCAAAAGTTACATTCTTTATAAAAAATTATGACTTAAGCACTATGTTCCCAAAATTAAACATAGAAAAGTCTTTATTATTAGTTTATTTACCCAGAATTCAGTTGATGGTAGCTCTGATAGAAAGGTGAATGCTTACATGTTAAAGATCAAGTTTGGATTTATAAAAACTGAGAGTAAATATAAATTCTATGGAAGTGCTTTACATTGACTGACAAGACAACACATGTTGACTGTCCCTATACACATCCCTATATCCTCTAAAGAGCATAAGAATATCCCAACATGTCTATGGTATCTGTATGGGCACATAAATATTTGGGGAAAATAATTATAAAAAGATTAAAATTGTTAATCTTGACAAATATTTCTTCTAATGCAAAGATGGCTTACATTCAATGGCTCTTAATTTCATCAAACCAGCTAACTTGATATCTTCCCCAGACTCCTTCAGTAATGGCAAATCTAATGAAGACTTTTCCAATAAAGCAGCATCACGATCTGTCTCCACTTTGATAGCTTTCTTCTCTTCCTGCAAAACATTTACAAATGTACTTCAATAAATACTGGTATCATGTTTCAAAGTTATTTTTTTTCATAAAATTTTATCATGAGACTGCCTTGGACACCATAGCTACTGTAATAATCTTGTGAGATATTTCATAGATTTTTTGCAACTTTGATTCATTTATAGTATTTCACAGCATTTTCATTTCAGAATTGCTTCTTGTTTATTTAAAATGAGATATCTCTTCAATTCACTTCTTATATTATACAAGTACAACGATAATTATAAATATCCAGCTAAAAAGGTCCCATTTACAACTGAATTTCACAATACCCTAGAACAAGATAAGGGTCCATAATAAACAGACTTACTCTAAACTTCTGTCGTGCAATTTTATTCAGAATATAATCGTCTCTCCATTCATCACGTCTTGATTCTAATGAGGTTATATTTTTTAGAGCTTTCTTCCCTTTCTGTACGTCATCTGACCCATGTTCTAGTTTAAACATAGGATCTGTTACCATCTTCTTCTGAACAGCTTTATCTGATAAAATTAAAGAATAATGTTTATCAATACATCAGGGCTCAAAATTAACACTAGCAAACTAGCAAAATGCTAGTGAAAAATAGATTTTACTAGTTCATTTAAGACCACTAGCATTTTTTTGCAAGTGAAACTGAAAGTTTCGTAATAGCTTTATTTTGATGCAATACTATTACATAAAATACAACCTATTTTGTTATAAGTTATAAAACACGAAGATTTCTTAATAACAAATGTTGTGAACAAATTGCTAGCAGATTTCAATTTCGCTTGTTGAAATTTTGTGTACAAAAAAATGCTAGTGGCAAAAGAAGTTAAATTTGAGCCCTGATATATATGACATTTTTGTAACAGTGGTAAAAATTACAAACAGGAAAAAAATACAAATTATATGTATCCTGTACACAAGCCTGTGTTGTTCGGAAAGCTCATACAAATGACTCTTCATTATACTCATTACTGTCATTCAACGAGAGATTATCGATTTTAAAAATATGACTGACACCCATAGTCATGTAATCGTGACCAAAATCAATAATAAAAGATAAATTTTTGAATAAGCAACATGAGGAATTACTTAATGGATTTTAGAAAAATAATAAACATGAAATGTCTGTCAGACATGGATGCAAATGATACACTGATTTTTATATCAAGGCTTACCTTCTGTCTCTATCTGCCCATTTTCCTTAGGATCCCATCTTTGTTCCTTTCTTCTAGCTCCTTCAAGGATCACATAGTCATGATTCTGAAGTTCATAAAATATAAAAACATCTATGGATACTGAACTGTCATGAGTGATGTAAATTGTGAGCATTACATAAAAGAAAATAATTTTATATAATGTTTTCATTTATTTTTCTGTTTAAAACTCTTGATACTTGATTTTTTTCAAATCACCGTTCATATTAAGACATTATGTCATGGCAACACTGTTACATATCATGATGAGTAAAATATGAGTATACAGATACGCAAAATTAAAGAATCAAACTAAAAATTACTCACTTTAGGATCAGTCTGTATATCAAAGTAATTATCACAGAGGTGGCATTTCATCCGAAATTTGTAGATTGGTGTTGTGTAATACATTCCAGTCTTAGATTTCTCAGCATTATATCTAACCCCCATTCCAATATGACTGTTACATCCACCACACCATATGTTGTAGGGCATTTCAAATCTAAAAGTCAATAGAATCAAACGTTTTATATATTGGTTCATAGTAAATTAAGAAACTGATGAATGAATGTGACATAAAAACAATTATATAAGCTGAATATTCTTAAATAATGAACAGTCCATGGTTCAAAACAGTCCATTAAAACAGTGTAGTATACTTGATAGATATATATATATATATATATATAGCCTATGGTGGCTGAATTACCCAATGTCTTGTATTTGCTTTTTCGCAACAATGCGAAAACACTCAGGGACGACAAAGTTGACTTTGATTGTTTAAGAAGGGCGACAATATAACACCAAAAAGGTGTTGTATTTTTGCATTACATCTGCGACAATGCGAAAACGCGAAAGGACGACAAAGTCAACTTGTCCTGTTATCGCATTGTCACATTTTCGACACAAAAAAGCAAATACTGTGTCAAGAATAATTATAATATCAATAATCCATTCTGACACATATTAGTTAGTCATAACACAGACTATAGATTACCTAATAAATAAATTATCATCTTAGAGCACACTTACTAACCTGATAACAAGAATGCCCTGACTAAGCTTCTTGGCTCTGTCTCGAAGGGGATGCTGACCAACATATTTATTGACTGACCCCTTTGAAGGATCCCAATCAGGTGGATAGTACTTGTTTGTAGATTTACGCTCTGCCTAGAATGGATAAAACAACATATACTTTTGTATATAAATCACATTTACAATCAGAAAAGGTATGTTGGAAAATTTATGCTCTTATGAGTATATAGTTCTAAACATGTTTTCTACTAGTTCACATATATTGTTTGTTTGTTTGTTTGTTTGTTTGTTTTGACAGTCAGAGTCATATGAGGCCGACAGTTCATCTAACCTGGGAAGAACCAGTACTACACTCGCTTTCCAGTCAACTCGTACCGTAGTTAACACGTACCGTAGTCAACTCGTACATGAATTTGGTCAACTCGTACAGTAGTCAACTCGTACCGTAGTCAACACGTACCGTAGTTATATATTATGTGCTTGTATCGGCATAAATTTTGAAGAACGTATTTTTTAAAACTTGTTTGTAACCTGTTTTGGAACAAAGACTCATGTCAGGTTTAATTGATTTAGTAATTTGACAGTAAATAATTTATTGGTAACGCAGTTTGGTCAACTCGTACTTTATATATATTCATGTAATAAAACTATGTGAATTGTTGTTTTTCAAGACTTTGTTGCAGGTTAAATGCTTTTTCCTCGGGATAATCTCTGCGTTTTTCATATGTAATACAATGTAATTATTATTTGGGTGTTAAAGTTCATACAAGCGTTTATTTACACGTGCGTTCCGTGCGGTTCTTAGATGTATAATAGGGTGGACAGATTGTGTAATGTTCATTCTAAGTTTTCACTGCTTGAATAGTAAAATAAGTAAGACAGAGTTTATATTACTGAACATGATTATAATGATTATGTAATGCACCTACAGAATGTAATTTGTTTTTGGCATATTATATCCGATGTTTCAGACTACGAAACATTCGAACAAGAAATACAGTCGATCTTGATGTGTCTCGAACTTGATAAGGGATGCTGCATCCCTGACTTGATTAAACATGAAGATATTGAACGGAAATTTGAATTTTAGTTGTTATGTATGACATGTACAAGCTATGCAAAACCATTGTCCTAAGAACCAAGATTTAGAGTTTGACATTTTTTAATTCCATAAGTTAGATAACTTAAAGTGATCGGTAGATAATATATTTTCGTCTGAGCAAAGCGAATTAGAAAGATTCAAAACAACAACGTCGTGTTATTTTGCTATACCAGTTCTATTTTCACTTATAAAAATATCTTTAAGTACAGGATTAATTCCATCTTTTATGTCACTTTCAGCTGACCAATTATTTGCAAAAAATTAAATCGAGTAAATCAGGGCACATCTTTACAGATAAATTTTTTTAGAACAGAACATAACTTTATTCTCTCAGGTATGTAACATACGTACAGTGTGAGGAAAAGAAATGAATTAGATGAATATATTTTTGATGAGGGAGAATAACTCAAAATAATTAGACTGTTGTAGTATAAATATAAACGAAACTAGTGTATAAGTATAACAATATTAAAGAACATGTAACTCACTGCGATAGTAATGTCATTTAACATAACTTACCCTAGTATGCACTTTAGGAAGGATATATTTGTTTGTTTGCTGGACGAGAATAAATACAATGGACTGAGTTATAAATTCTAGACGTACATAAATTACAGAGAAATTGAACAGAATGTGGTAATGAGAGTAAATCACAAAACAATGATGCATATTGAGATGCTAATGGAATCACATGATTTGATTTCTAAAATCTGAATTTTGACATTATTAGTTAGCCTAGGCGAACATTATTTGTACTATTAATCATTAAAATAAAATACAAATGTAGTAAATAAAACAATACGATTAATAATTCATCAAAATTGTTCCTCAGAACGTTCTATTTTGCATTATTAAAAAAAATAAAAATAAAATTAATGGAGGGACTTACTTATCATTGGCTAACAATCAAATTATGATAGATTAATTGCCTTTTCATTTGCTCATAATGCAATTATCTGATGTGTGACAAATACCAAATTAAAGAATCAAAGGGATTAGCAAATGCCGCATCATTTAAAATTGCGACTCATTATATGCATCTCGATAATTAGTTGCAGTTTATCCTTATATTATCAAGTTCAACAAAATACTGATTTAATTAAGCATGATTAAAATTCTTTATTCTGACCACTAAACACAATTAACGCTTTGAACAACACAAACATTCTTTATGTTATAGTATCATTAATTTTATTATAAATTGTATTGTAAAGTTTATAGAATAAGTCGGTATGCTGACAATTAAAATTATTTAACACTTTAATAAAAGATTCCATTAACAAACACATTACAGTTTGTTTCTCGGACAACAGCTATAATTATAACAGTTATTTTAAATTTGACCAATGTATAATCATGTGCACAATTAACGTTAATCACAATTAATGCTATTGAACTCCAATTATATATTCCATATTCATGTTGTAAAATTTCTTATCAGATGTCTTCTCAAATGCATTTTCCTGTCCAAACCATGATTTCGAGATTATTCTTCATATATAAAGTAATCCTATAACATTTATACTAAAGGACGAATTGACTAATGTACGAGTTAACTTGGTAATGTACGAGTTGACCACAGATACGGTACGAGTTGACCAAATTCATGTACGAGTTGACTACAGTACGTGTTGACAACAGTACGAGTTGACCAGATACCCTACACTCCCATCCTCCATAAGTAACTGCCTACTTTCTCACATAAATAACATTGGACGGTAGCTGGGCTCGAACCCATGACCCTCTATTTAGTGTCTCGCCGTCACAAAGTTGAACGCTGTCTAATTAGTTGGACTAGTTAAAAACAAACATGAATTAAAGCATGCTGAGAATTTGCTCATATAGTCTAACACATTTAGGGATCAGACATTAATTTAGAATATCTCTTGACTCTTTAACATGTTTTGTGAAAGATCAGAACCACTTGTTCAATTTGTTTCACTTTCAGAACGCTTCATACTATCCCGGATATAGTGTCAGTGATACCAAAGACCTATGTATAGGTCTTTGGTGATACTATCAAATGACTTCAATGATAAAGTTCTTACCATTTTATAAAATTATTCGGTAAAGTCGACGTAGGAACAATGTGAACAAAATTAATGTTTGTTATTATAGAACGGGAACCAACTCAAATTCGAAACTACAGTTATGAAGCTACAAGTAAAATTATATGTTAACGAATTTTATATTTGTTGAATAAAATAGTAACAAAATATATCGAAATGAATTTATTACTCATAAAATATTATTCAAATATTACTATTTTCATAAAATTATATTCATTATAAAATAGTAGCTTTTCTTTATTAGTTTCGTAAATTAAAGGGAAGTAACCGGAAGTAACTTGTTTCATTATGACAGCAGAGTTCAAATAAATTATAATGGGTGTGTATAGTCTTATTTTGTCTTGTAACAACTATTACGGACATTTTTGCTGCTTTTATTTAATGCAATTCATTTTTCTGAAGGGTCACAATTATTTATTTGAATAGTTATCGTTATTTATTGCCCTTTATTAAAAGAAACATGAAATGGTAGCTAGCCTCTCTCACTCGAGTCTAGAGTCAGGGTTTCCACTGACCATTATATTTTTTCCGCCACATCATCCTGAATGACGTATGGGGGAGGGTCCGGGAGGGGTATCCCCTCCTGGATGTTGATTTTTTTTTCATTTCATACATGCAAAGACACAATTTCCAGTGTATCTGGGACATAAAATGTATAAATTGAAGTAAAAATGAACAGGAAAAAAGTATGCTTAATTTAATGTTCTACTGTACAAACAGAGGTGTGGAAATATCATATCTTTCTACTCATTGCCGGAAAGGTAGACTTGAAAATCTTGGTTGTCCGAAACAAAAATCAACATGTCCAAATCAACTATCAAAATAACAGCTGTCCTATATAATCTGATTTTTTTAAATAATCTTTTCTAGATCCTAGTCTATCTAGGTCAGTTTTAATCACATTCTGTTGCTCAGATTTTGTCTGGAAACCAATATAGGCCTAAACACCTGGCCAAAGACTTTTATGACATTCACTTATTTGTGAGTTGTGTCGTTTGGTAGGAAAGTAGATGAATCTTTCACAAAATTTACAGATGGTTACTTCAATTTCTTTGGCTCTTACCCCTTTTATCTTGTTGAGCCGCAATAACATCAAAATTGAAATCAACTTTTTTATAAATTGAATTATGATTTTCATAAGACCATCACTACTGTCCTGGCAAATGGATATTTCATCATGAATGTGTGCCACATGATTAAGTATCAAGGATAAGATAACACAATTAGAACAGGCTTACATCAAATACCAATAGATGACACATGCTTGCAACGTGTAGTGCAGTTATCCGAAATTCTTTGTCATCCGAAAATTCGTACACTTCATGAAAATATAAGTGTAACGACTGTTCTTGGAAATTAATGAGTCTTTGATATTTTGTTGGTCATAGTGCTTAATGCAACATAATAATGTCGTAAATATTCCATAAATACTATCAAAACGTGATTATCAAGTAATTTAGTGTATAGCAATATTTGGAAAATACGATCCGGACCGTACTGTATGGTACGAACTTTATTCAATACCACTGACGATACAGAAAGTAAGAACTCTGGATTTGTCATCTGCATGCGCAGATCAACATCATACCATAAACAATCACTAATTGTTGTGAAAAATAAGGGTCAGACCTGCAACAATCTATGCCTCTCGGCAATCTCATTATTAGAGGTGCGAAGTTGGTGATGCGAATCACAATCTGGATCAACACGCGACGGCCGCAGGCAGTGGGATTATTGATTTTCACGACTGATTAAAACATTGAATCAGGACTGTTAAGGTAGATAATGAAATTGTGACCCAAAAATGTTTATGCTTGTTGAAAGTTTTTTTCGCCACTCATAATTTTTTTTCGCCAATTGCGTATTTGGCGAATGGCAACGGAAACCCTGAGAGTAGATATCAAATGAAAGAACTGATTAAGAGTAAGACTATAAGAGTTGTTTTTGTGGATGTCAGACGTTATGTACAGAGTTGTTTTCTTTATTTTTTGTGAAGTACCCTAGCCCTTAATATTGGGATTATGATTGCCTAAATGTACCAGGTTTAACATACCACTTAGTTGGATGTATACTGGTTGTCCCTATTACCACCTGCCTAACTCTTTACATACCTTAAAATATATGACAGTGCAAGTCTGCAATCATACAACCATTTAATATGCTTGAATAATGCTTCTTCTTGTCGAAAAACATAAAAATACCTTCAATATTATAACAATAAAATAATACATCAACAGTTCGCATTCCTTGACGCACTGACGGCCATATTGATTTTTGCTCGGTGACCTTATTACTATTTATTGGCCAATCAAATGCGAGATACATAGACAGTTATGCAGGAAATTCCTGCGACAGTACCAAACTCTAACCAATGTGCGGACCATCTATCATTTGCTGAAATATCAAAACGGCGTTTTAAGTGATAAAATGCATTAAAATGCAACACATTTATTTAGGAGTGTTAATTTGAATTGAATTCAAATTTATGACAGTATGAACGATAAATTGACTTCACTGCAGAAATGACATAAATCATTGATGAAAATGTTTGAATGTCATGGTATGCAATGTAAACAAATGCTAGTCAGAAACGGAAGTGGAGGCAACATGCATACAACAGGTGCCAGTCATTGTTATTATCTGGGCACCTGCAGAAATAGGGTCACAGCGGTAATAAGCATCAAGGGATAATACTAATAAACTATATTTGTATTCAACAGTATTATGAAAAACGATAATACTTCTGAAGAAAATGATGAAATAAAAGTGCTTGTTACGGTTATATTCGCACCTAATTATCACCAGTTGTCAGACAAAATACTATAATGTGTATATATAATAAAACATTAATAAGACTTTGAACTATTACATTTAGGTTCTGGTATGTTAGTGTAATGGTACATTAAGTCCTGCACCTGATTTTTGTTTGTACTATGTAGTGAAGTCACTTTGAGATTTTACTACGTACGTGACAGTCGTCATCTGAATATTTAATTATTTTTATCATCTCTTCATTTTTATAAGTACTAGTAGGAATTTTTACTGTACATTTCATGTCACTTATAAATAGAATCATCATTTTGTGATTAATATTTTAGAAACATCTTGCACTACAATAATCATGTACATAGTTTCAGGTTAATGATTATTGTTTTTAGACCTTAGTGAGTTTTAGGCAGGGACCTTGTTAGAAAAGAGCCTTTCATTCTATTGTTTGTTGCTCACGTAGATGACTAAAAGTTATCTTGAGATTATTCTGATAATTTATGATATGAATGAATGAGTTTAACATAGTGATGAAATTATCCATTCACTATTGTTATATCGATATTGAAAATTACGAATATTTTTTATATCTCTCAATTCATTAATAAATTAGTACTACTTCTTTTTGCTGATTGTATTGATAGCCAGTCATAGATAAACATGTTTGTCCCCTTTTAACGGGAATGTCTGGGTTGAGACCGAGGCTTTAAACCAGGGGTATGACTGAATGATTGGTATATACCAGAAAATCAGCTTTTAAACTGGACTGTTGCTGGTCTAATGGAAATACTGTAGTGAAATTTGTTCTTTTGACTCTCCAGATATGTATTATGATTATATATTTACAGCGTGTATGGGGTGTTGTAAGGCCATGAGGCCTCGTTTTAAGAGGCTGGTTGATGACATTTTCCCAGTCAACCCTGAGGTAAGTTTGATTTACATATATCGTCTTACTATTGGATGCCTTTTAACATGTTTTTCCTTCTGGCATTAATATTGCCCTTTCTTACATTTTAGTTGTTTTATGAATTGGAAATGACGAAACAAACTTTTTGGTTATATTATTGTAAACAAGGTGTAACCTTGAGTCAATATCCAATAAATGACAGTAGTTGTGACATATATGCAGTACACTGTAACAATAATACACCCTATTTAGATGTCTATAATGTGCAGGGGTTTTCCTTATTTTACAGTTACAGCCTGTAAAGGGCGCCTTCTCTGAAAATTTCTTGGAAATCATGCAATTTTTCCAATTTACACCTCGAAATCTCATTCCCCAAATTGTTTTCGGGCAATAATTTTTTCCCAAAAGAGGCTCCAACTGCTGTTTCATCCAGTCATTCCCACATTAATTTAAGGGTTAGGGTACATTCCACAAAATGTAAAGAAGACCCCTGATGTCACTGTCTTTCTCTAACTAAGTCCCTCACAAGTAACATAATTATATTTATATCATAAATTCATCCAACAAGTCAAAATAATTACGCTAGCCATATAATCCCAATTGATTCAACAGTCCTTTTTATTAAAATTTCCTCTAGGCTCTGTTGCTCACATTCATACCATCCAGTTCATAAAAGTATTACCATTTAGTAATGATTAACATAAGACTCACTCACTGTATGTTTCATTCAAATTGTACCTTTTTGGTCTAAGTTTTGTCATCTAGACTACTAAATTATATGCTTTAGAAGTTAAATTACAGATGAAATTCTTACTCTTTGGTGGCTAAATCTATAAATCAGACACTGTTCAATGTTTTTTGTTTCCTTTTTAGGATGGTTTAGTGAAAAACAACATGGACAAACTGACCTTTTATGCACTTTCTTCTCCTGAAAAACTTGACAGAATTGGGCAGTATTTAGCGAGTAAACTGAGTCGAGATGTTGCAAGAAGACGTATATCGTAAATAGCTTTTTATGTATTATGACTTTTTTATATAATAATCATAAATTTAATGTTGGTAACATTGCTGATTTCTTTGTTATCTTCAAAAATGATGCTTATATTTCATGTATAATCAGATCTGTGCACAGTTGACCTTTATTTAGCAGTTATGTATATGTACTTGAGGCCCTGCCTCTGAGGTTGAATGGGTTAAGGTCGCTGATTTCAAATCACTGTAACCTCTCACTGATAGAGTGTTGTGAGTTCAAGACCTGCTACCGACCATGTCTCTTTATGCGAGAAAGTTGGCATTTACTTACGGAGGATGGGATTCTAGTACTGGTTCTTCCCAGGAACAACGATTAGAGGAACTGTCTGCCTCATAAGACTCTCACTGTTGAAAAGGAGCGAAAAACCCAAACAAACTTGTAAACAAATGTATTTGGTTTACTGTATCAATAAACATATTCTTAGGAGTGTTTTTTTGTTGTACGCAATTGGCCGTTACATCAAGTTTGACTGTAGATACCGGTAACGGCTAGCTGATGCATAAAACTGATGGTTTATAAACTTTATATTATCATTTACCCTCGTGAAGAAGTCCTCCATTTCTTGTATCTTTCTTTATTTCAGTCTTGTAAAGATAGCTATGGATGCTTTAGATCAGTTGCTGGTCTCTTGTCATGATTATTCCTTGAATTTATTTGTGGAAAGTTTTCTTAAAATGGTGCAAAAACTATTAGAGTGTGATGAATTGGAATTACAGATTTTAGGGACGTCATCAGTAAGTCAGTCACTTTAAATATTGAATCAAAATTTGCTTTTGAGCTGTTTTTATGGTGAAACATTATTGAGGTTCTTTTATTTTGTAATTATGACAACTGATGACCAATGGCTATGCTTAACATCAGTTTTCCAGCCTGATTGGAACATCTGTTGACAGTGGACCAAAAAGATAAATACATGTAAAAGGAATATAAAATTCAAAATCTGAAAAGGAATTTTTCAATGTATGTTTTTAGCTCACATGTCACAAAGTGACAAAGTGAGCTATTAGGATCACTCTCTGTCCGGCTTCGTGCGTCGTCAAACTTTATGTTGTGACCACACTAGGGGCCACATTTTTGGCTCAATTTTAGCAAACCTGGGTCAGAACGTTAATATCAACAAAATCTCGGACGAGTTCGATATTGGGCCATTTGGGGTCAAAAACTAGGTCACCAGGGCCAAATAAGGGAAAACCTTGTGAACACTTTAGAAATCACTGTTTTGACTGTATCTACATGAAACTTTGTCAGAATGTTTATTTTAATAATATGTAGGTAAAGTTTGAAAATTACTGTTTTGATTGGATGATCATGTAACCTTGTCAGAATGTTTGTCTTCATAATATCTTGGACGAGTTCGAACATGGGTCATCTTGGGTCAAAAACTAGGTCGCTAGGTCAAATCTTATGAAAAACCATGTTAACACTGTAGATTTCACAGTTATTATTGGATCTTCACCAAACTTTGTCAAATCGTTTGTTTTAATGATATAACGGTCAAGTATAAATATGGGTCATCTGGGGTCAATAACTAGGTCACCAGGTCAAATCTTAGGAAAACTTTGTTAACACTGTAGATGTCACAGTTTTAATTGGATCTTCACCAAACCGTGTCAAAATGTTTGCCTCAATGATATGTAGGTCAAGGATGAGCATGGGTCAGTCGGGTTCAAAAACTGGGTCACAAGGTCAAATCTTAGGTAAAAATCTTGTAAAAGCTCTAAATGTCATGGTTTTTTGATTGGATCTTGGCCAAACCTTGTCAGATTGTTTGTCTTAATGATATTAAGGACAAGTTCAAATATGGGTCACCTAGGGTCAAAAACCAGGTCACAAGGTCAAATCTTAGGAAAACCTTATTAACACTGTAGATGTCAAATTTTGATCGTATCTTCACCAAACCTAGTCAGACTGTTTGTCTTAATGATATGTGAGACAAATTCGAACACAGGTCGTCTGGGGTCAAAAACTAGGTCACCGGTTCAAAACAATGTTTTAATGAGTGAACAGTGATTGTCATGTGAGCGATATAGGGCCATCTTGGCCCTCTTGTTTCTGAATGAATGATGCCATGTAACTATTGTTTTCTGTTCTTGGTTTATTGTTGGTACTGGTACATAATATTATCATTTTTATTTCAGTTTGTTAAGTTTGCCAATATAGAGGAAGACACACCGTCCTATCACAGACGTTATGATTTCTTTGTATCCAAGTTTAGCTCTATGTGTCACAGTTGTGCTGAAAGTGAAAATGATAGATCAAAGTAAGTAAACAGTGGTCAACTTTATATACTTGATCAATGTCTGGGACAAGTAAAATTGTTTACATGAAACATAGTGCAATATGGCTATTTTTAAACATTTTTGATGGTCTTAAAACATGAATGTTACACTTGGAACTAGGCAACAAGTTTGTGTGTTTAAGTACTGGGAAAGTTAAGATATAGCTCAAGTAATTCTCAATCCTTACAATTATAAGGTCAGTGTCAGTTGTTGATGTATTCCATAAAAAAAGAGAAGCCCTCTGTTTATGCTGTATTTGCTGGCCTGTTCTATATGGAATTTCTGATTTGAGACTGAGGCAAGATGCATGTCCCTTAATTGATGAAAATACATCTATCAATGATAGATGAGATGATCAATCAATGAGCTCTGAATCAAATGAAGCATTCTTGATTTCATTCATTCATTTATACAGTTAAGAATTACATGTAATTTCAAATATTTCTAATACATATTAATGAACACTTAATTGTACAGTTCTCGGGGCGTCCCGTGGTTAAAAGTCCATGGATAAATTTTATGCCAATGTAAAGCTGATATTTTCAAAAATCATGGATATACACGTTGAATCACATTGATATGAAATTTTATCTGTGGACCTTTTTTTGCACTCATGAGGCCCTCAGGGACTGTACTAAAAGGATTAGTTAGAATCATTGCTAATCATATTTAAGACATTTTTTTTTATCTAGCATATTCCATTATAAAATTCTGATGTATTTTATGTTTATTATGTGTAGCTAGAGTATTTATGTAAACAAATTTTGTATTTGTGATTATCAAGGCTTATTATGAGTGTCCGCAGGTAAGATATATGTTAGTAAAATGACTTGAAATGATTGCATGAACCAATATAGTCAGTGTGACATGAACAGTGTATAGAGATGAATGACTTAATGTTTAAATGATAGGAAGAGAGTTTTGTGAATAAGTGTTCAGTTGTCAGATGAAAATTAATCACAATTTAATTTATGCTCAGAATATTAAAATAGTAATCGGCAAGAATGAAAAGTTAGAATTATAGAAAGAATCTTGGTGTAGATTTCTAACTATAGTTCCCTTATAATTTCTTTGATGCCATAGACAATTTATCGTTCTTTATCAATGGGAGGAAATTCCAGCCCTTACAAATTCTAAATTTTCTACAATATCTTGTGAGGATAAGTTTGGTTTTATTTTGGTGTGTGTGTCCAGTATAAATATATGTTATGATATTAATAAAGCATGACCCATCATTGTGAGAATTTTTACATTTACAGTGTACATGACGCGATGTATAAAGTTTACATCTATCGTATATTCACTACTCCAGTCTATGTGTATATATTTATTATCATCTTTTGTTTGTTTATTTTTTCCTTCACCAATTGAATGATTTTTGTCCATCAAACATCACTTAGTCCTGAATGCATGATTACAATATTAGACAGTCAATACATGTATAATTTTCACTTTATGTTTACTGATTTCTTCTTTATATCATAAACTAAGATTATCATTTATTTTTTAATCATTTTCAAGTATGCAATAATATTATACAGTTAAACCCAAGAACAAAGGCCACCTTTGGGGAAGACAAAATGTGGCTTTTATTGACCTGTAGGTGGCCTTTATTTGGAGGACATCTTATTCTTAATAATTGATGACTATTTTTACTAGAATGGCCTTATTCACTGGTTGGCCTTTATTTGGAGGTGACTGATTTTACTGTATATAATTTGTAGTTCCTTTGTATTGGTATGCAATAAAATTTTGTTTGTATTTAAGTGACTTATTAGCTTCCAAAGTATAGTATTGTTTGTCTAATCATAAACATATCAATGCAAAATACTGCAAGTCTGGTATGGTTGGCAAAAATATGATTGCTAATTTTAGTGAAAGAATCAGTGGCCCAGTAGACTGCAACTATGTTTATGTATGAATCACACATTTTTGCTTTAAACAGATTTTGTTTTTGAATATTAATCAAAATGATTTGTGATAAATAGATTATGACGTATAATGAATTGAAGATTGTATAGCGATTAAGTGCATAAATATGACTGTGAGTGTTCCTGAAACAAGGTGATTGTTTTAACATTGAGGCCTACATTACAGAATTAGAACAGCTGGATTGAAAGGCTTACAAGGTGTTGTGAGAAAGACTGTCAGTGATGAACTACAAGTAAATATTTGGGAGTCTGTTCACATGGATAAAATAGTGCCATCATTACTTTACAACATGCATGATCCTGGGTAAGTATAATAGTACTATGTGTATAGAAGGCCGAGAAAAATAAATGCTTATTTTTTCCAAAAGAAAATTAAGAATGAGCGTAAATATCAGCTTGACATTGGACTATCATGCATTGATTTTGTAATTGATTTATTGATGTTGGAATGATTTTAACAGTTTTGGATAATGCTCTTTTGACCCACCTCCGTGGTCAAGTGATTAAAAATAAACGCTACAGAAAATTAAGAGAGAATGTAAATATTAGCTTTTACTAGCCCTGACATTCAAATTATCATGTACAGATTTTTTTTTTATTTATTGATGTCTGAAGGATTTAATGATAACCTCTTAATAAGATGTTCTTTGTTACCATTTACTTGTGATATTGTCACTAAATATCTAATTTTACCATGAATTGTTCACAATTTAAGTAAATTTAAAACAAATTTAGATAATGCTCTTCTGACCTGCCTCCGTGGTCGAGTCGTTAAGGTTGCTAACTTCAAATTACTGTAACTTCTCACTGATAGAGAGTCGTGGGTTCGAGCCCAGCTACCGACTATGCCTCTTCATGTGAGTAAGTAGGCAGTTGCTTTCGGAGGATGGGAGACTAGTACTGGTTCATCCCAGGAAAGATAGTTAGGTGAACTGTCCGCCTGATATAACTCCGACTATTGAAATCCAATGAAACAAAACCTACCATAAATTGTTTACTTTAACACAAATTTAGATAATGCTCTTCACCTACAGATTTGCTCCTGTTGATCTGGAAAGTCCTAAAGATGATGAACACCCTGCACAAGTGGCTGAGACAGTATTCAGGGATCTTGTTTGTAGAGCTAGTTTTGGAAATCTCAAACCTGTGTTGAAACCAATTCTTGTGTGAGTGGTTCTTAATTTCTTTATTTTTTTGCTTATACATGTATTAAGTTACAATAAATGGTGAGATTTTGTGTTTGCCTTGTGAATGCCATCATTTTGTATTGGTTCTCCTTATATACTTTTAGTATACTTTTAAGTCAGTTTTTAACCTAATATTTTTTATGATATTTGTTTGTAGGTGAGGGTTAGACCTTGTTCTTAAATTTTTTGTGCTTTAAAAATAGTTGAATTACTTTGTCAGTGTCAGGTGTATACATGTGAGTGTAATATGTTAAAAGTATGTACAAAACTAATGAGTCATTTTAAAGATGATTGCTACAGATTGCTACACTTTTCACATAGACGTACAGGCAGAATGAAAACTGCCACATAGAATTTATTTAAACTCTGCATGATCATATTCACAGCAAATATTAACAGAAACATTTTAATTTAAAACAAAATGGGGATCTCTGTTCTCGTTTTTGAGTTATCCCTTGCCCTTGTATTTGAAAATTTTGCTTGTTTTATCATGGGCTTTCATTCTGCCTATAATGTCTATGTGAATACTGTAGCAAACTGTAGCAAATGTGTTTCAATTTACAATTGTTTACCAAAAATGTGTGGATTGTCAAAACATTTCTATCTATAATTTGTTTATTACAGACATATGGATAATCACAAGTTATGGTCACCACCTGTGTTTGTCATTCGTTGTTTTAAAATTGTCATGTACTCTGTGCAGGTTTGTTGTTTTATATAACTGATTTGACATACCGGTAGTTTAACTTTTAGTTACCTGTCTAGCTCTTTCTAATGAATAGGATAAAAATGTTAACATTTTACTGCAGAATATCTTAAGTAAATTAGGGAAGACAAATCATTGGTTCTGACCTGGCATTGAACCTACGACCCCAGTTCTATAAGTTGATGTTCAAACACATTGTTTAAGGTTTTGCAACCATGGTTCAGTGGTTGGTGCGGTGGATTTGTAATTTGCGATACAGATTTGATGCCCAGTAGCAGCAGGTCATAGCCTTCCGTGTAAATTTGACAACAACATTGATTTCCTCCATATGTGGAGAAGTTGCCAGTTCCTTGTGGAAGGGTAAGTTAGTACTGGTTAGAATACTGTCCAGGAAAACTTATTAGGTGAATGGGCCACTGCATATAACTGAAAAGTTATCGTAAAACAGAAAGATTTTGCCTAACCACATGGCTGTTGGATGTTACTCTGGCGTGTGCTATATTTTGTGTCTGTATTAGCCAAGACATTATTTCTATTATTGTAATAGATATCTTATGTAATTTTCTCAATTTCACACAGGAAATAATACTTTGTTATTATCATTTCTATATTTTTCAGCAACAATATGCCTATGTTGTTGTACAAACCATCATGTCCCATCTAGATACACATGTACATGATAGACCTGATATTAAAGCTGCAATAGTGGATGTCCTCTTTCAGACAGTTTTAATAGCTGCTGGGGCCTCTGTGGGTAAGACATTGTCCTATTATATAGTTGTCTGAGAATTTAACTCTACATTCTCTTTGATAATTCAAATTAGAGATTATTTGATATAGTTTCTACATGCAAGCCAGTATGGATTCCCCAGTTTTAACACGCTTTGGGCCTAAACCAATTTAATGATGGCAGAAAATAGGCTCTTTCAAATCGATTTTAGAATTATTTGAAAAAGGCAGGGTGTTAGCCTTTAAGGTCAGGGTGCAATATTGCGCTGAAAAGGGCCAGCTGGAGCCTAGGAAATTATTTAGATCAGTAAAGGGGAAACCTGGACTAGACAGTTGTCTTTATGGATATTTATCATTTTAGTGTAGTTTTTGAAAGGGATTTTCTATTAGTGATTGATAACACACAAAGGTGCTGTTAATTCCATATGGAAAATTAGAAGAAGGAATGAATGTATGCATTGAATATGTCCTAAAGTGTCCTGATTGTTACTAATTGTTTGATGCAATAAAACCCCTGAAAACTGGACCCCTTCCAGTTTTCTGTCACAAATTCATAGACTGATAGTGTTTGTTGCTGATATCTTTTAAGGTCCATCAGTGCTGGATGTATTTAATACATTAGTTAAACATCTAAGGATCTCACTTGATAACAAGAGTTCTAATGAGGCCACAAGAGCTGAGGAGAAGAAATTTGAAGAAGCAATTGTTAACACTATAGGTTAGTATGCATGTATGTCATTTATAGGGGTGCAACGATACAGCATAATCCGTATTGCGATATATTGCCATACAGTCGACCCATATCGCAATACGTATTGCAATACGATGAAGTAATGAAAAACACAATAAAATTGAAGTTTTTCACACTGCATCAAGATAGGTTTATCAGAAAACGGCAAATAAACAATGCTTTGTTATTCAAAGGGATGAATCGGTCTTCATGTAATTCAATGGAATATGTGCTCAATTATTAAAGAAAATATTGCGGTACATGGATGTATCATACCGCAGTACGTATCAGCCCGACGTTGTATCACAGTATACCGGTATATCATTGCACCACTAGTCATTTATGTATTTATTTTCAGTTTTATTTGAAAAATTCTGTGTGATAGGATTTCATTTCCTGTATCTGATTTTTACTTCTATGTTCAACTTCTTCCAAAGTACATAATTTATACTTTTATTTTAAATGTCTTCATAGGAAGAGAAAGCCTGAGGTTAACTTAGTTTGTATCAGTAGAATATTGCTTGAATTGAAGGTATACATACCTGCAAACATACCGCTGATCAATTTTTTACTGGGGTTTAACACCTCACCAATAAATGAAAATTACGACTTCCATCTTTGAATGCAGAATCGCCGACCTTCAGTAAACCAGCTGGTCAGCTTCCTCACGTATGAAATGTGTCTGGTCCTTGCTAGGATTCAGACTCGCAGAGATGAGGGTCTAGTGACAACTGATCACAGACCATAAGTACTGGACCACTGAGGCCTTGCTGATTATTTATCTCCAACTGTTGTTGTTCTGTTTATCTGTTCTTAAACAATTCTTGTTGTTTATTGTAGGTCAGTTTGCCAATAATTTACCAGATTATCAGAAGATAGAGATTATGATGTTTGTTATGGCGAAGTTTCCACAGTTTACTCCTGATGAAAATTATGGGTAAAATTCTTTCTTCCTTCTGAATTTTAAGATACCTGCCTCCGTGGTTGAGTGGTTAAAGTCGCTGACATCAAACAAACAAATCTGACCTTAATTATATTTAATGAAGCTGTAAATCTGCTGTCCATATATGTGCATAAATTCTGTATTTGACATTATGTTAAGATGGTTTAAACTGTTTATTCTTAGTGTTTGTATTTTCAAGTCAAAAGAGGAGCAATTTAAAACCTGGGCAAACCTTTTTATCAGGGTATGAAATCAACTATGAAATTATTTTGAAAGCTGCAGTATCATCTTATGTATAGTGATGATGGTACACATAATATTATCTGTGTGTTTACATACTTTTTGTATGTTTACTTTAGAAATTAATTGATTATATTTATAATTTCAGAATCCAGATGGATGCACAGTTGCAGACATTGCTTCTAAAAACTTTACTTAAAGTAAGATATATATGTATTTCATTATTATGCCCCCCTTTTCAAAAAAAAATGGGGTATATTACTTTGCTTATGTCAGTCTGTCTGCCGTAACCAAATCTTGCCCAGGCAATTACTAGAGAACCATTTAGCCTAAGCTCCTTAGATTTGGTTGGGAGGTTGGTCATCACATATGTATGACCCCTACAGATTTTGAGGTCAGTACATTAAAGGTCAAGGTCACACATTTACTAGAGGACGAGTTGGCCTAAGGTCCTCAGATTTAGTTGGGAGGTTGGTCATTACATGTAGATATGTAGATGACCCCTATTGATTTTGAGGTCAAAGGTCAAGGTCTTACTATCCAGTTGCCCTTTAGGGGGCATTCATGTTTCACAAACATGTCATTCACAAAATGCCTTAACATGATAAAACTTAACCTAAATAAGATGTATTTTACAGAGTTAATTAGCTCTGTGTTTTGATTTTCTGCATACTTAATATTTGGATAAAATGCTTATTAAGTAATATGTCAGTGAAAGCAAATACTAGTATTCGTTGGATATCCTGTTCATACTACTTATGGATTTGATTGAGTCTGATATGTTTTGCTATCACTTGCAGCGGCTGTTTAAGTCCTTAACTTGACATTACAGGTTGCTACTAAGTATAAAACAGTCAACATGGCCAGTGCTTTCCCTCAGGAATTTCTTCTGCCATTATTGAGCATGTCATTATTTGAGGATCCAGCAATGAGAATAATCGTTCAAGACATTTTACATACATTAATTGATCGTCATGAAAATGCTGAGAAATTATCACACGTACAGTAAGTGGCATTATATAGCAAGATATTTTATGTTCTGAATTTTTTATTTCAACAAAATTTGTCATGTGCTGTCATTTAATATAGGAATTTTTACAAATATAGTATTAAATGAATAATAAGATTATTTAAATTAGTCTTTTGCTTCAAGTGGTTTGAATACTGATAGCATATATCAGTACATGTCTTTTTCATTTTTAGAAGTCAGATTTATGAAATCATAGGCATCACATACTCTGACAACAATTTCAACATTTTTATTTAATAGATGTACATTTGAATATTTGTAAATTTTAGATTACTGGCAATAGAAATGTTTTTCTACTTTGTAGGGTTTTTAAAGACATAAATAAAGCTGGTTTCAAGGTAGAGAAAGTAAACAGACCTGATGCTTTATTTATAAAGAAGGTAACATTTTTCAAAATTTAACTGGAAGTCTATCCAAGGAGAAGAATTTAATAAGACGTTCTGTCTTCCATTCCAATCCTTTCCAAAATCGTTGTAAAATTGTGTATATTTACCTATATGTACAATGTATTATAGACGGGAATAAATATGTTTAAACTAACATATTCAAGACTCATTCAGTCTTTGTGCTAACCTACCAGCAGCCGAATGCACTGGGCTAGTAAATCTCTATTTTGACCATTTAACTTTCTGAAAATTTTGTTTTATGGCTAGTGGTAAATGGTTTATTTTTTGAAAAGTCCATTTAAAGTTTAGGCTAGTGCTTTAAAAAGATTACTTGAAATACTGATCTTATAACATATAACAATTCATATGCCATTTGTCACTCAGCCATGTATTGATGTAACAATCATGATAGTTTTAAAAGCAGTTATATCATTTATTAAATGTTCGTGTAAGCCTTAAGGTCATGGTCACACTTAAAGAACAAGGAACAAATATGAGGCTGAAACATTTGTCACATCTGTGTCAAGCTCTAGTTATTCAGTATGGATTGTTTTAAGTTGTGGCTTATTAAGAAGTGTTTTTATTTGTATGTTTTCAGTTTGGAATGCAGTTTTACTATTATTTATTGGAGAATATAAAGTTAAGCAGTAACAGAGTGGATAATTTTGAAGCATTATTCTGTACCATGTCACTGATAGCTATTGAGATGACAAACAAGGAAACAGTGGTTGAATTGATAAGGCTTGGTCTTGATATGCAAGTAAGTGTTTATTTCATTCTATGTATGAATGTATCTCTATGTGTTTGATGGGTGCCGCATATTTTCTTGTTTTAATCTTATTTAACATACTCCCCTTTCATGCTAAAGCTCTGATTTAGATCTGTCTCCTGTCATTGAGGTTGTGTTTGTGATCTATGATCTATTCACTATTAGGCGCATTGTAGTCTAGTAGTCAAAATATACTGTGGTTTCATGAATTTTTGTTGAACATTTAATTTCTAGAGCTTATCCAGGAATTCAATAACCTACAAATTAAAATGTATTCATATATGCATCTATCCAAAATTTGAAAATCCATGAAGTTACATTACAAGAAATCACTTATAATCACCAAAGGGGTTTGTTCCCTGTAACCCATATATCTATATAGAAGGGAAACAACTTCGACAATTCGAATTTTCCAACGCGTGTTATAAACTTCCATGTTATTGCAATGCAGTACAAAATATTTAACTCATATATAGTGCAACGTATAGGCAACTCAACACGCTTACAGAAAATGTATACTTTTACTACCTTTAAAGATATTCTAAACTCGCTATTGAAGATTTTTCACAAGTTTATAACACGCGTTGGAAAATTCGAATTGTCGAAGTTGTTTCCCTTCTATATATATATATGAGTCACATGGAAAAAAAATGTTTTTGATTTTTTTTTCGTGACAAACCCCTTTGATAATCACTATTCCATGAAAGTTGGTACCAAGTTAGTACTATCAATAAAATTAAATAGACTAACTACAGTTGGTGATGATTTAAATCATTCTAATTTCTAATATTGTATATATATATTTCTTGTGTTTATATGCATTTAAATAAACATATATCTGGTATATTTTATACCAAGTACTACACTTTGATTCAATTATAATATGTCAACTTTATGATGCTTGATACTTCAAATGATACTGTCGGTGTTTAAATTGTTATTGAATACTGAGAAAAAACTGATACTATGATAGTCTGGGTGTGTTATATTAGAATTTGTTAATAATTGAATTTATCACAGGATTATATTGTTAATATGGAAGAAGAAATGGAAAAAGTGGATGAGGTGCTTAGAGATATGGTATTTTATCAAAGTGCATCCTATTCCATAAATATACCTTCAACAAGATTTTTTACTCACTGCACACTTTCCTGCCATTTTCTGGTCTACTAAGTGTAATTTTATCATTTATATAAATGCACTTATGACTGTTTTGAGTTTGAGTCGTAAATTCATGCATTCTTCAAAGAGACCATGAATTTGTATCAATACCAATTTCAAGTAATGTAAGTTTTTGAAATGATGATGTGTGATTTATAGAGATGAGGCTGATGTATGCTTGAGGTTATATTGATGATTCCTGTTAACTATGTGAATTCTTCATTGCTGTATTAAAAATAGTTTGAGTTGCCTTGTATGAAAAAAAAATTCAAATGATAAGAGTATTGATAACTTTTTTTTAGGGGGGATAAGCTTTCCCTATACAGTGTACACCCATCGTTTTACATCTATTCAGCACATGGTATTATGTAGGCCTGTAACAAAAAACTGCACACCTGTCATTTATCTTCATTGTATATATTAAGGCTCAGAAAACACACAAATATACAAATTGATGGGAGAAATTTGGGTGTATTGTGTAATAGTTGAATGGTCTCAATTATAGATAATAAGAACGTTAAAAAAAAGGAAAAAATCAGTTCTTGAAAAAATAAATGCTTGCCTTAGCTGGTTTGTCATAAATTCAGAATGAAGATGGGGCTCAGGCATATATATCACCACATAACTGTGTAATATTAAAGGACTTAATTAATAATACTCAGCTATAAAAGTGATAATGTGCTTTTGAAAGTGATATTAATACTTTGTTTTATTTAGCCATTTTTCGTTTATGAAATCTTGTATTGATGTCAAGATGCCTGCCTGGTTAGCTCAGTGGTTAGAGCATTAGTCTACTGATCATGAGGTTGTGAGTTAAAACCCCAGGTGAGGCTCACACTGTCAGTGACAAATTTGACTGAAGATATTACATCCAATGTTACATTGTCCTCCACCTCTAATTATGTGGGGTAGCTTGGCAGAAGCTTGCGGATAGAATGTGGTTAGTACTGGTCAAGGACAAAATGAAATCAAGGGAAGCTGGTTAGGATAACTGCACGCCATGATATGTCTGAAATAATGTTGAAAATGGCGTTAAATCTGAAGAAATAAATAAATGAATTGATAAATCAATACAAGTTTTGTTTCAAAGGATGTTAATTGTTAATGAGTACTGCACTAATTAGTTGTAGTCCAAAAAAAGTTCTGCACAAATATCTTACACCAATTATACCCATATTCATTATCCCTTACATCTTTGCTAGTTCGTTGTGAAATTTCTGTTCATGAGGAAATCATAGTCAAAATATATTAAATGTGTACTTGATAGAAATGTCCTCCTTTTAAATATGCTAAATTGTGAATGTAGTTACTGAGTTAATAATTGTATAGTAGACAAAAATTATTGTCTTGGCGTTTTATAAAGGTATACAAAAAATCAAATTTATCTGGGATGATACAGTGTACAGTGTATATTGCTTTGAGAGTAATAAATGAACTAGTAGGTATCTTTATTACAGTAAATGAATAGCCCAGAAAAAAATATATCATACCGCTTTTGTTACTGTTCAAAACAGATATATCCTGGGGAATTTTGTTTAAAAAACCTTGTTTTGTACATTTTGTAAGTTGATTTGTTCAAATCTGTATTTTTCAGTGCTTCTCTGTTGAATTTATTTATTTAATTTTTAACATTTTGTATTTCAGAATATTGCCACAAACAATCTAAGTTTACCTCTAACTCATAAATGTGCAATACATGCCTTGGTGGGAGGATTTCTGTGTTTTGTTGCCCAAGTCAGTGATTTACAACAATTACACCAGTATACATTAGAGGTTGGTATAAAACTATCTCTGTGGTTCATGAAACTATTAAGAAATGAATATAGTATTCTGATGCTTATATTGGGTTGGACCCACCTCCATGATCGAGTAGTTAAGGTCGCTGACTTCAGATCACTGTAACCTCTCACTGATAAAGGGTCATGGGTTCAAGCCCTGCTTCCGACCATGTCTCTTGATGCGCAAAAGTAGGCAGTTGCTTAAGGAGGATAGGAGTCTAGTACTGGTTCTTTCCAGGAACGATGGTTAGGTGGACTGTCTGCCTCATATGACTCTTAAATTCCAAAGCGAAAAATTCAAGGGCAGACAACTAAAATATGAGTTTTTCAACCCTTCTTTTTTAGCTCACCAGAGCACGAATGTGCTCAGGGTGAGCTTTTGTGATCGCCCTGCGTCCATCGTGCGTCGTTACGTGACGTCCATGTTTACTTAAAACAACATCTCCTCCTACAACGCTATGCCGATTGCAACCAAACTTTGCTGGAATGATCCTTGGGTGGTCCCCTTTCAAAGTTGTTCAAAAATTAAATTTCATTAAAAACTCTGGTTGCTATGGCAACAAATTTAAAAAACTTAAAAAATCTTCTTGTCCGAAACCACTTGGCCTAGAAATGAGATATTTTGTATGTAGCATTGTCTAATGGAACTCTACAAAGTTTGTTCAAATTATTCCCCTAGGGTCAAAATTGGCTCCGCCCCGGGGGTAACTTGATTTTACATAGACTTATATAGGAAGTTTAAAAAATCTTCTTGTCAAAAACTACAATACCTAGAGCTTTGATATTTGGTGTGTAGCATAGTCTAGTTGACCTCTACCAAGTTTGTTCAAATTATTGCCCTAGGGTCAAAATTGGCCCCGCCCCTGGGGTCACTTGATTTATATAGACTTATATAGGAAAATTTTAAAAATCTTGTTCTCGGAAACCACAAGGCCTAGAGCTAAGATATTTGGTATGTAACATTATCTAGTGGACCTCTACCAAGTTTGTTCAAATTATTGCCCAAGGGTCAAAATTGGCCCTGCCCTGGGGTTTATTCTTTTTTATATAGGAAAATTTAAAAAATCTTCTTCTCCGAAACCACTAGGCCTAGAGCTAAGATATTTGGTATGTAACATTATCTAGTGGACCTCTACCAAGTTTGTTCAAATTATTGCCCAAGGGTCAAAATTGGCCCTGCCCTGGGGTTTATTCTTTTTTATATAGGAAAATTTAAAAAATCTTCTTCTCCGAAACCACAAGGCCTAGAGCTAAGATATTTGTTATGTAGTATTGTCTAGTGGACCTCTACCAAGTTTGTTCAAATTATTGCCCTAGGGTCAAAATTGGCCCTGCCCTGGTGTTTATTCTATTTTATATAGGAAAATTTTAAAAATCTTCTTCTCCGAAACCACAAGGCCTAGAGCTAAGATATTTGGTATGTAGCATTGTCTAGTGGACCTCTACCAATTTAGTTCAAATTATTGCCCTAGGGTCAAATTTGGCCCTGCCCTGGGGTTTATTCTATTTTATATAGGAAAATTTTAAAAATCTTCTTCTCCGAAACCACAAGGCCTAGAGCTAAGATATTTGGTATGTAGCATTGTCTAGTGGACCTCTACCAAGTTTGTTCAAATTATTGCCCTAGGGTCAAAATTGGCCCCACCCCGGGGGTCACTTGATTTATATAGACTTATATAGGAAAAATTGAAAAATCTTCTCCGAAACTGCAAGGCCTAGAGCTTAGATATTTTGTATGTGGCATTGTCTAGTGGACCTCTACCGCGTTTGTTCAAATTATGGCCCCGGGGTCAAAATTAGCCCTGCCTTGGGGTTTATTCTATTTTATATAGGAAATTTTTTTTAAATCTTCTTCTCCGAAACCACAAGGCCTAGAGCTAAGATATTTGGTATCTGGCTTTGTCTAATAGACCTCTTTTAAATTTGTTCATATAATGGCCATGGGATAAAAAACGGCCCAGATGGGTCACTTGATCTTACTTGGATTCGTATAGAAAACTTCAACAATGTTAATCTCGAAATGACCTTTTCTCCTGGTGAGCATTTATTGCTTAAAATGGTTCTGTTATCATATGCTATGAAGCCTATGATCATGAAAAGTTTTTTAAAAAACTGTGAAAGAGTTTACATTTTTAGCTCACCAGAGCACAATGCTCAAGGTGAGCTTTTGTGATCACTCAGCGTTCGTCGTGAAGTGGCGTCCATATTTACTTAAAACAACATCTCCTCCTACACCGCTGTGCCGATTGCAACCAAACTTTGCTAGAATGATCCTTGGGTGGTCCCCTTTCAAAGTTGTTCAAGAAATTGAATTTCATTAAAAACTCTGGTTGCTATGGCAACAAATAGAAAAAAACTTTTTAAATCTTCTTGTCCGAAACCACTGGGCCTAGAAATGAGATATTTTGTATGTAGCATTGTCTAATGGAACTCTACAAAGTTTGTTCAAATTATTCCCCTGGGGTCAAAATTGGCTCCACCCTGAGGGTAACTTAATTTTACATAGATTTTTATAGGAAATTAAAAAAATCTTCTTGTCAAAAACTACAATGCCTAGAGCTTTGATATTTGGTGTGTAGCATAGTCTAGTGGACTTCTACCAAGTATGTTCAAATTATGGTCCCGAGGTCAAAATTGGCCCTGCCCTGGGGTTTATTCTATTTTATATAGGAAAATTTAAAAAATCTTCTTCTCCAAAACCACAAGGCCTAGAGCTAAAATATTTGGTATGTAGCATTGTCTAGTGGACCTCTACCAAGTTTGTTCAAATTATCGCCCTAGGGTCAAAATTGGCTCGCCCCGGGGGTCACTTAATTTATATAGACTTATATAGGAAAATTTAAAAAATCTTATTTTGTATGTTGCATTGTCTAGTATAGTCTGGTTCCCGAACGTGCTCTATAATTACGTCAGGCAAAGCTCAATAATGGCGGCCTTCAGTGGTAATGCACAGGCAAAGGAATATATTTATTTTGACTGACAATTTGTGATGTTATGCCTAATTTTAATTGTTTATGTACTAATATTGTAACAGCGGTGAGATATTCTAATGATCATTCTTATTTGTTGATATATATACTTTCATGAAGTATCTATAATTTCGGATGTGACTCGTCTTGAGTCTTTATAGTTTCCGAAAAGATAGTTTGTGATCATCTAAAAAACGGACATCTATGATATATATTATATAAATAGGATTCATTCCCAACCCTCACAAGCACTTGATCACTTGATATAAGAAAATACCCATACTTTAGAATGTACTGTGGACGCCGCCATTATTGCGCTTTGCCTGACCCGATAACATAGTGTAAGGGGAAGGAACTCCAGACTATTTCTAGTAGTCCTCTACCAAGTTTGTTCAAATTATGGACCCAAGGTCAAAATTGGCCCTGACTTTAGGGTCACTTGATTTTACTTGAACTCTTGTAGAAGCATTGGTTAGCATTTACAGGGCCATCATGGCCCTCTTGTTCCTATATGTCTATGTGCAAAAAACTGGAAACTGTAGCTAACATCTTTAAGTATGGAAACATCTCAAGATGGGAATGTTTTATTTTTTCAGATTATAGAAAACAGAAGAGCTGATGCCCCACATTTATTACCTGACTTTGCATTTAACAGAAAGAACAGACCTACGAGGTAGATATTGCGTTTTAATCATAAATGATTTTATCTTATCTCACTTTAAATGTATGCTCCTTGTTATCATTGTGAGTAAACTTATACTGAAATCTATTATATAGTAAAGGAAAGTGTACTGAAACCTATATATATATATATATATATATATACTTGTATATTAATTGAAATTGACTTATTAAGTTGTTTTACACTGATTTAATCACATAAAAATGTTGTCATGAATATTGAATGGATCATTTTTATGCCCCCGCCATTCAAAATGGGGCATTTGTGTCCTCTGGACACATTTCTAGTTTATTTCTGATTTTACAATCACTGATGTAATGATGTAGCTTACACTCTCACACAATCTTTCAATGTAACACATGTATGCATCATGAAGTATTGCAAACCTGTTTAACAGTTTAACAAACTGAAACATGTACATCTTCTTGATTTATTTTGTCATATTTTCATAATGCTAGACTATAATGAATTTAGTGCATTTTTTCATTAACTAATGAATGAAACTAATCAACTGATCATATAATTATAGTAACATTATAACAGTGGTACGTCTAGAAAAATATCAATATTTATAATTTGCTTAGTACCTGTACTGGTGTCCCTTTTGCCCAAATATTAGAAAAATTGAGTAAAATTAACATGAGGGAATTCAAACTTGTAAAACATGTTTAATATGGCAGGTCACAAGTAAAATTTGTGGGTATAGGTAAACTTTACTTAGCAACCAGCACAAAAACCTTGTCAGACAAATAATTAGAGAACAATTTGACCTACGGTCCTTATATTTGTTGGGAGGTTGGTCATCACATGTAGATGACCCCTATTGATTTTGAAGTAAGTAGGTCAAGGTCTTATTATCCAGATGACCTATAGGGGGCATCCATGTTTCACAAACACTTCTTGTTATTATCAATGTTTGTGATTAATATGTACTGGTAGTCTTATTAACAAGATTTTGTTTAATTTTAAGTACAAAATCAATCTAAATTTTTCAAATGAGTGCAAAACGTGGCATTTAGTCAGTTCAAAACCAATTAGAATTTGTGTAAAATGTAATTAGAGTTATGGAATGAGGGCCTTTCTTGTAAGATAAAAAAATGATATGTTCAGGGGAATGTTTTGACATATTGGTAAGTCTGTTATTCTGTACAGTTACACAGATCATGATACAGTTGTATTAGCTGAGTTCAAGACACAGGAGTAAGTATGCTAGTTACAAAAGTTACAAGTTGGAATGATTATTCATTAGTTTAGCAGTGATTGTACTATTTTAGTTATATATGTACATGTAATTTCCCTGTAACATTTTATAATAATCTATGTATAAAAATCTAAAAAAAATCAAATATTTATTTAACTCTTGTAATATATGCATATCTTAAATGATGCTAAAATGTCCCATAAATTGTACCTGGGATTAATGTCATTAAAGTGAATTAGGGAACCAGTCTTCAATGCTAAGCCTCTGATTGGTTGATTATATGTGTTGTGTAATTATTGACCAATGGGATGGCTGTATTCTTAGTTTTAACCTTTGACCTAGTTAAATTAACATATGTTCACCTTACTGTTTGGCATTAGAAATCTATATCACTGCACAGAATGATCTAATTTTATCTGTTTGAGTTTGTCTTGCATTTATCTTGCAACAGAAGTTAGGGTTTTATTGTTTTGCTATGAAGTATTTTTGGGTGTTAATTTAAATTACGGTATTTTGTTAGCTTAACTGTTTTCGAAGGAAAAGTCAAGCTATTGTGATCACTGCGCTGTTTGCATCTGTGCAAAAACTTTAATATATCTCATAACTCAGAAGCTATAAGTGGTAGCAACATGAAACTTCATAGGTGGATAGATCTTACTGAGGTGATGAACAGACGAGCGTTGACACCACTTGTGGTACTCTTGTTTGATATGTTATCGCATGCTTGAATGAATGCTGCTTTTTGTCAAATAAGTTTGTTTTCTTTCACACCCTAGTGGATGTAAGCCGTTTTTATGAGACATCTCAAGTTTATGTGTAAATAGCAAACAGAAGTATTGTATTTTATGCTATTACTTTCCTAGATGCTGCAGTACTATAGCATTATGATAACTGTACAGAATGTTCATGTTGTACTGCATGTATTATGGGTAATATTCATCTAATAGTCTGTCAAAAAGATAAAGAAGTTAGTTTAGTCAGTATTGCCACCAAATTTTGATCATAAAACTTGTCTAAGTTTCTTGCTGTCCTGCTTCAGTCTTTTCTAGGGATATTTTAGCACCATTTACATTGTATACACAGTTTTACTCTTACTACGTCCTTGTCTGGTATTTATGCGATTTCCACTGCTGTACTTAACCATAAATTGACGTTGCTTTCTTCTACGCTGTTCAATCTGCTTTTCCATTTATACTTAATACCGATACTTGAAACAGAAGTAACTAATCTATACTTGCATCATCTAATTGTATGTTATTGTTATGTTGTATGATTTTTCTCGTTGGTTATGACATTATTTTGTAATTGTGTGCATACACATGCTAACATATATATCATTATATTGTGGACTCCTAACCTAAAATGGATTATTTTACTTGTAATGGTAATTATATTATTCAGAATAAACTGAAACTTCTGTTTGTCGGAATTCTGATCTTAACTTTAATGGAACCTGTCTCTTTAAACTTATTTTATATTTTCTGTTGTTGAGATTATTTTAGCTTTATATTTTCCAGACATTATCCCTAACCTATTAGATCTTGATGTGATGATACTATATGTGTGTTGTTGGACCCTGTATAGTCTGTGTTATGTTTTCAGTTACCCAGAAACAGAGACATTGAAGGATACATGGTTGTTTCAGCTTGATATCATCACTAACTTGCTGTCTGCTGAAGGTCTCGAACTAACCAGGTTGTCCATTCCCTTCACACAAAAACCATTTGGTGAGTTGTTTCGTTGATACAGCCTTATTGTCTTATTTGTTTCTCGAAACTTCCTTGTATTTTTATACGCCCGTTTGAAAAACGTGTTATACACCCATGGCTTCTGGCAGGCTGGCAGCATCTACAACGGTGTCTGCTCTCTAATTCAAACAGTTTTATTCGGATCCTCGCCAAACTTGATGGAAATGTTTATGGCCATGAGTTTCACGTTCAAGTTCGATAACCAGCCCAATCAGCCCAGGCACTTCTGAGTTTAACCCTTGATGCTTTGAAAAATGAATTTTGACAGGCGTATATTGTGACCTGGCACTATTGTTGGCTCAGTTAAGCTCAGGGTGAGCTGATTGAATGCTATTTTGTCCGTCGTCCATCTGTCTATACTTTTCAAACAACTCCTCTGAAATGACTGTGTCAAATTTAAAGAAAATCCACAGGAATTCTGAATTGTTTTATTCTATGTACATATTAAACAACTTATATTTGGACCTTAATATGATCTGAATAGTTTAATGATGATGTTTATTGTATATGTTGAACTAGCATATTTTCTTAAGACCATATTTTTGTGTTCTATGAGGAATTACAGAACCTGATGGGAGTCGTAGTATGAGTGACATTAATTCTATCAACCTAGAGTTTGAGAGTGCTGAAGGTTCTCCAGTTCTTGCTAGGGTGAGTTTTACATAGAACAAGATTCATGGTTTCAAACCTACAATATAACATCAAGTACCGCAAAGGCATCTGTTGTATGAAAGTGTTACGTATATGGATGGTATTACTGTATAGGTTTAAAAAGTTTTCAATTTACAACATCAACAGTTGTTCACTACGTCATCATGCGTCTGCCGCTTCTAAGATGAAATGTGTTTTTATTATAAGAACTCATAAAAGTAAAGGATAATAATATAGCACACCAAAGAATGATATTGTAACTAAAAGAATTGTAAAAACAGTTCATGATGTTAATATCTCATCTAGTCAGGAAAACGGGATAAAGTATTTTTCTGAATGGTCTCACCCGAATGTTTGCCTCAAAATGCAAAACACTTTATCCTGTTTTCAGGCCTTTATCAAAGATTCTAACTACAAACTTTCTTCACAACATCATAGCATACAGTAACTGTTGTAAATCCATCATTTTAAATTACTTCAATGATTTCATACAAAAATTTACCTATGATTCATGAGATGATGTTTACAGATTGAAGGTCCGGGGGAGATCAGCTGAGTGTGCACGGTCCGGGGGAGATCAGCTGAGTGTGCACGGTCCGGGGGAGATCAGCTGAGTGTGCACGATGTCGTAATGTACTACCATTGAACATAAAAACATTTTTAATGCATGTAATTGATCGAAATGTACTCAATAATACACATCTCTGCATATCATTATTTGTATTCATTTATAAGTTACCATGCTTAAAATTGCTTTAAGACATGGTGTTATTTATATTGATAGTAATTGATCAGTTTGTTTGTTTGTCAATGTTTCAGAAACGATCAACTGAAGATGTAACTGTTGAATCACTGAAGAAAATGTTATGTAAGAAAAATTATTAATATTGAATATCGATATAATAATAAACTTTAGTTAGTGTACATGTTCGTGAAAGACTAAATGAACGTGTCAACATTTGGATTTTGTATTAAATGATTATTTTAATGATGTACAGTCAAACCTGTGTTAGCTGCCACCTCTGAATAAAGGCCATCCTGTGAATAAAGGCCACATTGTGAATAAAGGCCATATTGTGAATAAAGGCCACATTGTGAATAAAGGCCATCCTGTGAATAAAGGCCACCTTGTGACCGGTCACCTTGTGAATAAAGGCCACCTTGTGACCGGTCACCTTGTGAATAAAGGCCACCCTGTGAATAAAGAGCATTCTTTTAGAAACTGCCATTGATCATTTAGAACAAAATGGCCACCAAATAAAGGCCACCTGTTAGGAAGGGTCACATTTTTGTCTTTGTTCACAGGTGTGACTGCATATAAGATGGTTGATATGCTTAGCTATCTTGAAAAGTATTACAAATTTGTATGATTATGATTGGATCATTTCAAATTTCTATTATTAGACTTAACTGAAATTTATTGAATGTACATGCATTTTAATGTCATTTCTCTCACGTATAGTTTAATTGTTTAATGTTTTGAACTAATGAGAGTTTGTCCAATGATTGAAGTGGTTTAGGATATAAGCAATGTATTACCATCCATTGGACTGGCAATACATACTTAGTCTTTATCTTAACATTCATACATGTACTCCACATGTGATGTCACTGCTATGCTTGAATAAACAGTAAATACTGATTGGTAACCAGAAATCACTGCTCTTGTCTACTGATTTCTGTACAAATAAATATTTAGCCCCAGACAGCTCAACAGGACATGCCTCCGTGGTCATGTAGTTAAGGTCGCTGTCAAAACCCAATGTAACAAACAAACAAACAGCTCAACAAAGAATGAATTCAAGTTTATTATTGTAGATTTTGTGTCCTGGTTGTTAAATAAATGAGTTTTAAATCAATGTGACCTTTTGTCACTAAGAATTAATTAAATTCATCCCTTTGACCTTGGTCAAATAGTTATCAAAATAATTGAAATTAACATGTGTTTGACCTTTCTAAAATGGTTATCCAAGTAAGATTTTTGTTCTTGTTATGTTAGTCAAACTGTTATCAAATAAAAGAGGTTTTATGACAGTTTGATGGCATCAGATTCATGATTATAAGAAAAGGAAATAGAATATAGCATTGTAGAATTTTATTGCTTATCTGTCCTTGGTTACCATTAATATTAATATTTTATTACTTCATCACAATCAATTGGTGCAACAATTAAGATGTAATGCTCTTCAAGGGAGTTATTTAATAAGCACAATGGCCGTTTGTGTATAACTGCATTTGACCTAAATATCTTCCTGAATTGGTAAGGTCTTGATGTAATGAAATCACTCTTGCATCTTAATATTTTTTTTATAAAATAAAGCGTCTATGATAGATTCATGTATACATATTGTAGCTGAAGATTCTTCCACCAAGAAAGAAGAAGAAGAGGAGAGAAGAAGAGAGATAATTCATACATTCCGTACAGCACCATTTGAAGAGATAGTTGCTCGATCTGAAGCCAAGGTATGTCATACATGTTTCATAGAATTACGAAACAAATGATATTAATATATTTTTCTGATTTGTATACAGTGCTACACACATATTACTGGTATTTCTATTTATTCACATGATCATTATAAGGATTAATAAATTCATTCATTTTTTTATTGAAATGATTTGCATTAAACATTTAATTAAAGAAGAATATAATGATTTATAAGAATGACACTAATCAAACTCAAGTAAGGTAAACTAGTTAATTCAAATTTTGTGTGTATTTTTTTTTTGTTACAAAAAGGTAGTGTTTGCAGTTATTTGATAACTTACTTGTGTTCATTACTTTATGATTCAGATTGTTGGTGTTTATTTTTCAGTCCAATCATTTCCACAACAAACTGAATGAAATTTTATCTATGGTATCGAAAGGATCTGACAGTCCTGGAACCCTTCGTAGAGCATCGGACAAGCCAGCCACTGTCTTTGATATTCAATTCCCAGAACTTTATGTGTACTAGTTTATGAATCCACAATATTGACATAGCTGCCCAAATATGGACAAAATTATTGTTTTCATCACAAATACATATCTAAGTAGCATTGGTTGAAAGAGAGGGGTGAATAGTGGTTTAGTTGTAATAGGCTGGACTACTGAACAAAAGATTGTGGGTTCAAATCTCAACTCCACCTTTCGAATTTCTGAGGGATGCTTTTTCAATCTCCCCATCCCAACTACCAAGCCAAGTACTGTGTTAAGAAAATTACAGGAAACAGGTCAGACGTGTATCAATGTGGGCTCAATAAAGAACAAGGTAAAACTATAAGAAAAGAGTAGGGATATAAGTGCCTGGTTCTATATCTTATCTCCCCTCTCTCTGGGGCGGTTCTAAAATGACCATACCTGCTGAATGGGGCTGTTAAACAAAAGATAAATAAATAAATTAGTTGAAAAATTTTCATTGATCTTCATAGCAATATTATTTTATTTTTGATTGAAGTAATTATGTCGCAATAGTTCATATTTGATTATTTAAATTCTTGGAATTATGTAATTGTTGAAGATATCATTTTGAAACTATGATAAAATATATATTGTTCAATGTTTGTGCATGTTGTAGGAAATGCCTTTTCTTTTCGAGATAAAAAATGCAAAATGTTAATTCATCTGAATGTGACATTTGTTTTTTGATGGATTTCATCAATTGAATGACAACATTTTTATCAAACCATCTCCAATGTAGCTGATACATTTAACATTATATTAATGCTCATTATAGTATTGTTAATTGTAAAATCAAGTCACCAGGGTGTAGTTTCATGAACATATCTTTTCTAAGATGCCACCCCTAGTTCATGAAGGATTTTATTATTTTCCTTTTTTGAAACTGTTGAAAGGAAATAATTGAAATATAATTTATTTTTTGTTTAAAAATTGTCACCCAACCTAAGAGGTCAATACACCTAGCTTTCCATTGTACCAGCATCATGAAAAAAATAATTCATGCACATGGAATGAATACCTCAGGTGAATCATTTTATGTAATATAAATACATACTGTCCTGGTTCTAGCTGTTGTTTTGTCTGATAAAATTGAATGTTGGCTCTTTTGAGATAAGAGCCCTGATAACTGATTGTTATAACTGCTTATAGTTTATTTTGTAGATTTATTTTTGTGAGCTTCAACTGCTGTATGAAATCCAGATAACATAATTTCAACATAATTTCATTTTTTTCAGGTGCGTGCTCATTTTAGCATAGTTCCATTTTTAAAGCATTAAAATCATGTTGTAAGCACCATTATTGGCTACTGGTATATCTTTCTCTTAAATTAGTGAAATTTACACTTTACTTTGTTTCGTTTTAGCCATTCTGTCATATTTTGTATATGTTCATTGTATATTATTTAATTTATGCAAATATTCTACATATAATATATTGATTAATTATATGAGTTTTGCTTTTTGCCCTTCATTAATTCATGAATTGTTTTGGGGCCTCCATTACTGAGTGTTTGTGGTTTTATACATGTAATCACTAGCCCGTCACTGCTGTGAGTTAAAATTCCACTAGGGTGCAGACATAGACACAGTTTGCATGTGAGGTAGCTGCCAATTAGCTGGAAATTAACCATGCAATAATTTTTAACGAGTCCATCGCTTAACTTCTAATTAACAATTTTTTAAGGAAGACCTAATTTGATCATATTAGCACAGATCTTATAACTTTGTTGTGATTAATAATGATAGATCTTTTTATCTGCAAGCTGATGTGGAATTTATAGAACAGATTATACCTAAAATACACTATTTGGGAGGAGCAGTGGTGTAGGGGTAGAGCGTCTGACTCCTAACCCGGAAGTTGCGGGTTTGAATCCTGTTAGTGGCGGAATTTGACCGGAACTTTCACAATCCTTCTTTCGGCGCGAGTACTGGTCAGAACACGGGAAGCAGTCATCAAAAATAGTTAATATAAGTTGTAAGAACTTGTTCTACAATCAATGTAAAATAAATTAGTTTAAACTAAAAGACACTATTTTTTGAGAAGACTAAAATATTGATTATGTATTTAAGTATTGGTAAAAGTAGAACCATGGTTATCCAAAATTGACGGGTCAGAAATATTAGTTCATAACTCCATGGTTTCGGATAAAGCATGATATGGTAAATCAAGATGTGTTTGTACATTGTATTTTTCATGACTGTTAAAAATCGGGACTGAAATTTTATCATCGGAAAATCAGTGTTGTATTATATAATATACTAACCTTGTTTAAGCCTTTAGTACAATCATATAAGTACCACAAAACATGTGCTAATGTAAGACTGTTGTGAATCAAATGTGAAATAAGGGAGTGAACTCTTTATTGATCTTAGAGAATTCTGTATAGATGTAAGGGACAAACATGAATTCTGTACAGACATATTTTATACTTTATTACATACATGTAAAAAATCACAAAATTAAGATGGAGAAATATATCACATATTTGTGGTAATTTTAAAAGAAGAAATTTGTTTACAAATAAAAGTAGCCTAAGAGGTGACTCCACTTTTAAGGAGAAAATTCTCCAACTTTTAAGATGTTTTATGAATAATCCTAAAGAAAGTTCTGAAAAAAAGTGAAATGATAAATCCCTAAAAAAAACTCCAAAAAGATAAAGAGATATTATTCCTCAAGATTTAAATGTTTCCCGCTACATGTACAAGTATATAATACTTAAGGACAAAAGTCTTGTCTGGTGGATGTTTCCGTGATTATTTTAAAACCAATAAAGCTCTGTCTCTGTAATTTAGCTTCCTTTATGTCGTCTTTCATTGAAACCAGTTTAGCAAGTTGTACCAATGATTGAATAGTAGCATCTTTTCAGTGGCACCATTTTTAGCTCACATGTCACAAAGTGACAGGGTGAGCTTTTCTGACCAGTCTTCGTCGTGCGTCATGCGGCGTCAAACTTTACCTTGTGAACACACTAGGGGCCACATTTTTAGCTCAATCTTAGCAAAACTGGGTCAGAACGTTAATATCGACAAAATCTCAGACGAGTTCGATATTGGGCCATTTTCAGTCAAAAACTAGGTCACCAGGGCCAAATAAGGGAAAACCTTGTGAACACTTTAGAAATCACTGCTTTGATTGGATCTTCATGAATCTTTGTCAGAATGTTTATTTTAATGATATGTAGGTCAAGTTTGATAATGGGTCATTTCCGGTCAAAAACTAGGTCACTAGGGCAAATTGCCGGAAAACCTTGTGAACACTCTAGAAGTCACTGTTTTGATTGGATCATCATGAAACCTTGTCAGAATGTTTGTCTTTATAATATCTTCGACGAGTTCGAACATGGGTCATCTTGGGTAAAAAACTAGGTCGCTAGGTCAAATCTTATGAAAACCCATGTTAACGCTGTAGATTTCACAGTTATAATTGGATCTTCACCAAACTTTGTCAAATTGTTTGTTTTAATGATGTAACAGTCAAGTACAAATATGGGTCATCTGGGGTCAATAACTAGGTCATCAGGTCAAATCTTAGGAAAACTTTGTTGACACTAGATGTCACAGTTTTGATTGGATATTCACCAAACCTTGTCAGAATGTTTGCCTCAATGATATGTGGGCCAAGGTTGAACATGGGTTAGCCGGAGTCAAAAACTGGGTCACCAGGTCAAATCTTAGGTAAAAATCTTGTACAAGCTCTAAATGTCATGGTTTTAATTGGATCTTGGCCAAACCTTGTCAGATTGTTCGTCTTAATGATATGTAAGACAAATTCGAACATTGGTAATCTGGGATCAAATTTTAGGAAAACCTTATCTATGCTGTAGTGTTCATGGTTTTGATTGGATCTTCACCAAATTTTGTCAGAATGTTTGTCTTATTTATATGTAGAACGAGTTCTAACATGGGTCATCTGGGGTCAAAAACTAGGTCACCGGTTCAAAACAATGTTTTAATGAGTGAACAGTGATTGTCATGTGAGCGATATAGGGCCATCTTGGCCCTCTTGTTATTAATGTATGATTCCAAACTAAAATGATATTGCATTTTTAGCTCACATGTCACAAAGTGACAAAGTGAGCTATTAGGATCACTCTCCGTCCGGCGTCGTGCGTCGTCAAACTTTTTGTTGTGAACACACTAGGGGCCACATTTTTGGCTCAATTTTAGCAAAACTGGGTCAGAACGTTAATATTAACAAAATCTCGGACGAGTTCGATATTGGGCCATTTGGGGTCAAAAACTAGGTCACCAGGGCCAAATAAGGGAAAACCTTGTGAACACTTTGGAAATCACTGTTTTGAATTTATCTTCATGAAACTTTGTCAGAATGTTTATTTTAATAATATGTAGGTCAAGTTTGAAAATGGGTAATTTCTGTAGTAAAATTAGGTCACTAGGGCAAATTGCTGAAAAACCTTGTGAACACTCTAGAAGTCACTGTTTTGATTGGATGATCATGAAACCTTGTCAGAATGTTTGTCTTCATAATATCTTGGACGAGTTCGAACATGGGTCATCTTGGGTCAAAAACTAGGTCGCTAGGTCAAATCTTATGAAAAACCATGTTAACACTGTAGATTTCACAGTTATTATTGGATCTTCACCAAACTTTGTCAAATCGTTTGTTTTAATGATATAACAGTCAAATATAAATATGGGTCATCTGGGGTCAATAACTAGGTCACCAGGTCAAATCTTAGGAAAACATTGTTAACACTGTAGATGTCACAGTTTTAATTGGATCTTCACCAAACCTTGTCAAAATGTTTGCCTCAATGATATGTGGGTCAAGGATGAACATGGGTCAGCTGGGTTCATAAACTGGGTCACAAGGTCAAATATATGGTAAAAATCTTGTAAAAGCTCTAAATGTCATGGTTTTGATTGGATCTTGGCCAAACCTTGTCAGATTGTTTGCCTTAATGATATTAAGGACAAGTTCAAATATGGGTCACCTAGGGTCAAAAACCAGGTCACAAGGTCAAATCTTAGGAAAACCTTATTAACACTGTAGATGTCAAATTTTGATCGTATCTTCACCAAACCTAGTCAGACTGTTTGTCTTAATGATATGTAAGACAAATTCGAACATAGGTCGTCTGGGGTCAAAAACTAGGTCACCGGTTCAAAACAATGTTTTAATGAGTGAACAGTGATTGTCATGAGAGCGATATAGGGCCATCTTGGCCCTCTTGTTTGTAGACCGGAAAATACTTTTATCCATAAGTGTCTGTCTGTAAGTGTATATTGAAGACTCAATCATCAGATTGCATTGTTAATTTATTGTACCACATTATTAGTAGTACAGAAGTACATGTATATAATCTGAAAGAAATATATATTATATATAACAAAGCACATTGAGCGAATTTTACAATAAATAAATATAATAACGTATAATTCTAACCAGAACACTGTACCATTATTTGTAGTTATTTATTGATGTAAGAAATTCTGTTAGATTCTATAACCCCTGTCAAATAGTTTCACTAACTGTTTATGAACTAATAATGAAAAGTTAAAGAAAAAATCATGTTTTCATAAACTCCATTTGAAGGGAGTTTCCTTTTTGTTTAGTATCTACAGTTTATGACTTGAAACGCTATTAAGAGGTTTACTAGTAATTGAACAGAAGTGGTGGTGTAAAAATTGTTTGCAGATATTTAACTCGAAGGTTTGATAAGTGTAATGAATAAATAACAATTTTGTTCACATTTTGCCTGCCTGATGTTACTCGTTTTTTTTCTATTGATCTGATGATCTACACACGTTTTTCAGTAAAAGAAATTGATTATACTGTGCAACAATTACTGTCAAATGATAAATGATTTTCAAGATTTCGAAAATCAATGGTAAATCTACTTAAAGTCCCCTTAAAATGAAGTGATATATTCTGATATTTTTGTAGCAAAAAAAAAAATCAGTTGGATAATTGAAACACCTTGATTATGCAGTACAATAATTACTGTCAAATGATTTTCAGGATTTTGAAAAAATAATGATAAATCTTTAAGTGCCCGTAAAATGAAGCAACGTCCACTGGTCATGACGTCTTTGCAATTGGAATGCCACTAAGTCCAGGAAGCAATGACTTGTATTAACTGGTATTGTCTGCATCTGAATTGTGTTCTTCATTGTCTGATTCTAAAAGACAGCTGCACACATTCTCGTTTCTAAATATAGAATTACTAGAATTCAGTTTCACTAGAATACTTTTTGGTTGGTCACTGACTAAATCAGCGTCTATAGACGCTTGATGTTTGAGTTCTTTAATCACTTTTAAGCGTTTCTCTGCGTCTACCGCCGGTTTACCGGTCTCTACAGAATTTGTGATCATAACGTTTGATATTATACCCATTGCGAGCCTATTTGTTGGACTACTGTTTCTGGAAGAATGTACTGATCCTCTTCCATATTCACTATAGAAACAACTCGCAGGTCTTGATCTTTGTGGTGGGTCACATAAACAATGCCAACAAAATGCACAGCACGAATAGTTACCATCATTCATTAACACAGAAGAATCCTGTCTCCTCGCGAATGTATTCTCCAGAACTTCGTCCTTTTCTGATTGTCGTGAAAAAATCTTTTTTATTGTACTGGCTGCGCTCCAGACGACCTCGCGACGTAGCAAAATGTAAACCCATGGATCTAAGATCTGATTCAATGACGCAAATCGTATCATTAAAAGATCAGTGCGCATGTCCTTGGGGAGGAGCCTTGTTTGGTTGATTAGTATGCGTACCTGCGGTGAAGAAAAACAATGTCATATTAAAATGTAGATCTAATTATTTTGTTTTACATTCTAAAGGACATTGTGTGAAGGATAAGTCTATTGCGCAAGACTAAGATTATTTATCATTCGTTTGAACATTCATTACAGACGTCACAATGATGGCGATTACCAGAGGTTATTGGGGAACTTCAAACAAACGTACAAACTGATGACAAGTAGTTCTACAAAAATGTCTATTTCTCTGCTGTTTTAATTAACTACATTTGTATGTACAAAACTAGACTTAGCATTCGTCTAAACGTCTTTTACAATTGTTCTTGAGTTAATTAGTCTGACAATCTTGGCTGAATTTCAAATGGGATCATGTAAATGATTGTGCACTCAGGACATTGAGCTATTTTCAGCTTTCTGCTTGAGCATTTGTCGTACTACTAATGTACGCCGTATATCCACAAACTGTGACAAAATGTTGGCTTCTTATTCGTGCCATAATGTCATTTAGTATTCAGTTACAGTTTAGAGATCTCAATATTGTCTAGATTGGAATCTATATCAGACACTTGTAATTACATCTAAATAATTTTCTGTAACTCATACACTGCTGTGACATGACACTCGGCCACTTTATTGGGTTTAAAGCAGTATCCTAGATGATTTGATAGATTATTTTTAATTCCATTCACGTACATTGTATATCGGGCCAGAAAAGTGACAGTGAGCAAACCAGATGTTCAGCTGCTAAAGGCGAAGTCACACAATCCTGTATATTTCGCCACACATAAAATTGTTAGATGCCAGTAATCCATTAAAAAATCGCAAGACAAAAACGTTTTTAAACAATTGTACCTAAAAATGTATTCTTTCTAGCTTTTCGTTTTCGATCTGTCATACAACATTAAAGTGCCTGCCTACCTACTCACTGTTTTTAAAACCCAACGTTTCTTTAACGGTGGCCGATTTTATAAGTACATGTACACATGTAGTTTTTTCAACATGTTCTTAACCAGTACTCCCTGGTAACCTTCTAGTTCATACCCATTCCCACTCATTGCACATGCACCGGGCAACTTCTCCACGTGATGGGTTAATCAGAGGTTTATGCCAAGTGACTGGGCTTCAGTCAAAATGTCTTGGTGCTTGCCAATTATCTCAACTATCTTGAATACTTTATATTCAGCTATTCGTGCAGACTCGCACAATATCGAGTCTTGACAGATATATTCAATACTTACAATGGCTGAAAATAATCAGTACTAAAACTAATCATGCATTGTTGTACGTCATTGTGCATTATACTCACCATCAAAGGAAGATAGCATGTACTAAATACTACAGTTATTCCTATTAATAACACCGCCATCTGAAATTCAGCGTAACGTCGGCTATATCCGGAAAAAGTTCTTGACTCGCGGTTAAATTTCCTGGAGATGCCTCTCATTTTAGTTCTAAACAATGTGAACAAAACAATTCCATTACATGTCACTGTCACTGATAATGTTAATAAAGTTAAGATGGCGAATAAATAGTTGAATCCTCGGCTTACATTATCCTCCGTATAATAATCAAAGAAACACCACGTGTAGGGATAATGGCGTTTTATTTCACCGAATCCAATCAATGGTAAACTGGCCATAAAAGCAGCAAACGTCCACGCGCTTAATAAAAATATAGTAGCGTGTTTCTTCCTTAATTGTGCGTAATACAGATAAGGATGTCGTATACAAATTAACCTCTCTATGGACATTAAACATACAATAGTGGTTGTAGCTGTCCCGGCAAATATCATCATAAATGCAAAATAGTTACACATAGGCATTCCTCCAATCCATTTGAAATCATTTACATATACAGCTATCACGACAGGGCTTGTTGCCGTGGTCCCAATTAAATCTGTCACAGTGAGTCCTGCCACAAGTCTATAAAAAAGTTTTCGCTTTTGATCTGACGGTGACCTTATAAGAACAATCAATGCCAGAATGTTGCCCAGAACCCCGAACCCGAACATAACGCTGGAGTTAATTACGCTGTTGTTTTTCTTCACCAGGGAGATGCGGAATGTATCATTCGATGTATGGTTACCTTGAGAATCCATGCCTCCATTGTTTAACATATCGAAAACAGAATTCAATCCGTCTGTTACATCTTCCATCCTTATTTACGTGCACATTATACAAGACCCAATCTCACATGGAAACTTTCAAGTGAAGTGATTTACACACATTTTGTTAAATGGTTGTTCGAAGAGTCAGTCGAAGCACTGGAGTAACTAAGAAACGGAAGAATATCTCGTAATACTGAAGATCTCTGTCGCTAGAACTTATTTATAATGCCAAATCACTCGATTTTAGATCAAATGTCAAGACAGTTAATTTTTCCTCACAATTTTTATGTATTTCAATACACTGTACTTCCAGTTTGATTTAAAACTGAAAATCAAAGTATAAACCTGGAATCCAATCTTGAATCAGCATTATTCTCTTCAAACACCTTTTCTTCTGCCGAATATCTTTTAACCGCTTCACTCTCCGTTACAATTGGATCACTTTTCGATAATAGTATTAACGCTGGTTTTATTGTTATTTGAGATTAGATTTTTACAATCAAATCCATTGTTACCATTACTAATATCGCCAAAATCGCATCAAATATGGCGTGAAATAGGAAAAATAATAATATTGGATTAAATAGTAATGACCGTAAAAGCAAAGTAATTATTTTTCCATCAACATAACTATTTGTCTTTAATTGTTTTCATCTTATGTGTCATAAATCATATCGACCAATCAGAATCGTTTGCTCGTTTGTCACCTTTTTAGAACGGATCTCATTAACTGGTCAAGATATTATCATATTGTCCCGGAGCTATTGGTGTAATTTTAAGCTCCGTGTCTTTTTGGTCATGTATATTTCAGTGGCGTCTCTCAAATATTGGTCAGGACGGCATCGAAAAATGAACAAATGTCGAGAACAGGCGTAAAGGTCGATGAATAGCCAGTGAAGTCGTCACCCCGAGAGATTAGCAGCTCTAATCATGTGTAGACTTTCCGATGCTTTCAATTTGTTTCTCGCCATAGCTTTTGTCTGTAATATAGAAAAAGATAATTGAGGAAGGATTTAATATTGTCTTCTTTTCTCTCTGTTGATAACATCTCACCAACAGTCAGGGTCATATGGTGACTTTTCCCGCTTACTAAGTGTAGGAGGACCCTAGTCACACACCTGGGCTAAAACCTGTAGGAGGACCCTAGTCACACACCTTGGCTAAAACCTGTAGGAGGACCCTAGTCACACACCTGGGCTAAAACCTGAAGGAGGACCCTAGTCACACACCTGGGCTAAAACCTGAAGGAGGACCCTAGTCACACACCTGGGCTAAAACCTGAAGGAGGACCCTAGTCACACACCTGGGCTAAAACCTGTAGGAGGACCCTAGGCACACACATGGGCTAAAACCTGAAGGAGGACCCTAGTCACACACCTGGGCTAAAACCTGTAGGAGGACCCTAGGCACACACCTGGGCTAAAACCTGAAGGAGGACCCTAGTCACACACCTGGGCTAAAACCTGTAGGAGGACCCTAGGCACACACCTGGGCTAAAACCTGAAGGAGGACCCTAGGCACACACCTGGGCTAAAACCTGTAGGAGGACCCTAGTCACACACCTGGGCTAAAACCTGTAGGAGGACCCTAGGCACACACCTGGGCTAAAACCTGTAGGAGGACCCTAGGCACACACCTGGGCTAAAACCTGAAGGAGGACCCTAGTCACACACCTGAGCTTAAACAGTGTAGGAGGACCCTAGTCACACACATGAGCTAATACATGTAGGAGTACCAATAAAAACATTCCGAAATTTTCTTTTTTATTCACAAAGTACAAATAGAAATATAGCACAGTATTTTTTTAAATGATATTGCAAAAATTAAGAAAAAGTGTCTGACACCATTTCTACGAGATATGGCTAAAGAAAGGTATTGTGTAAATATGTTTTGGAGCAAATAAAATATATTTCTTATATCTTACTAGCATTACATCTATTGTTTTGTATTACTAAATTTAAAAAGCTAATAGGGCTTTAAACGTATATATCGTATTTGTCTTACATCGCTTATTAAAAAAAGAACTTTAATAAGTATTTGTTCTCGCATTTAAATTTAGGGACTGGTAGCACGTGGAACATATAATAATAATAACATGGTACAGAAACTTAAAACTGATCTGCGGTCTCTTTATAGGAAATACGACATTATCTAAAATGGATACATTTAGTGATGAATAACTTTAGTTTTGTACACAAGTATGTCTTAAATGCGCGTATACGAATGTATTGTTACAAAAGTACAATTTAATATGGTTGAGATAGTTACATATACTTACTTTTACCTACTACATGTATCTTACAGAAAAATGACTACGGGTTTATTTTCACCGATGTCATGAATTCTATTTATTGGATAATGATTGTAACGTATAACCAGGGCAACAGATACCGGGAGGGTCAGTGGACTTAGCCCCACAACAATTTCGACCGTAATGGTAAACAAAAGGGGCTGTATTCTCGTGCATCCCCTTGTCAGCCATAATTTGAAATAAGCCCCACACCCAATCTGACATTGCTTCCTTAAAGGCCTGGTATTAAAATTTACCATTGATATTTACGTTGAATTTACGATGCGACTGATTCAGTCTTCAGACAGGAAGAGAAACTAGAGTGTTAGTAAAACTTTAAAACAAACTTTAAATAGTTATGTATATTATAAAGTGTAAACATTCAAAGAAGTCAACATTTGTTTACTTATTCAGACCAAATCTTTAAAACGACATTTTTGCGTTTTCATAATTTCCTAGTATATCAGAACAGAACAAAAGATCCTTTATGACACGACTTGAGTCATGGCTCATCATATAAAGATAATATACTGTAGATAATTAACATGCTGCGTACATGCTGAGTAAACATAACTATGTATGTAAGTGTAGGAGACACCAAATTGCTATATTAACATTTATATGAATAAGTTAGCTTAATAATGTATATATATACATAAAGATATTATATAAATAACACACTAAAAAGCTGTACTAATACAGAGACGGATCATCACATAACGCAGGTATAGAGAAACGCAAGCAGAACACTAAATCATTTCTTTACTGGTGTATTTACGGTACTTTTACTTTATAAATATTTTGTAATCTGTTAATGTGATTTTATTGTCAATTTCCTACATACTTGAGGCAGTCACCACGAACTCAATGATGCTATCAATCAGCTACAATTAATCATATACCGTAACGAGGTATATAGGCTACGCATTATAGACACACGTATGTACCAAACCCCTACCATGTTGTACCAAACCCCTACCATATTGTATTTATTTATTTGTGTTTAACGCCGTCCTCCTACAAATTTTCAGTTATATACGGTGGTCGGTTCACTTAACCAGTTTTCCTGGACTATATTCTAACCTGTACTAACTAACCCTTCTACTAGAATCGACAACTTCTCCACATGTGGAGGAAAATCGACACCTTTTATGAAAGGATATGACCAGTCGCGACCGGGAATCGAACCCGCGGATGTCGGGTTACAAATCCAGCGCAATGGCCACTGGACCACGGCCACAGTAAAAGCTCCATCAAAGGCAGAGCAGAATTTTTACTTTAATGTACCGTTGGCCTTATATTCGGTGGGTAGTTGTGTTTATTGTATGAACGAATGTGTCCTACATATTTACATTTCTATACATGACCTTTGTTTACAGGTGACTTATAACTATTTTCTGGTGGTATGAATGTATTGCACAAGTTTTCGAACCGGTTTCAAGTTAATACTGCCATTTTAATTTGCATTATGTCATCTTATAAATATATGATCATACATTGACTGGTAATTGGTGAATAATTTTAAATATTGATATTAAAATATGATACAATTACCATAATCGATAACCGTAGGCAACGTGAAGTGTAGACACTAAAAAGAATGAAGTAAAAATGATGTTATATTACTTTTATAGCAATAATTCTCATTTTTACTTTAAGACGGAATAGCATCAACTTGATCAATGTCGGATTAACAAACTACATGTAATATTTTATAGTGACTTGCCATGCTTAAATTCTACTTGATAAAAACATTAACTGACGTAAGCTAGGTAGAAAAATGAATTATAACAGACATTTATGATCCTCGTTTTCCTATTAATATTAAGTAAATGTTGTAATATCTTCAGTCCGTTCCAGAGAATGTCTTACCTCATTAGTTGTAATGTGTTAATTAATCAGCTTAAATTTAACTGCAAATGAATTTCAAAACACAATTCCGAATTTATTTTCCCATCCACTGATCAAACATCATAATCCTAATACCGACAAAAAACTAACAATTATCCACTCAAAGAATTCAGTTAATACCAAGAACAAATCCAATTAATTCCAAATACAACTGTGGAAAAAGAAGTGTCAATATTATATCCATCGCGTAGTGTTGCATTAAACTAAGTATTTCATGCACTGATAATCGCCAACACACCGTGAATTCTACGTATATCGAATGAATCGAAAAAAGATTTGATTAAGTAAGAAGAAACAACAATAAAACCGATAAATAACCGTCGGCAATTGTTGGCCCTCATCAATATAATAAAGAATGTTAATTAAATATACACATACTAACATTGATAGAGTAATTGATTTACAGCGGATCGACGTCTTTCGCCGCTTATATTATCGTTGTAACTTTATGTATACAATACATCTTACTTTAAAGGAATAAAAAGAAGCAGATCCGGATCACAATTCGGTTAGACTGATTTGTCGAGCCTTTCACACACTGGCATCCGGGGCTTATGTGTTATTTATTCAACATTCAACAATACTTGTTATTTAATTATTCGTCTCAGTTTTTTTCTTTCAGACGTAAATGCAAAGGAATTAATAAACTTATCTATCGTATCAGATCTGTCTGTATAATTATATGATTGTATTCTATTTTAAAGAATCTTTTCATCTGCATTTTGAATGCTGTAATTTGAATGTAATATTTACGAGTCACGTGTGATGTACTTTTATACACTGAATCGAAATAGATTTTACCAGGTACATTATACTATAGTATTAGAACGTAATTCTTACACGTGTGGCATAGTATTTATACGGGTCCCTGACTTTACCGACTGTTTAAAAAGTAACAAAAAATTGAATGCACAAACTTATGATACATGTATATTAATCGTGTAATTGGTTATACTAGATATATGCATCATCCATTACTTTGTGATGTTATCAGTGTTCTTTGATACAAAGGCAAGTTAGAATGACATTAGAACGCTGTTATTCAACACCAGTCACTTCCGTCCATGATACTATGTTTCTACACCCGAACAACTGTAGAGTAATTGAAGTGATAGCTAACTTCGTCAAGTTTTACACTGAGTCTCAAAACAGAAATGATATAATCATCCTGTATTACAATCGGATCTCCCCAGTTAAGCTCAAATGGATTTTAACAATAAAGAGTGAGATTGTGTAATGTTTTACAACAGTATTATGGTGACTTCGCAGAAATAAGTGTCACCAGAACGTGAAGATCGAACATTACGATAATTGCATATTAATTTAAGTCAGAAAGTCATATTAAGCCTTTGCATGTAGATTTATAACAACAAAATAAAGTTTTAAAAAAAGTTATAATTTTTTATATGGTGAATTATTTTATTTTGTTTTTAAACTTTATTTTGTTGTTATAAAACATGTTATAAACATCATATTTAACAGTGTTTCTGAGTGTAAAAAATTCCTCCATGGGTAATAGAGGCTGGGTCTGTGTGGGGGCCTTCACACGCCGGTAGCCTGTGAGTGAAATACGATGGGATTTTAACTTAGGTATACCGTAAAGTTCCACGTTACGACCGATATAGATTTTAAGCACGTACATTGCTCGAAGTAAGTTTTGCGTCACAGATGTTAAAACTCCATAAAATAAAGCCTTATAAAAACTAAAATCAGAGTATGTGTCAAACAGTCTGGTTACAGTTCCCTTAGGCATGGTGTAATAAAACATAAGTCGATGATAAACATACTATTTGTAGTTATAAATTAATTGTACAGCCTTCCAGGCCTCGCGATAAAGGCCAGTAAATTACGTACTGCTCTACAAATGATCTATTTAACAATATAAAACGTATGATAAAACACACGTGTCTCGTGGGTACCAAGAGCCTTTTATTCTAATATCTGTGATCTATACTACAGATAAAATGTCTCTATATTTGGTTAGATATTCGTATTTGTATCTTACGCGATGGATTTCTGGTATTACGATCATACTAATATCGTGGAAGATTATATGTTATAATCACGACGAGATCTGAAATCGGAGCCTTATTGTTGAGGTACCGACTAGGAATATCTGTGACATTTATGTGTCCTAATTATTTGTTATAAATGTAATATAGACTGTATACACCACAATTTTGTACCATCCAACATGTCCTGTCATGATTTAGCATCATAAGAAGCTGATCAGAACTAGGTAGACTGTTTAATATGCCTTGTATGTCTGACAGGGTCCGGATTCTCAGTTGTTTAACATATTGAACAATAGTGAATGAAATGATTTAGCCACATACATGTAAGAATAATGATGAAGATTATGATGATGATGTGTTGGCAGTAATGTATTTGATAATGATGATGATGACGCTGATAATGGTGGTGGTGATGATGATGATGATGGTGGTAATGATGATGGTGATTGTGGCGATGATGATGATGGTGGCGATGATGATGATGACGATGTTAATGATGGTGGTAATCGATGATGATGATGGTGGTAATGATGATGTTGATGTTGATGGTGGTGGTGGTGGTGGTGGCGATGATCGTCTTCATCATAATCATCGCATAAATTTTGAAAAGTCGCTCTCGTGTTATCTCGTATAGGCGCACATTTTCTACGAGATTTCACGGTTGCACATCCCTGAACATAATCTAGTGCTCCTGCTTATAATATAGTAAAAAAACTAATCAAGAACCTTTCATGTAATAAAGATCGTCACACTACACCTGGTGTACAATAATTTACAGATAATTATCATCCACTTTAATAATGACATATAGAATTAACCAGCGCGATTTTAGCCTCAGGAGAATATCACACCATTTAAATTAAACCACATAATAGTATACTCCTAGGTCAGACGTCATGACATGGAATTTGATAAGGTTTAATTGTTCCCAATACGGAACAGATAAAGTTGTTTAAAAATATATAACTAAAATACAATAAAAAAAGCAACGTTTGTCTAGCCTTCGTTGATTAAGTGATCCAGGGATGCTATATGTAATATTGCATCCCTGAAGCAATTTCAAACCTCTCCGTCGATTGAAGGGAAAATTACATTTAATGTTTAACACTGCATTCACTTAAACGAGGTAGGAAAGAAGAAACGTTCTTAGAACGATATCCATGATTCTATTGTGCGATTGTTTAAAATTATGTTCCGGAACTCAACCTGGTTTATCGCACGTTTGCAGTAAACAACACAATGAGTTATTATCATGACACCATTGTGCTGTTGGATTTAATATGATCATAATTTTCATCGCCTGGGTTTTTATGTTTATTTTACAGGAACCTTGATATGAATTACTTGAAAAGGGATAATTTTTTACATTTTTGAAACCGGTGTTTAATGATCCTAGGGAGAATAATAATTGTGCTGAAATTTAAGTGTAAATGGTTGCAAAATCATTTTAAATGTAAATACAACAAGTGATGTTCATACTGTCTGCGCAAACACCTGGTTTTATTAAAACACTAGTTCGTAATTCTCCATGGTTATAAGCTTGTATCAGCTGAAATATTATATGTTAATGAATAAGTGATTTGATATAGGCCCTGTTATTTGTCCGAGGGCAGTCGTATTGGCACAAGGTCGAAGGCCAATAGGACTGTTCCGGAGGACAATTAACAGGGCCTATATCAAATCTCTTATTTAATGACAATTTTATTAAATATCTATATCACATTTTGGCCCTGCACTAGAAGCCAACCAAATTGCTTAATATGCGGGCTTTACATCTATATGTCACTTTTCGGCCCTGGGCCGGGGAGTGCTATATAGATATTGACCATCTTATTGGAAATGTCACTGCATTATCATGCCAGGCAGTAAACAAGTTACACGGCTGATAATAAATAGTTATTTAATATTTAAATTTAAGGTCTAGGAAATTTGTTTAGATTGATCGATGCAAGGCATGTTCAGATGTGGCTCATTACGTTTCCATGATTAGTGCAACAACACAAAGCTACTTTTACCTTGTTGTTGTTGTTTTCCGGTATTTACGATGCATTGCGGAAATTACAACATGAAGCATATTATTACAGACCAGATACTTTCAGGAAATTACCGACTTGAATTGCATTCCCTACTCCTCGATCAGATATCTTATATCCTGAACATTTGAATACAATTTGATTATTACAGTAAAACACTAGATACATTGTATTTCAAAATAACACATTTTAAACAGACGATGACTTATTTCTTATTTTGATAAATACATGTACACGCATGTTCAGCGCAACCTCTCCAGAGCAACATCCTTTTTGAGAAGCAAAATTATGTTGTTGAGAGGTTGCTGATCTATAGAGGTTAAAACTCATACGTGTAGTTAAATCGTGCAGTGAGGAAAGAACATGATGTTGTTGCAGAGAGGTTGTTGCTCAAGAGGCGGCTGTTTAGAAGTTGTACACTATACGTGAATGTAGTTTATAAACGATTTGTACATTTCACTTCTTAAAGAGTCATTCACTACACTGCAATTAATGAATTCATCTGAAGATACGCACATGTATGCGGACGTACTACCATGTACCAGGAAACAGATAATTAGTATTTCCGTGGGTTATTTTGTAATGCTTTCTTCTATATGACACAAAGCTACAGCTTTAACCAATACAAACACGAACATAGAGTGCAGGTTTATAAATGCATTTTCTACTTTCTATGGATTGCATGCGTACTCCATGTTCTTAAATCAGGAATCATTCAAATATCAAGACAGGAACTATGTAATGAGTAATTCACATGAATATTTCATATATCATGTATTTACATGTGAATACTTCATAGATCATAATCATATTTACATGAATACATCACAGTCAGTAAGACACCAGAGCACACCCCCAGCGGTCAGTGAGATATTAGACCACACCACCAGAAGTCAATGAGATATCAGACCACACTATCAGCAGTCAGTGAGACGTCAGACCTCAGCACTAGCAGTCAGTGAGATATCAGACCACACTACCAGCAGTCAGTAAGACACTAGACCACACCACTAGATATCAGACCTCAGCACTAGCAGTCAGTGAGATATCAGACCTCACCTCCAGCAGTCAGTGAGATATCAGACCTCACTACCAGCAGTCAGTGAGACATCAGACCACACCACCAGAAGTCAATGAGATATCAGACCACAATATCAGCAGTCAGTGAGACGTCATACCTCAGCACTAGCAGTCAATGAGATATCAGACCTCACCTCCAGCAGTCAGTGAGATATCAGACCTCAGCACTAGCAGTCAGTGAGACATCAGAGCTCACCTCCAGAAGTCAGTGAGATATCAGACCTCAGCACCAGCAGTCAATGAGATATCAGAACACACTACCAGCAGTCAGTAAGACACAAGACCACACCACTAGCAGTCAGTGAGACATCAGACCACACCACCAGAAGTCAGTGAGATATCAGACCTCACTACCAGCAGTCAATGAGATATCAGAACACACTACCAGCAGTCCGTAAGACACAAGACCACACCACTAGCAGTCAGTGAGACATCAGACCACACCACCAGAAGTCAATGAGATATCAGACCACACTATCAGCAGTCAGTGAGACGTCAGACCTCAGCACTAGCAGTCAGTGAGACATCAGACCTCACCTCCAGAAGTCAGTGAGATATCAGACCTCACTACCAGCAGTCAATGAGATATCAGACCACACTACCAGCAGTCAGTAAGACACAAGACCACACCACTAGCAGTCAGTGAGACATCAGACCACACCACCAGAAGTCAATGAGATATCAGACCACACTATCAGCAGTCAGTGAGACGTCAGACCTCAGCACTAGCAGTCAGTGAGACATCAGACCTCACCTCCAGAAGTCAGTGAGATATCAGACCTCACTACCAGCAGTCAATGAGATATCAGACCACACTACCAGCAGTCAGTAAGACACAAGTACACCACTAGCAGTCAGTGAGACATCAGACCACACCACCAGAAGTCAATGAGATATCAGACCACACTATCAGCAGTCAGTGAGACGTCAGACCTCAGCACTAGCAGTCAGTGAGATATCAGACCTCACCTCCAGCAGTCAGTGAGATATCAGACCTCACAACCAGCAGTCAGTGAGATATCAGACCTCAGCACTAGCAGTCAGTGAGACATCAGACCACACCACCAGAAGTCAATGAAATATCAGACCACACTATCAGCAATCAGTGAGACGTCAGACCTCAGCACTAGCAGTCAGTGAGACATCAGACCACACCACCAGAAGTCAATGATATATCAGACCACACTATCAGCAATCAGTGAGACGTCAGACCTCAGCACTAGCAGTCAGTGAGATATCAGACCACACTATCAGCAGTCAGTGAGATATCAGACCACACTAGCAGTCAGTGAGATATCAGACCTCAGCACTAGCAGTCAGTGAGATATCAGACCACACTATCAGCAGTCAGTGGATATCAGACCTCAGCACTAACAGTCAGTGAGATATCAGACCCCACCTCCAGCAGTCAGTGAGATATCAAACCTCACTACCAGCAGTCAATGAGATATCAGACCACACTTCCAGCAGTCAGTAAGACACAAGACCACACCACTAGCAGTCAGTGAGATATCAGACCTCACCTCCAGCAGTCAGTGAGATATCAGACCTCACAACCAGCAGTCAGTGAGATATCAGATCTCAGCACTAGCAGTCATGCAGTGAGATATCAGACCTCACAACCAGCAGTCAGTAAGATACCAGACCACACCTCCAACAGTCGTCAGTGAGATATCAGACCACAGTCATGTTCTGCAGTCATTGAATTATCTGATTGCACAACCAGCATTTAATGAGACATCATAAGAGGCTAGTGGTTCGTGAGATGTCAGATAATAACAGATATGAATGGAGTATCAATTAAGTCAAACTTAGAATATATGTGGCAAGTACATAAGATAATTACATACTAGTATCAGACAGTCAAATAGTCAGTGTGATTTCAAACAAGTAGTTGTGTCTGAATATCCAGGGTTAATAGACTGCTGTATAATACCATCCTGTATGAGGATTGGTTCCTTTTTTTCGGGAAGGTGTCCACTATATTTCTTGGCATGACGTATTAATTATTCAGCTGAAATTCCTCGTTCTATTGGATGATTCAGAGGAAACTCTACATTCTATTGGATGAAATCTACTAGCGTAGAATAATTAAGACCACGCCAACTTATAAACTTGTAGCGAGTCTGCAACTGTTTAATGTGTGGTTGTAAAACTTGTTAAGTAAAAATGCATTTTTATACGGTCGAAATAAAGTTATATACCGTTCTTGACAACCATTTTACATTAATTGGAATTAATATATGTGTAGTAATTATGTATAAATATACGTAATTCATTTAGCTGACCTAACATTAATATTTTAAGGCGCGACCTAATTGGACTGCTGGCGAAAAGTGCTGTTCACACGGTACTACGTATACAACGGCAATTTAGGAATTTTCATAAAAATCATACTTTTGGCTTCAACATTAAACTTCGCGACTGTCTTTTTAATTTCTTGTTTCTTTTGGATGATGTGGTTAACTTTCCAAAATCTCAAAGACTCATTTTTGTCCATTAGCAAAAAAAGTTGAATCGTTTCATGTTCGTGTAAGACCAATTAACTTATTATTTTACATTACTTTTCATTACATTAATTACCCAACATACTTAAAACGTCGACCAAAAATCCTCAACGTATCCTCTTATGCTTTTAGATGTGAAGGTTTGACTCACCAGAGCATAAACTATTGAAATCCACCTTAGCTGGTTGCACACTTTTTAGAATTCATAATGGATTTAGGACTTTGGATAGACTATCGATTCTGCATCAATTCTGTATCCAGATTGTACTCTCTAGATCTGATTCGCGTTCTAATCTAATCATAATGGATACAAGTAATTAAGCATATAGTATTAAGGTCCTGACTGGTATTGTAATGTAAGTTCCAAACACACATTCTTTGCAAAATAAAACTTTAATTGTGTTCGTGATACTGTCTAAATCAAGAATGAAAAGTAACAGTGGGTGAAAAGAAATATGGCCGATATCCAGAGATAGTGTTTATTCTGAGGTTTATTTGTCTTCCGTATACTCTATAAATAAAGACAGGCTGTGAAGAACCGCCGCTATCAGACACAGCTAGATGATCACTACTAGTATTTACAGATGACCGCTCTTTACAGATGATCACTTTTAATAGGTGATCGCTGTTAACAGGTGATCACTTTTAATACGTGATCGCTATTAACAGGTGGTCGCTATTAAAAGATTATCGCCGTCTACAGAATGATGATCGCTATACACTGGTGATCACTGTTCACAGGGTGCAATTGATTCAGTTCTTATAATAATACTGAACATGTTTCAGATTAGACATCAAATTTCAAGTAGGATGGCAACGTATATCCGATTTTTAATTACATGTACAAACAATTTTAACTTGACATTATGCATGCAACATCCAGTACATATCTGTCTGGATACACGATAGATAATTCAAATAACTATGTAGGACAAGTTGTTTAAATACCTGTTTAAAGAGATTGCTTATTAAAGTTTTATTGTGAACTGATTAAGTTGTCCTTTATGATTAAAACTAAAAGTTGATGTTTCAAAGTTGAGTACCACTAAAAATAGTGTACATTACTATGCATGTATTTTGTATTCAAGCATAAACATGTCAAATATATGAAGTACAGTAATTGATGTATAATTATATGGAATTTGGAATTTGCAGACACGTACTCCATTATTATGATAAATCGCATGCATTGCTAATTGACGGTTGCAGCAAAAGCTAATGCGTCAATATACAGTACAACCTCTCCAGAGCGGCACTCTCATGACCAACAACAGGATGATTTTTCCCACTGCAGAATTTAACTATCAATTTAACCTCTCTAAAGCGACAGTCTCTCAACAAAAAACATGATTTTTGCTACTCCCAAAGGATGTTACTTTGGAGCGGTGGCAAGAGTATAGGACCAGAGACATATAATAGTCATGTCTCTGATAGCACATGTATATCGGGATACTCTACTAAAAAAATCGTGCATATCTACTTTCTGTTATAAAATCAATTCAGATGTTTACTAACCAAATTACTAGATTTATCAAATAACAGGGTTGGAATTCTATCAGAATTATTTTCACGAACATGTTATTAGACGCTATATAAAACAGCAATAAATCACCATTCCAAGTATTGATAAATTGACAAGACATTGTATCACATTTTCAAGCGTTGATTGAGATAAGATGTTCATTGGAAGCAAACAAACTCATCTATCTGAAGACGGGTAGATTAATCAAGGAAATACATGCGTTTAGTACAATCTACATTTATATACAATGTATTGGTCAATTAGTGTATATAGCGAGTTGATAAGTTAAGAAAGCAAATATTTTGCACGGTATTGGTTACTACGATACAGTTTATAACTCCTTCTTTCGAAACAGATTTTCCGCCATGACTGTACAAGTTTGTTATCTAACTTTTTATTTATTTGTTGTTTAACGACCAGTTACGGACATTTCAGAGCCGCCTTCGAGATATAAGATAAGTTACAGAAGAACCGAGCCTTCGAATAGCTGAAAAACCTAAGTTTTTTCTTGGTTCTTTACCGTGCCTGGTGTAAAGCAGCAATACATGCCTCGCACCTCCTGTGATTTTCTAGACACAGTACTTGGTTCGGTAGTTGGGATGGGGACACTGTAAAAGCGTCGCTATACATCGAATACACGATCTTTCGTTTGGTAACCCAGCGCGTTACCACTGGACTACCGACCATCCTTTTCTTACCTAAGTACATGTATATTTATGCTCACATTGTGATAAGAAAACGGCAAATTTTGTGGATTTTTTTTCTTTTCCTGGGCATGATGCGAGTGGCTTAACATTTATTCACAGAATAAAATACTGTTATTAAGACATTTATACACGGTCTTTTAATCCAAAGGGAATAAAATCGCCGTAAATCGATTTCGGAATAATTTCAGTTCAGAAAACTATATTGTATCAGGCATACGAAACAGGCTTAACTAATGGACAATCACGATTATTCTCTATCGAAATCGGTCAGTAAATTAGTTCAAAGTGTATATTAATGAAGCATAGATTATGGTGTTCCATTTCGACTTTCGTCTACAATATTGATTAGATAGACTCTCAAACATCCGCTATTTTGGCATCAACATGATTTGGAGTTTATAAGTTCAGGTTTCTGGACGAACCAGGGTTCGATTGAGGGATGATCTCACTGACTGTAAATTTATGGCATTAGGCCATCCTTAAAAAATGTTAGTTGGCAGGCTACACGATCGACTCATTAAGAAATCGTTCCTCCGGACCCAAAATTGTTTTAGCGATGTTTGACAAATTGTTTCATTTTGTGAAGTGCAACCTCTCCGGAGCAACACCGTTTGTGAGTAGCGGAGGTATGTTGTTGCTGAGAGGTTGTTGTTCTAGAGAGGTTAAATTAATAGTGAAATCGCGCAGTAGGTAAAAAACATGTTGCTATTGAAGGGAGATTGTTGCTCAAGAGAGGGCTGGTCTGGAGAGATTGTACTGTACGCTATTCGTTCTCAGTACTAGCATTTGATGTAACATATATACAAATGTAAATAAAAATACGTACCACAAACCCACGGCTAACAGTTTTTTAAGATGACCATAGCTTATTCGTATGTATAGTTCAGTTAAACGTATGTAAAGCATTCAATATGAGTTAATGTTTTAATTATAAAGATTGGGATATATTTCGTTTTTTATTTCACTTAAAAATTGTTCCTATTGATTGTACACGTACCTCTTACATCGCGTACAGTGTTCGAATTAATTCTTTTAAAGCACTAGCCCAAACTGTAAATTTGGGCTGTTGAAAAATCACAATTTAGCACGAGTCCGATTACACAATTTTTATAAGGTTCACAAGCCCTAATATAATTTTACTAGCCCCGGACTGGTGGGTTAGCGCGAAGACTCCTATGAAATACATGTACATTTTGTATATATTTGCATATTAATTTGATAGAAGAATACGTTTTCAGGTGAAAATCCTATATTCTGCATTTAGTATTTATATCACAATGTACAATGTACTGAATTCGAGTACAGTCAAACCTGTGTAAGCGGTCACCTTCGAATAAAGGTCACCCTATATCTTCCCCAATGGAGACCTTAATTTTTTCACATGTTTGACTGTAGTTTGACTCAGAGTTCAGACATGTTACTCGTACATGATTAAGTAATTATAACTCATTTAAATACATCAAGGGAAACAAGTGCATGGTATCATGAGATTTATGAACCAATAGTAAGATTTCTACCAGTAACAGGTTGTTTACTTAATGTAGCAATTATTGATTAATTAACTACATTAATTATGGTGAAGAGCTCTAATAACTCAGGAAAACGATATGATGAGTTTAATTGGCTTCACGGTGCGTCTTAACCGGGTTCAAGAAAAACAAAGTTTTCTATCTTATCTGTGGATTTAATGTTAATAGCACTGCAGTTGTTCAATCTTATCTTGTAATATGTTTATAGAAATACGAAAACTTGACCTGTCAGGTCCGTAATAAGCAATTTCATATCATTTTGGACTATGATTAGTAGATTTTGTCTGACAACATAACGGGATGGTGGTTAACAGATTCCCGTTCCAATATGCAGTGCACCAAAGGTCTAAGTACAGACGGGTTTAAAGAGTGGGGGAAACATCAGTTACAGTCCGCGGCGCCCTTTTAAATACTCTCATGTGACCGGGTGGGTGCTAAGTCCCCCCGGTTCATACAACCCGGTCTGTTATTTCAATAAATGGTTAATGGTGTACGTCCAGTTGACTAGTTTGTATACATGTGTATAAAATGTTAATGTTTCTCTAAGGAACGGTTTGTATAATTGCATTCCACATCACATGATAAACTCGCGGAAACCTATTACAAACAAAATTACTGAATTTGAAGAGGACACTAATTGAGTTTTCCTTGATGAGTAAATTACATTATCATATCCTAGAACTATAATTAGAAGAAAAAAAAGTTTATTTAATGGACTTATCAGGATCACGCAATCTCTCACTAGACAATTCGATTATATATATTAATTGGTGGTCTAATAATGTAATGAACGTTTTTGTATCAGCCATGGCAACCGTCAGTTCACGTTTAGCGAACGAATCTTCACAATACGTTATCATGACTTTTTCACTGAGGTTTAACGTCGAACCGATAGTCAGTGTCATTTTGCGTCGACTTTCCAGCTTAAATATTAAACTGAGATCACAGACCCGCGTAGAACCATATTGACCTTATGTAGCTGGACAGCTTCCAAACACGGTGAAATTTGTCCCGTCCCAAGTGAGATTCGAAGGGCTAGTGATTACTGTAGTCAGTATAGAGCCTAGAACCAAACAACTACAGAGGTACTCGCTGTACGACTATAACATATAGTCCTGTGTATTCATCGAATTATATACATGTAACACCATACGAACAGAACAGAACACCATGTGCGTTTACTGGGTCTCCTATACATGAATCTGAGATGTTTTTATTTTGAAAAGTTTATTCCAGAATCGATTTTTCTAAATCACAGAGTATTTCCAATTTATAGTAGCCTATAACTTTGAAATAAAAAAATATTTAAAAATGAGTGAAGACGTACTTTGGTGTTCTCCTTTTCCGAATACAAAAATGTACTTATAAAAATACAAAAATGTACTTATAAAAATACAAAAATGTAGCTATAATGTCAAACATAGAGAAAGATATTATGCCGTCGTACACTTAATTTTGAATGCCGATATGCTCACAATTTGTGTGATATTTTGAACATTTTTATTATATATATTTTGTTTGGAATTATGTACCGAATAACCCACTACTAACTCTAAACCATGAATCAATCGTCAGTATCAATAAACAATGATTTAGACCTATATTTTTACTTCAATGATATCATCAAAGTCAAATCTATCATTCTAAGTTCAATACATCTTCGTTGTATTTGCTACAACTGTGGAGATTAGGGGTATAGATTAGCAGTGAACAGATTGTATTTGACTTTAATGAGATTGTTTAAACAGCTTGACTGATGAAAATATGCCTGCCGGTATTTTCCTCGTATTGTACCCTGTGTGATCTGTACTTCACATTTTTTGCTCGTCTTTCCATTTTTCAAATCCTGTACTGTTATTTACCAAGAAAACATATAAATAATCAAAATGGTGTTCCTGCCAAGTTAATTACATTTCCACGCTTAATAGAGATACCAGAAATGTCGCAAATCTATCATCTGTCAATTTTCGTTTTCGAAATGGAATATAACAAAGTAATGTAAAACCAATGTACATGAATGAGTTTAAGTCTTGTTCGTTTGATAATGATATACAGTACAACCTCTATAGAGCAACACCCTGTGGTAGCTGCAAACATTGGCCGTTGTTTAGAGGTTATTGTTGCTCTACAGAGGGCCGCTCTGGAGAGGTTACACTGTAATTATGTTAATGACTATACATGTAATTACAGTGCAATCTCTCCAAAGCAACACCCTTTGGGAGAAAGAAAAATATGTTGTAACTGAGAGGTTGTTGCTCTAGAGAGGTTAGATTAGTAGTTAAATCGTTCGTTCAGTGGGAAAATCGTACTCTTGCTAAAGGGAGGTTGTTGCTCATGAAAGGGACACTCTAGAAAGGTTAACGTTGCACTGTATTTTGTTTCTTACCTTTGAATTAAACGCGCTATAACACACTAAGTCAGTTATATAATATACATGTACATGTCTACAGTAAGAAACAAAACACAAAGTGTACAAATAGTTTTAAAGTGATATTTATCAAAATGATTCAGTTCACAGAAAAACTCACCTTTCGACCGCTATATTAAACTAACATATTTATTTAATGCCCACTCATTCTCGGACCGGATTTTCAGAGACGACAATGCAACGTACTAAAGTTAATTGACATGTTGTACAATAAAGATAAAAACAAGTGTTAAGGTTTAACAGTTACTTGTTGTATGATTCAAAACCAATCTTAAAGACATCAATAAATGTTACATAGCTTTATTACTTACTAATCCTGGTTTCTAATCCAATTAAAACTCTGAAATTAGGCACAAAGTCTGTGATTTTGCTGTGATTTCTTCAACTGAAATCCAGTTTTCTAATCCATATCATTTCCGTTTTTCGCAATTCTTATTTTACACTGTTAAGATGTTAAATGTGAAAATTATACAACAGATTCTTTGGACATTTGTGCTGATTGCATCTCTTTTACCAACTGAATACAATAAGTATTCTATCAGATCGTGTGTTAATACTTACCTATACAGTCAGTTTACGTAAAATGCACGAAAGATGCTTAAACACAATGAATTCGTGAGCTTTTTTGTATTCATGCAATTTTAATCCATGCCGCTTCCGCATTTGAAAATAAACCACCACGTAACTTGATGGAAGCTTGTACTATTGATATGACCTGTAGACGATTCTCCAGGCACATACGAAGCGTTATATATCTATTCCACATCCAACATGGTTTGTATGTTTGATGGACAAGTTACTAGTCAATTTCTGACTGATATCAGTGATTGATAATATGACGGTTTTATCATAACCACCAACAAACATATATATATTGTACAAATGATTGTTTTGGGTACCTATACAATACAACCACTGATAGATAACATACTTCAGGTATTTTTCTATTGTTTTCGTTGTTTATTGGGAATGTAACAGAAACGTGTACGGTATAGAAAAGCTAATGAGCTTGAATTGTTTTGCAGAATGCAAGTGCATGCTGTGTGTTTAATAAAGATACGTAACTGGATAATTGAAAACATTTCTATTGTGTGGTATGTTTGAGATTATTTCGGAAGCAGAGAAAGAATACATTGTATTTACATTTATTATAATGTAATTTTGTAATAAAATAAATCATCCACATACAGTGTGTTTCATTATTTATTAGTGAACAGTCTCTAGTTAGAAATATTGTAACAGGTGCCAGCTAGGGTAAATAGTTGAAATTCGATGAAATGGAATGTGATAAGTCAAGTTTCCCAATTGCAATAGAAAGTAAGGTTGAGTTCCTGAGACAGTTATAAGTCGTATCATTACTTATCCGAACAGCAGCTTGCGTACCTGTCTAAGTGTTTTAATGAGTATTTAATGTAAGCTTTTTTATGATCTTGAAACCTAAGTAAAAATGCCCTATTTTTCAATGAGTGACTTTTAGACTCTTACGAGAACTATTTCATGGAATCTGGAGCAATAATTGATTAACCTTATATTCCCCTTACGTTTTGATGTCTATCACGATATATATGTAAATCAATCAATACAAAATTTAGAATTTTTCAATTCATCTTTTCGGTGTTACGTTGAACATCAAATATCAACGTCTCAACGGGATAATGATTTGGGACATGATATGATTATTGCTTAAAACACATTAAGTTCTCTTTTCTGTGCAGTTGCCGCCCAAGAGATAGTTTTGATATGAGTATAGCTTTTTGTGAACGAAAGATGCCATGTTATGATTTCTTTTATTCGGTGAAAATGATGTATTATTGATGTTTTTAACCATACCATTGTTTAGTGGTACAGCTCGATAGATAATGAATCTAAATTGATAATTGGCATTAATATTCGAGATCAATAATTATGTAATTGAATTGAGTGTTAGAGAAGTCTCTTACTTTCCCATAGAGATGTCCTTGGTTGGTTATTTAAACGTTTTTAGATTTATTTCATTTGTATAATATTGATATGTTTATATGATGACGACTGGGACCATTATACAACTTGTCCCAGATGGCGATGATCTTTATGCTTCAGTCATTCAATAAATATGCTGTGTTCTGTTCTGTTCATTTTATCAATCAGAAAATTGACACAATGATCGCTATGTCAAAGACCTATATTATATATAGCAACACATGTAGTATAGGTCTTTGGATATGTTAGTCGCCGTTTACGAGCGTAGCTGTCTTCGTGTTGAATGGGCACGGACCTGAACATCTCTTGAAACAAAGATTTATACTATATTACAACAATATATCACCCCTGACTATATACGTACGTCTTTGCTTGAAAAAAAAATCCAAGTACTGAAATTACTCATGAAAATAAAATTGAACTTATATATAGACTGCAACATGGAACGGCGGATGTCGAAAAACGTATTACTTTGGTTCGTTTCAGAATTCACGCGCTGAGCAAGTGACGGCTATTCCGAAGGGATCCGAATTATCGTTCAGTTTCCAAGGACGAAGCTATGAACATACCAAGTTTGTGCCGTTTTATGTCTTAAAAGCTTCATTTGAATATTGAAAGCCTTACAAATTTAGTCAAGAAAAACACTGACAACATTAAAATATGGCGCTCGAGGTCCTCTAACCACGTATCTTATATAATTATATCGACAATAAGTATATACACATTATATTATGTGCATACATGTATTAATCTTTAACTCCAGACGTAATCATGGAGGTCATTGCCGAAACCGTGATTATTTTCACAGCTGGAGACACTACTAAGTTGTGCACACGTTATTATTTACAGTCAAAGACATAGTAACGTTAGGCCTATATTTTTTTTACAGCGCTAGTATATCCTCTACAGAGCGGCCCTGTCTAGAGCAACAACCTCCCTCCAACAACAATATGATTTTCCCACTTCACGATTTAACGATTACTTTAACCTCTCTAGAGCAACAACCTCTCAACAACAACATGGCCCGTTTTGCTACTTCCAAATGGTGTTGCTTTGGAGAGATTGTCCTGCCACAGCGAAGTAAATGAATATAATAAAACTCAATGTTCGGAAATCAATCAATATTTGATTGTGGTATAGATAAAATGAAAAATGTACTCTTGCGGACGTATATGAATTGAGTTAGTCCATACACCGTATCAATATACAATAATATAAGTATAGTTGTCTATGGTTAATCTTAGCCCGTACATAATATTGGACCGTATTTGAATATTAGTGTTGTCTGGACATTACAATAGTTGCTTCCCTTTTATCAGTTTTTATCCGCCTACCGCCTTCAGCAATAAACGAACTCACAAAATTACTTACTTAATTTAACTGAAAGTAAGTATTATTTTTTCTGATTGATTACTTGTAGCATAGCCTTTAAATTTGCAGTTGGTAATTAAGGTAATGGTGTAATCTTTATAATCGTAAAGTTACTCAACATACCGTTTAATTGATTATTTATTAGAATTTAGAACATACTGTCTGAGCTCAATGTCCTAGATCAGTTTATAAAAGTGATAAATTTCACTGAAGCTAAAAATAAATGCAAGCATTGACCATAAAATTATGCAGCTTTGACAGTTTAATAAAATTGCACAATAACTGACATGTAATGCTCATATGTTCAGCTATTGTATCTTGTAGATTTACTATGGACAAGTTTTTGATTTTACTTCTTTCATCAAGTGTGTTCTTAGTTTTCTGTGATGATCATGAAGTGAAAGACTTTAAAGTGGACCCTAAAGGATATTTGATATTTTGCCTTTGTATGGGTAAGGTTTTTTGGAGGGTATAGTTTAAGGTTTTAATATCTTTAGAAGTATACATTTTGTAATGAAATAAAGATAATTATAGTAATTTGTATGATACTTTACCATGAAGATAAATTTTAAGCTAATTGTACTTGTCAGTGATTCATGCCCTAAGCAATGTATGTAAGATTATAATCTATTGCTTGATTAGTACAGGTATATACTTTCAACGAAAGAAATTAAAATCCTTTAATTAATAGTCAATAGAGTCATAGTAATTTGATTTTAACTTGGATGAAAAGTGTCTGTTATCAAATGGTACAGCTTCAGTTGCATAAAATATACTGCTGATACATTAACTTAGATCTAAAAAAATCAGGTTACATGCTCAAATAAAGATAGAATAGGTAGGTTGGAGCATTGTTTTTTTGTGTTCTTGGAAGCGCAGTAGTACAATGATGTTATGTAGATAAGCAATAGTTGCTCCTTTGTAATGTGTTAGTGATGGTATCAATGTATTTATATCCTTGTAGGGAGATTTGGAAACCAAGCTGAACACTTTATAGGTGGGCTTGCCTTTGCTAAAGCAATTGATAGAACTCTCATTTTGCCACCCTGGAGAACATACGTAAGTTAAAAAAATTACAGTTTATCTTGATAATTGTTATGACAGTATGACAGTGTATGTAAATCTGTCAGTCCTTATTATGCTTGTGTGATCATCTGCTCTGTCATTATATGGGGGATTTTGAAATGGCTCAGCATAAAATTAATGTACACCATGATCTTCTTCTTGTTCCTTTTGCTGCACGGTCACTCCAGCCACATTGATAAAGGATGCCGTCCTTCGAAGCTCCTCTGCATTGCCAGAGAGTTTCCGTTCCAGTTGGGTGCTGTTTGTCCACATTTCTTTTCTATACTGTACTAGAAGTGGGTGCCTTTGTAGTATGTGCTCTGTTGTTTGACTTTTGGGAAGGTCAAGGATACACTTTAGGGTCAAATGTCAAAGATTGCTTTAAAACAGCTTGTTAAGGCCATTATAGTACAACTTCTTCATTTCTGGACTATAGTGGGCTCAATGTTTTGGTCTGGTCTTCTAGTTCAAAGCACTCTTAAACTGTTAGTGTGCTATTGAAATTGACAATTCACCACTTACCCAAATACACAATTTTGAGAAAGTTCACTAGCCTGAATATGCAAGTTAACTAGCCCCAGACTTTGGGCTAGTGGATTAGCATGAAGACTGGTAGATGATTTTATACATGTAGTCATGAATGGAATACATATACATGTATATAGTATGTGAGAGTATGTTTGTATAATCAATGAGGTACTCACCTCTCCTCTGCTAGCTAATTTATTGTTCCCAAGTTTACTATTATATTTGTTTGTTTGTTTCATTGGGTCTTACACCCCTTTTCAACTGTCAGATTCATATGATGCCTACAGTTCACCTAACCTTCGTTCCTGGGAAGAACCAGTACTAGACTCCCATCCCCCATAAGCAACTGCATACTTTCACACAAAAAGAGTCATGGTTGGTAGCTGGGCTCGAACCCACGACCCTCTATCAGTGAGAGGTTACAACAATTTGAAGTTACTGTTATAATTGATATATATTCCTGAATTTTCTAAAAGTAAAAGTACAAAATTTACTGGACTAAACTGTGTTATGATTCAGACTTAGTTTTTTATTAATTAATGCTTTAACTTATGTTATTTTCATATGATTATTTGTTAATGTTAATGTTATTTCAGAAAAATGTACGTTTCACTGACTGGTTTAAGTTTAAACCTCTGACTGAGTACCACAGGGTCATTGTGGCTGAAGATTTCATGGACTATCTTGCTGATGAGGTGTGGCCGGTTGGTAACCGAACCGGATTTTGTTATTCATACAGTGATGAATGTGAAATGAAAAAAGGTACGTGGATTTTATTTCTACAAGAAAATGTTTTTTCTGCTTGGATAATGTTTTCCCCATATTTCATGGGACATTTTCATGGATGAGTTTTATATCACATAATTAAATACTGTAAAAATTAATGCAGAGCAATCTCTCCAAAGCAACACCATTTTGGAGTTGCAAAAATATGTTGTTGAGAGGTTGTTGCTCTAGAGAGGTTAAATTATTAGTAAAATCATGCAGCGGGGGAGGGGGGGATTGTACTGTTGTTGAAGGGAGGTTGTTACTCAAGTGAGGGCCATTCTGGAGAAGTTCTACTGTACATGTCAAAGTAATGAAAAAGTTGCGGACAAACAACTTACCGTACACCTATGTTATCTAGCTGAATGTAAATTGGTAGATCAGTCTGTACATCATGATGTGACGTAGGATGATTATGTTGAGACTGCTAATCAATATCTTTATTTGGAGGTGATTTTGATCTAAATGATCAATGTCAGTTTTTCAAAGAGTGGCCATTTTTACACAAAATGGCCCTTATTTGAAGGTAGCTTCAGACACAGGTTTGAATGTACTAGTTTTGAGTTCGTTTTTGTTATTAATGCGGTCAATCACCTGAAATAGTAATTAAGTTTTTTAAAGCTGGGTGTATTTTTGAAGTATTTGTATTCTTATAGCCATACAGAATATATTTTTTATAAAAGTGGAATATTTTCAGGCAATCCATTTGGTCCATTCTGGGATGGACTTAATGTAGACTTTGATAACACAGTTGTTATGAAAACAAGTTACACAATGATTGATGAATGGAAGGAAAGGTATAGTATAACAATCTATATGCAGGGCTATCCTTAAAAAGTCTATCCTTAAAAAGTATTTCATTAAGGGTAATGCTACCTACTCACAAAAAATGGCCTTACCAACTGTTTTAGCCTCTTAGGTTAAAGAATTTTCTCAATACATTTGAATAGGTATTTTGTGTTAAATGTAAGAAATGAATTTTAAAAAAAATCTTATGTTACTCACTGAAAATTCTCTGGGAAGGGTTATCCCAAAAGAACCCTTTTTGTAAGGATGGCCTTGTTTTATACAGTAAAACCTTTATATTAAGGCCATGTTTGAGATCAAAATATTGGTCTTAATGTAGAGGTGGTCTCTGAATCAAGTTGAAGTATAGAGGAAGTACTGGTATTGAAAACTGGACAGAAAATATTAAGTGGTTGTTATAATGAGATGGTCTAAATGCTGAGGTTGTTACTTTGTGAGGTTTTATTGTATTTAATATTGAAGTATTGTTTAATATTTTCTGAATGAGGTGGTTCCTTATCAGATGTCAATGTTTTAATCATTATGGCAATATATTCATATTTGTTCCTTTTTACACATGTTTAGAATGTTTTACTTGTATCAGTAGTGTAGTTAATTACTTGTATCATATGTTCTAAATGCCAATTGATTGATCTGTGACATAACTGGTTGAAGGAAGGGTGCCATTGAGGGTGTATTTAATTTTATTTTAAATTCAAGGGGAGTAATTTGTAAGAAATAAAGTTTCTGATCAATGTCAAGTTGTTTCCCTTGGATATTTTTTACCAAGTTATTAAAAGTTTAACTTTTATGTGAAAGTTTTCAGTACTTAACATAATTATGTAAGCATTTCATGTAATGTAGAGTGTGTTTTTATTTACTCTTAATTTGTGTTTATTGTAGATTTCCAGCAGACAAATATCCTGTTGTGGCCCTTAAGGGAGCTCCAGCCCCTTTTCCGATGAAACCTGATCACAGAGAATTAGCTAAATATATGAAGTGGTCTAAAGAGATCATAGATCAAGGACAAGATTATATACAAGAACATTTTCCAAACCAAAAATTCATAGGTATTCATTTACGGAATGGCATGGACTGGGTGAGCATACATACTTGAAGTCTTATTTGTTCTACTAAATCAAGGTCCTTCAAATGAATCTACATGCATGAAGAAAACTCTCTGATAAGAATCTATACAGTCAAACCTGTGTACAAAGGCCACCCTTGGGAAAGACAAGATGTGGCCTTAATTGACTGACAGCCTTTATTGGAGGTCAGTTTGTTCTTAATAATCAATGAATGTTTTTAAAAGAATGGCCTTTATTCATGAGGTGACCTTTATTAGGAGCTGGCCGCTAACGCAGATTAGAATATTACTCATTAGACCATGCTTAAAAAATGTTAGTTTGTGATTATGCGACTCATGCTTTTAACTGTTGTATGTTGCAGGGTTCTCAATAGGTTTGTGGCCAACAGGCCCAAAAGCTAGACTAACAGCTAACAGGCCTGCTGGGGGGGGGGGGGGTCCGGGCATTTTCTAGCAAAATTTTATAAACTTTTGAGACCTTTCTAAGTGGCTAAGTTGGCCTGCAGCCTGCTGTTATTGAGAACCCTGATGTTGGTAGGCATTTTATGTTCACATTTTATGCTTATAATAATAACAAAAGCTTGAATAAACTTGAAAAAAAATATTTTGTCAAAATTGCAAAAAAATCATTTTTGGGAGATCTTTTTATGGTGTTGGCTTTGTTACTGCAACCGAAACCAAACTTTTTTAAGAGTAGCCTTATTTTTGGTGTTTTAAATGATGCTGTACTGTTTTTGCAGGAAAATGCTTGCAAAAATGCTGCAGGTCTACCCAGCTACATGGCTTCTACACAATGTTTTCCTGCAAACTCTGAACAAAAAGTGACAGATGATATATGTTTGCCTTCAAAAGGAGAAGTTTTAAGGTTTATAATCTATTTCAAATGTTACATTATTCACTAAGTCAAATTTCTAAATGTCCACCGTTTAAAACTTGATTCTTGACGTCCCCTTTATAAACATTGATATTTTGAAGTAGCTCTGTATAACATAACTGAATTGGCTTTTTTATTTTGTCTTGTTGACCATTTTACTACAATGTAATGCATGCATGTACATCATCAACAAAGACCTTAGACTACTTTTCGACTACTTTTGAAGAACTCTAACAAGGGGATTAAATCTGATGTTTTACAATTAATGGACACAAAGAAATTGAGTATTCAAAGTCAATATTCAATTGAATACATAAATAATCATTGACCTCTCTCCACTGTAAGTTCAAATCCTAACCAGTGCAAGACAATTTCACATGTGTGGAAGCTGTCCAGCGAACTAAGGGAAGGTCAATGGTACAACCTAGATGTACATTTAGGGTCTTCATTTACAGTTAAAGCTGGAAAAGTTACCAGTTACCATGGTTATTGATGCAATGTTAAACCCTAAAGAATGAGACAGAATACTGTAGAATCATTAATATTCATTGGGGATTTAATTTCGTGGATTTTGTGGGTCGGCTCATCAACGAAATCAAATCCCCACGAATTTAAATGCAGAGATAAGGCATTTCCTTCTAAAAATCAAAATCCACGAATTTATATCCCCATGAAATAGCCATTTTAGTGCCATGAAACCATGAAAATTGAGCCCAACGAAAATAAATGAAAATACAGTAATTCCATTGTAGCGATAAAATGTCTGTTGGTATTCATGAAGTATGCTCGTATCCTATCAACCAAATAGCAGGTGCTTCGAGTGTAATTATTTGTCTTGTACTTCATGTTCTATTTCTCATCAAGTGTATTTATGGGAACATACCGGTATGTATTATTTGTAAACTATATGTCCAGATCATGAATTCTGGTCATATTTTTAGGATACAAATGCTTTATTACATACTTGATAGCCAGCAATCCAATGCAAACTTGTACACTGCAGTTATAAAATTGTATTTCTTTTACAGATTGTTAAGTAAGGTTGTTATAGATACGGGTGCCAGAGTTATATATGTGGCTACAGACAAAAATCCTATGATTAAAGAGATTACTGAGCATCTTAAAGATTTTCAGGTAAAATATATTTCATCTTAATATTGTGTTTTTCTGAATGTATTACACATTATTTGATGCGACTAATTGATTGTGTCATTCATTTATTCTCTTGATTAATTTATTCTATAATATAAGTAGAAAGTCACTTTCACTAATTGTTAGAAATTTACATATTTACTTAATTATCAAGATTGTAGGTAATAAAACCATATCTTTAGTCTGAATGTGTGTCTTAACCATAGATGCATTGTTGTTGGATAGCATTGTATGGTGGAACGAACTGCTGATATATTGTAAAACCTGTGAAGAAAGGCTATCATTGGGAAAAACAAAATTTGGCCTTTATTGACAGGTGACCTTTGTTCGGATGTCAGATTGTTCTACAAAATTTATGACGTTTAAAAAAATGGCCTCTATTCACAAGGTAGCCTTCATTCGGAGGTGGCCACTTACACAGGTTTACTGTATATGTAACTGACTGTCCCCTTAGTAAGTTACAAAAATCATAGATGGATATATATTTTTTAACCAATGTGTTTGATGCATAAATTAGTCAGTTTGCTCTAAACTGTCATCTACTCCCTGTCTTTATTAATTCTTAACCAATCTTCAAAGTTTTACATTTCATATTTAGTCATTATTTGAATAACACCTGCTTGAAATTTGCTAGTGACTCAACTAAATGGCATGGTAATGTAAAAAAATGCCTTTTCCAGAGATGGCCTATCAAATGAAGTGTCAACTGTCATCATTTTCATCTATAACTGTTCCGTGATTTTAGTAATATTTTTAACTTCTTTAGCTGCATTTTAGACGTTGAAGGCTCACACTGTCCGTGACAAATTTGACTGAAGATATTACATCCTATATTAAATTGTCCTCCACCTCTAAATTATGTGGGGTAGCTTGGCAGTAGCTTGCGGATAAAATGTGGTTAGTACTTGTTAAGGCTAAATGAAGTCCATGGAAACAGGTTACGGTTATATTCAAATGTTTAACTTGCTGACAACTCTGTCTTTTCTTCTATTGAAGGTTCAAGTATTTCACCAGGATCCATGGTTACCTCAGTTAGATTTATACATTCTGGGACAATCTGATCATTTTATTGGGAATTGTGTCTCTTCTTTTACCTCATTTGTGGTGAGGGAAAGAAACATGTCCAAGAAATCTACTTCATTCTGGGGGTTGTCTTGAGAATATCAGTTCTTTATTCAGCAGTTTATTGTGAGAATACAGCATTCTTCATGGTTGTTGGGATATCTATATATCAATATCTTTTTATAATTCAATAGTAACAATAATAGAAAATTGAGTCATTGGCAGGGCCGTTGATTCAATTCCATTCCAGACTTGCTAAATGCCACTCAACATATTTTGTCTAGTCTTGATAAAGCAATTGGTTTGCAAATGTGTACAATCGCTCGCAGGCCAGTGGAGATTGTTTCAAGGAACAGTGAAATGTGGTTTGACATTATGCTATGACATCAGATTATATTTTGAGTGCTCCACTGTCGCCGATATGTGTTTCTGTGTTATGTATAGATTTTGGCTAAATATCTTTAATTTATCTTACACAGTATAGAAAGTCTACGTAATAATGAATAACACCTCATATTAGTGTGTGATTTTCTACAGTTGACTGTTGTGTCAAACTCTCTTTAATATTTTAAAATTTTAGTTATGTCTGACAAAGTGGTTAATGTGCTCTGGTAAAACTAGGCGCGTCTTGTTTTCGATTTCATATTACATGTACAAATAAGTGTGAAAATATCTTTATATTATAACCCTACTTAATTACGACCTAACTTAGTCTGTTTTGTGAAAAGTATCTGAAGTTGGGACATTAACTGTTATTATAATGAATATAACTATACATTTTTAGCATTTGGAAAGTTACTTTCTTGGCTACCTTGTGTACCAGGGTATGTTTTATTCATGCAATCACATTTAAACATACATAAATTGTAATTGAGTGCAGACACACAAATACTTCTAAAATGTCAAATAATTATTTATTGATTATTATTATATACCACATTTACAGAGCACTATTTTCATACAAGAATACACATTCAAAACTGCTATATCATGTCTGTGTTACTCAAATACAGGTTTTCTAAAACTATTTGAGACAATGAGATTCAACCGTAGTTTGTTCTATCTAACACAAGTATATTTTTCTAAAACAATTGGGTTTTATTTTATACAATAGTACAAAACTATTTATCTTTGATAATGTAAATAAATGAATCATTTATAAATTTGAAAACATATTATTATAGAGTGAATAGAAATGTAATGAAATAGAGGCTACCTTTTTGTCTTGATGTTTTTTATGCAATTAGCCTTACTGTATTTTTTCGTGCATTTTTACAGTCTTATTTATTTCACGAACAAATTATACACTTATTTAATTTGACAAGCGTACTTTCTTTCATACACTCATTTAAGAAATGGATATAAAAGGGGCCATGTACATATTTTAATGTTACATGATATACTGTTGATGCATTATAAAGTGTCAGGGTCTCTTTACTTGAAAAAGAATATATATAAAGATGAGCTGACTTGTGAATATTGTTATAGAACTGTAGTATTTATTTTTTTATATTTATGCCCTGTACCAATAGATCAGGGGCATATTGTTTTTGGCCTGTCTGTTTGTCTGTCTGTTTGTATCAAACATTATGCTTGCCTATAAATTCAAAACGCTTCCACCTACAGTCATCAAACTTCATATGTTGGTTCCTCATGACAACCTCTACAGGACCCATGCATTTTAAGGTCAAGGTCACGCGGAGGGGACCATGTATTTAAAAACATATCTTTTATACAATACTGTGCCATTGTTATACCCCACAAACAAAGTTTGAGAGGGGGTATATTTGAGTCATTCTGTCGGTCGGTCATTGGTCAGTCTGTCTGTCCGCATACAATAACACAAAGTTTGTGGAGCATTCCATATTCTTTAAGCGATTGCTATGAAACTTGAAATATATTACCACCATGAAATGTAGATGTGCAAGATACATAGATGCCAATAGATTCACTCATTCCAGAGTTATGTGCCCTAGAACTTATATTGTGTACTATCACATTCATAATGTCAAAGTGGCGGAGGGGGTATTAGTCACCTCTGTGACAAAACTCTAGTTTATTTTCATTTTATTTATATATTGATGTTATTTTTAATATAATTACTTCCACCATATTGGTATATACGAAAATAATACAACTTTACTGCTCTGTATGTGCAGTTTACAAAATAACACTTTGTTGTACATTTAAATAAAACTATCTTTGTGTCCAAATAAATTTGTCTTAATGATGAAGTTGGGTTTAGTCATTATTGACCGAAATCCACCATCGGGCACTATCCATGTACAGTGTTCGTCACATTATCAATTTCAAATTTGAAAGAAAGGTTGAGACACTGATCCAAAAGTATGTTGCTGTTATAATCTGGTGGTCTTAATATAGAAGTACAATCAAACCTGTGAACAAAGGTCACCCTTTGGAAAGACAAAATGCGGACTTTATTGGCAGGTGACCTTTATTCATAGGTTATTTTGTTTTAAATGATGAATAAAGGTTTTTGATTGAATGGCCTTTATTCACAGATAGGCCATTATTTGGAGGTGACCATTAGCACAGGTTTTACTGTAGCTACAACTTGCATGGTGAGGTTTCACTGTTTACAAATGGGCATAAATCAAAATAATGAAGACAAAGCGTGACATGGGGGGTCAAATTTAGAATGATACTTTTGTTCATAATATTGCCAAAAGTAGCTTGGGAATATATTATATTGTGAAAAATTGACAATGGCTAAAGTATAGGATTAAAGTCTTCTTCAAATTTACAACATTTTAATCAAATAAATATTACATTTTCAATAGCAATCCTTAAAATTCAAACAATCTTATGGATTAAACTATGGAAATAATAACACATTTTTGTGATTTTTTTAGCAGACTTTCATGAAAACAACTTTTTAATACAAAAAAAAATATACATACAACCATAATTTTCCAAAAAATATATATTTATGACGTTTTGAACTTCATTTTCTTTTAAATACGCTTCAAAAAGTTTTTATGTAATATTTACTGCTGCAGATACAAATTAGCTTATTCAATTTTATCAATTTTCAGGTATATTCAAAGATGTATGTGAATTTTCACTTAATTGGTACTATTCTTGGGTAACTTAACAATGTCCCCAAAACTAGTATATATCTTCTGTTACCGTTACACTCGGGACAGATATTCTTTGTGTATGGACTTATGATAATGACAGTATTGTTAATCTATTGTTATACAATTTGTTTCATTGTAATACAATTTGTTCAATTATTTTATTATAAAATACAAACAGATAATCTATTTGATAATGTTTTAGTAAAATTTTAAATGGTGAAAACACCAACACCAGGGGACGTTCTAAAACTGTAATGTAAATATACGAAACTGTTATGATAAGGAGTATCATAAAATGAATTTATAACAACATCTGTCAAATGTATTTTGCAATTCATTAAATAAGAGTTCTTTTTAACAAATCAAAACTATTTCCAATTTGGTAAGTCAATTGCGTTACTGAACATGAATTATTAATTTATATAAATACAGACTAAGTAAAGGTTACACTCCGTACAAATTTGTTTAGTCTTTTAGCATACAAATATGAAAGTGCTATGATCATTGCGTTGCAATTTATTCTATGTTGTTTAAGATAATAAAAAGATACACAAACATCTGTACTGTTTAATATGTTGTTGGCTGAAAATGTTGTTGGAGGGGGGGGGGGGGGGGGGGAGGAATTAGAAAACATTTAAAACTGTAGATTTGTCAACTTGTAACAATTAATATTGCATTATCATATATTTACTAATTTTGCCACTTATCAAATTAAAGAAATGATTTCTCAACACATTCAAACTATTTCAAACTATGTTGAACAAATCTTTTAAACATGAATTAAGTCATATAAACAGACATATAGAAAATACACTCGGGACTCACAATTTCTTCTTTGTTTATTTTTAGTAAAAAAGTCAGGACTCACAATTTCTTCTTTGTTTTAAGTAAAACAATACTAAAAAGTTTTTGAAATGTTTTGATTATGAACTATGTATTTGCAACACAACTCAAGGAAGATATGTGTCACTGAAATTAGATTTCAAAATTTCGAAAAATAACCCACATATGAGAAAAGTCTACATACTTAAAGGACAACCCTCGTATATCCTAGAAAATGTTTAATAAAAAAATATCAATTTCAAGTCTTTCTACTCAGAGTGTACTTCTTCTCAGTCCTCTATAAATGGGAGTTTTACCACTTATTAAGGCATTTTGTAACTTCATGACCCTGCAGTGTTAGTATATTGTTACTGGTATAGGTCATGTAAAAGCAAACCGAATTTGTGTATAATATTGCATGAAGATGTGTTTGTGTCCCGAGTGTAACATTTTCAATTGTTATATATAAATAATATAACATGTAAAATATGTTAAGAAATCATGAAATAAATCAATAAATTCTGTACTGTTTTCATCTGAGAATGTTTCTTCATCAAAATAAAAGATAAATTACTTTTTATCTTCAGTATATTGAACAAATCTACTTGGTATATTATCTGAATATAACTATTTTTATAAGAACTTTCAAACTTTTTAAACATGCTCCATTTCACTGCTTCAGACTTTTAAGTATTTATTCACGTCAGTTATTTGATATAAATGTGGAAAACAATTAACATGGACTACTGTTCTATAGTTACATATCAAAATTAAGATGATGAATATATTGCGTTACACTCGGGACAACACTTAAAACCATGTAGACAAAAAATGAATTGCACTACATGAATTTGTTTTAGTTTTGTGAGCTTGTGGGTACTCTTCTGTTTGAGAAATAGAGAAAAAACATATCAAATTCAAAGAATGATAAAAAAAATCTTATCTAAATGCAAAATGTTACACTCGGGACATTTCCAATCAGCTTTATTCAAGATGGTATAACTTAAAAAACAAATGCTTCTTTTGATTTCTTTTTTTTAAACAACATGGACAAATATGCCTATCAATATGTTAAACTGCATTTTCTGTCCAAGCATTAGTTTACTTACAGCAATATCATCAATTTGAATTTCCATTTTTTCCTGGAGCAAAATATTTTACATGTGCACTTGAAAGGTGATTTCTAAATAATACTTATTATTGAAATATTTGAACAAAATGCATTAAATTTTAAATATAACACATGTACAATGAAATTAAAAACAACCATTGATTACTTACCCAAAAATTGAACAAAATATAAAAGATTGAAAAATGTGTAAAGAAAAAATGTCACGCTAAAAGTGTTACACTCGGGACATTTTTTGCCTGTTTTTCTAATGTAACTTTTGAACGAGTAACACAATCAAGCTGAAATTTTGCAACATTTTTAACAACATCAAGACACACCATCAGAACATTAAAGTACATTCCTGTGTTGTGTGGTATTCTTTAAATCTTGAAAAGAAAAATTGTCTTCATTATTTTGATTTATGCCCAAATATGATCATTATTTTTAAGTTTTGTTAAAAATTATGTTTTTTTATTCGGCTTGCTGTCTAATATTGCTTTTGACCTACATTTGTAACCAATGAAAATGTTTGATACAAAATCTTCAGCTGAAGTAGGAGTTTTCTCATAGGTTAAAAGCATTGTTGTTAAAAAATTTTGGGGCAGAATCCGTAATTATTTGTCTGCCTATGAAAATAATGCAATAATAACAGCCGAAAAAAAATCAATACAAGCACATATCAATTATCAAACCTTTTAAACCATGAAAAATTACACTAAATAGAGTTTATACACGGTAAATAAGTTAAATATATCATAAATCTATATTCTAATTTACCAAAAATAATTTGTATACTTTTAGCAATAAAGATATTTTGCTTATAGCCTTAACTGTGAGTGTGCTGAGAATGTCACATAAAGTTCATCTCACTCTGGAGTCTGTTTTGTTTCAGTTTTCAGCCAATATGAATACATGAGATAATCCATTGTGATTTCTAAGAACTAATTTTTCTACTGTAAACAAGCTGATGTTTCTTGTTAAAAGATATTTCTTGTTTCAATTGTCAAGTATTGTTTTAACAATTTTAGAACACTTTGATTATAAACGAAGGATTCTTAAAATTTTATCCTATGGTTTAGTTCAAAAAGATGTTTAATTGTGTACAAAAACAAAATTCTAGTCTTTTAAACAAAATTAAGTTTTAAAAAGTGTATAGGACAAATATCTCACAACAATGTCCTGTTAACATGTTTGTACTACAATTAAAATTCTAATTTACTATCCTTCAAATGAGTAGAAATGATACTAACAGATTAAAACTACATTAAAAACATGTGTTCTTTAACAAACAACTGCTTTTTGTTGAATTTCATTTTTGTTGGTTTCTTTAATATTGTTTAGTGAATAGTGATTCATAAATATAGGAAACCTTGATAAATGAGTATTACTCACTTTGTTATCAATTTAATGGATCTATATATATGTTATTACATTAATCTCAAAGATCAGAAACCACTAGTTTAATCATTGGGATAACTACTTAATTGTAGATCTCTTGAATCTGTGATAAAAACTTAGTTCAGCATCAATAACTTTTATGTAGAAAACAGAGCAATTTATTCACTGCACAGTTGATTACCTCAAGTGATTTCATATTGGCTTTGGGCCAAGGACTGTTGAAAGTGGCCTCTGGCCAATAAAAAAAACGATATGAAATCACTTGATGAGAATTTTATTCATTAACTATGCAGTATTGTATTTTTACAACTATGGGGACATTCTTTTTTTCTTACAATTTGTCATTTATGATTGTCCGAAATAAACCGTGAAAACCTCACAAAGGTTGCACTACACCAAGAAATAACAATAAATTGGTCCTCCTTCTCAGGCAATCAAAATGCTTAAATCTTGTATTGGCTGAGTAAACCTCGTTATTGACTTAGTCTCTCTCATATAACACAGGGCATTTATTAAAGTTCACTACTTAAATTATATAGTTAATTAATAATATATATTTTTGCATTATAATTTCCATAATGTTTCTGTAACAGTATGTGTATGACAGTATAATGTTTGTGAACAATTACAAATCTAGGATATAATAATTTATTGCTTTTCTTTTCACGAGATTAGCGTCCTGATTTGTGCTAGATAGGACTTCATGGTATTAAAAAGAACAAAAACTAAGGAGAATTTACAATACTAATGCAATGTTTATATGTACGGTCAAACCTGTGTTAGCCACCTCCTCCAAATAAAGGCCATTTTGTGAATAAGGCCACTATTTTGAAAGAATCACCAATTATTTAGAACAAAATATCTTGATGTTTCTTATGTGAATTGCATTTTTTTGTTCAATTGTTCAATTCAAGCCTGAAGACTGGTAGGCAGGTTCTTGCAAAATTAATGGGCTGTTTATACTACACACCCAAATTGAGTCGATTTAATGTGATTTAATGCATGCGCTATTAATTGTTGTACATTTTCAATGTGAAAGCCCTGGTTGGTGTATGAATCCTTGAAGTTAATATACCTCTTGATGTTATTGAAAAAAAAATCATGTTTTCAAATTGCTACCATATGATGTTTGAAATTTAATGTTCTCAATTTATGACATTAATATCCAGGCTTCGTTGGCGAAAAAATATTACATATGAACTAATAAATTATGTTGTTAATGTCAAGTTAATGGAACAGGGCGTCAAAAATCTTGCATCTTTGTACCGATTTTAACCTATTACGAGTAGTTTATCAAATATCAGAACATTGAACCGCGTGCAAGCACAGAGGAGTTAAAGCGATATTGAACAAAGTTGAGAAGGTCACATAAAGTTCATGTCAGACATTTTATCTCACTCTGGTGTCTTAAGATACTAAATATTTTGTTTTTGTTTTCGATTTGAATACAAAAAGTCATGAGATGATCTGTGGTATTTTCTAAGAACTAATTAATTATCAACTGTATACATGCCGATTATCTATTTCTTGTTTATATTCGAAGATCACCTGCAATACATTATCCCAGTGTGTTCTATGAAAAATGTATTGTTCCGTACCACGACAGGTCTAATAAAAATTCACTAGTCATGCGGAACAATTATACGAGTATATGGAAGGTTTTTTTCATGTTTACTTACCATCTTTATTATTTAGACACAGTTTTGGCTTATGCAATTGTGGGAAACTCGATCTCTTGTTATTTTATGTGAAAATATGAAAATATTTTTTTTATTTAGAAATTTGTGTACATTATTGTATGATCAGAACCAGAGCAGCGTGAAGTTTCGTATTATGTAAACAAACAAATCTAGTTTCTCAAACATGATTTCGATCTCTGTTGAAGAATATAGTTTCAGTTTCACTTATTCACAAAATCGGCAATTACATGCCTAAGGTGAAATTTATATTAACAAAACATATATATAAATATGTACATATATATACACAGAACAGTGCAAATATGACATTTGATCAGAATTGCACCACATGGCATAATAATGATTATATACTCGTACATGTCACAATACTAACAAAAGAAACGTAATTTGTATACTGTTGAGCTCATGATAAATTAAATTAAATATACAACACATAACTTAAAATATATATAGCACATTGTAGGATACACAGTCAAATCACACAATAAACAAAGCTTATAAACATCCAAACAGTAAAGATAAATACTTTAATAAAATGTTCACTACAAATTTCACAAATATAAAAGAACAGATTAAGCTACCTTAGCTAATTAGGTTGCTAAGGATTATCTACATACTCACAGGTATACGTATATATTGCATATCTATAAAAAGGTAAACATTAAGAAAATTTAAGAAAATACAAATATGATTATTTAATCTTTTAAGGAATCTTTACGTAACGTAAATGCTTTTTTTTAAAATATAGCAGTTTTTGAAATAACGTTTTTCTTATTCGAAGACATGATATAATTAAATTTAGAGATAGTAGGCCACGATGTATTCTTAAAGGAACTATTTCTCAGACTATTATATTTAGTACAGCACATCAAAAAGTGATATTCAGATTCAATTTGATTAAGAGAGCACATTTTACAGATTCTATTTTCTTTTGGAATATTTCTATTTCTACCAGTTTCAATTTCAAGATTGTGAGAACTAAGTCTGAAATTGCTAATATGCTGATGAGGTTTTCGTTATCTAAAGCATCAATGTAGCTGGAACAAACAAATTCAGTTTTATAATTACAGAAGTATGTTAATCTTGACATGCTAGTTACAGTTGTATGCCATTCTTGAATAAATTGGTCACGTATTCGTGATTTAAGTAAGGGAAAATAATTCATAGATTGGTGGAAATTAGTTCTGATAAAAGAAAATCCTAAATTGTCTATAATTCTGTTGATAGCTTTAGCCCAACAGTTCGGAACATTGTTTGACAATTGTGAAATATAAACCTCATGCATAGGTGAATGGGTTGTTTTCATAATTTTAATCCAAAAATTCACTGCTCTTTCTTTGGCTAGTATAAACAGAGGCACTCTATCTAATTCTCCTAAAACAGCATAATTTGGAGTATTTTTTCTTACACCTAAAATCCTTTTACAAAATTTAATGTGAAGTTTATCAACTTCGTGATAATTATACACTCCCCAAATCTCTGATCCATAAAGTAGTATAGGAACAACCATGGTATCGAAAAGAGTAAGTTTTGTTTTGATGCTTATTTTGACACGATCAAATAGTTTCAAGAGATTATAATATGCAATTAAAGCTTGATCGGATAAAGATTTGACAGCACTTTTCATGTTACCGTTACTAGTGAACAGAATACCGAGGTATACAAAACTATCTACTATTTCTACATTTTCATTATTGATTGTAAAAATATCATTATGGATTTGCTTTCGTTTTTCAAAATGATACAAATTTTAGTTTTACGTACATTTATTTTGAGACCCCATTTATTTGAATAATCATATACATTGTTTAGTTGTGCTTGTAAGCTATTTTTGCAAGTAGTGAACAGAACAATATCATCGGCAAATAATAGAATGTATTTTGATAAAAGATCAACGTCGTTATCTGACATTTTGTTTATATCTATGATGTTAGAAATATCATTAATAAAAAGAATAAATAAAAGAGGCGAGAGGGGCTCACCTTGTTTAACACCCAGGGACACGTTAAAAAATTCAGATTGACTCATTTGGTGAGACAATTTTACACATGACTGAACGTCGTTATAGATAGATTTTATCATTGTCTGCTAGTTTTAACCAAAGTGCATCACATATTACTGAGTCAAAGGCTCGTTCATAGTCAATAAATGCGCACCAAAGTTTTTTATTGTTAGTTAGTATTTTCTGGATATAACAATGTAAAATGAATATCGCATCTGAAGTTGATCTTTTGTCACGAAACCCAAATTGTGTATCATTGAAAATATCATTCGATTCACACCATGAGTTGATACTATTTCTAAGTAAGAGCGAGAAAATTTTCGCTACAACATCAACAATAGTAAAGCCTCTGTAGTTCGCTGGTGCCGATCTGTCACCTTTTTTAAATATAGGAATAATGACACCTTTTGACCAGGAACTAGGATAATTACCTGAATCAAAAATGTAGTTAAAAATTTGACATAGGTAAGGTGAAATGAAATCTCTCGAATCGATGAAAAAATCTGCTACATTACCATTCAAGTCAGAGCTTTTATGGCGTTTTAATTGCATCAGAGTTTTACAGATTTCATCTATAGAAATTGGACAATCAAGTTGATCAATGTATATAGCATTATCATGATTGTGTATATAATCATTTGGGTTGAAGTCAATGTTTGGACTGTTTGAAATACGCTCAAAGTGCTTAACGAAAACATCTACACCAACATTCAAAACGTTTGGCTTACCGTTTTTAAATTTGTTTAGATATTTCCAGAATTTTCTCGGTGAGCGTTTACTCATTGAAGTAAGTTTATCTTTTTCTTTACAATAATATACCGGTAAGCACTATGACAAGTCAGAATATTTACCTTGTGATCAGAGTGAACAAAATCACAGATTTAATCATAGTGTTGGCAGAATGTGTCACATCATTGATAAGAGCTAGGTTAGGCTTGGCTGATGTGATAATATCGAACAAACACCCCTATATGGTGTTATAAATATAGATTAATTATAAATTATTAAACATATCAACCAGAATATATATGCAATAAAGTTAAGTATTTCAGCAGGTTGACAATAATGATTTTAGTTCAGTTTTGAACTAAACAAATAATTAATACTTTCATTAAATCCGCATAATATTTTGCCTTTGGCAATTTACAATATACTAGTAAGTGAAATATGGCAAAGATACAATGCACAACAAAACGACGTAAGTACGTACTATATAAATACGACATTAAATAAATATAAATGATAACAGAGACTATACGTAACAAGTAATGTACGGTCCCTAATGATACCAAGACAGAGAGAAACATAAAGTTCTCAGAACAGAACAAAAGATGACATTATCCATTGACATTTTTTTCAAAAAGCCATAAAAATGATTATTTCTGGTACCCGACCTACCCTTGCGTGAACCTAGCTAGAACTGTTTTTACCTTTCCACGCGCTTTCAAAGCAAAAATAAAAGCCCTTTTCCTACCCTATTTTTAATGAGCATGTTACCAAAATCAAACAATTTACTTTATGCCTGATTATAAGTAATCACGGTTGATGTATTTAAAAATGTATACACTCAAACCTGTGAACAAATGCCATCCTTGGGAAAGACAAATGTGGCCTTTATTGAAGGGTTGTCTATATTCAGAGGTCATTTTGTTCTGAATAACCAATGACGGTTTTTAAAAAAATGGCCTATTTTCACATGGTGGCCTTTATTCAGAGGTGGCCACTAAAACAGGCTTGACTGTACATGTACGGTACATATTATCGTACATCATATTTACAGCATATTAAACTGACTGTGTTATGTGTTTAAATGCATAATTACAAGATTTAAGTTGTTTACGACTTATATGCAGGAGATGAGAAAAGATAACAAATATATGTGTTTGATGTTCAACTGAAATGATCTTACTATATAAAAGTGATGTGACAGATAAATACATACTGGGAGGTTTTATCATCATATAAGCAATCTAGTGACATGCCGTGACAACTGTTTTATGTTTTTACACTAGATATTAATGACTTTGTACAAGTCTATGTGCATCAAAGTCCATAAAATATGCATTAGTACTCGGCCGACATCCTGATCCAGTCATTGACAAGGTTAATTTAATTTTTTGGCTTTCTTTATCTTTATTGAATTTAAAACGGATGAACAACTTAGTACACCGCTGCGCATGCGGAACCTTCAGACAGTTGATTAAAATGCACATCTGGGTGTTCTTCATAATACGATAGCTACAGTCATACATATTTAGGTGTTCTTTATAATAAGATATCTACAGTCACACATATTTAGGTGTTCTTTATAATAAGATATCTACAGTTATACATATTTAAGTGTTCTTTATAATACGATAGCTACAGTCATACATATTTAAGTGTTCTTCATAATAAGATATCTACAGTCATACATATTTAAGTGTTCTTTATAATAAGATTGCTACATTCACACATATTTGGGTGTTCTTTGTAATAAGATAGCTACAGATTTTCTTTATAATAAGATAGCTACAGTCGCTACCGCTCCTTCTTATTTGCAAAGAACACCCAGATATTCTCTCTAACCTGTACATACAGGAATGAAATTACTTTCAATGGTGTACAAACGTCATAAATCTATCTAGGTGTTCTTCATAATAAGATATCTACAGTCATACATATTTAGGTGTTCTTTATAATAAGATAACTACAGTCACACATATTTAAGTGTTCTTCATAATACGATAGCTACAGTCATACATATTTAAGTGTTCTTCATAATACGATAGCTACAGTCATACATATTTAGGTGTTCTTCATAATACGATAGCTACAGTCATACATATTTAAGTGTTCTTTATAATAAGATAGCTACAGTCATACATATTTAAGTGTTCTTTATAATAAGATATCTACAGTCATACATATTTAAGTGTTCTTTATAATAAGATATCTACAGCCATACATATTAAAGTGTTCTTTATAATAAGATATCTACAGTCATACATATTCAAGTGTTCTTTATAATAAGATAGCTACAGTCACACATATTTAAGTGTTCTTTATAATAAGATATCTACAGTCATACATATCTAAGTGTTCTTTATAATAAAACATCTACAGTCATACATATTTAAGTGTTCTTTATAATAAGATATCTACAGTCATACATATTTAAGTGTTCTTTATAATAAGATATCTACAGCCATACATATTAAGGTGTTCTTTATAATAAGATATCTACAAACACACATATTTAAGTGTTCTTTGTAATAAGATAGCTACAGTCATACATATTTAAGGTGTTCTTTATAATAAGATAGCTACAGTCATACATATTTAAGTGTTCTTTATAATAAGATAGCTACAGTCACACATATTTAAGAGTTCTTTATAATAAGATATCTACAGCCATACATATTCAAGTGTTCTTTATAATAAGATATCTACAGTCATACATATTTAAAGTGTTCTTTATAATAAGATAGCTACAGTCACACATATTTAAGTGTTCTTTATAATAAGATATCTACAGTCATACATATTTAAGGTGTTCTTTATAATAAGATAGCTACAGTCATACATATTAAGGTGTTCTTTATAATAAGATATCTACAGACACACATATTAAGGTGTTCTTTATAATAAGATATCTACAGACACACATATTAAGGTGTTCTTTATAGTAAGATATCTACAGACACACATATTAAGGTGTTCTTTATAATAAGATATCTACAGACACACATATTAAGGTGTTCTCTATAGTAAGATATCTACAGACATACATATTAAGGTGTTCTTTATAATAAGATATCTACAGACACACATATTAAGGTGTTCTTTATAATAAGATATCTACAGACACACATATTAAGGTGTTCTTTATAGTAAGATATCTACAGACACACATATTAAGGTGTTCTTTATAATAAGATATCTACAGACATACATATTTAGGTGTTCTTTATAATAAGATAGCTACAGTCATACATATTAAGGTGTTCTTTATAATAAGATATTTACAGACACACATATTTAGGTGTTCTTTATAATAAGATATCTACAGACACACATATTAAGGTGTTCTTTATAATAAGATATCTACAGACACACATATTAAGGTGTTCTTTATAGTAAGATATCTACAGACACACATATTAAGGTGTTCTTTATAATAAGATATCTACAGACACACATATTAAGGTGTTCTTTATAGTAAGATATCTACAGACATACATATTAAGGTGTTCTTTATAATAAGATATCTACAGACACACATATTAAGGTGTTCTTTATAATAAGATATCTACAGACACACATATTAAGGTGTTCTTTATAGTAAGATATCTACAGACACACATATTAAGGTGTTTTTTATAATAAGATATCTACAGACATACATATTTAGGTGTTCTTTATAATAAGATAGCTACAGTCATACATATTAAGGTGTTCTTTATAATAAGATATTTACAGACACACATATTTAGGTGTTCTTTATAATAAGATAACTACAGTCACACATATTTAAGTGTTCTTCATAATACGATAGCTACAGTCATACATATTTAAGTGTTCTTCATAATACGATAGCTACAGTCATACATATTTAGGTGTTCTTCATAATACGATAGCTACAGTCATACATATTTAAGTGTTCTTTATAATAAGATAGCTACAGTCATACATATTTAAGTGTTCTTTATAATAAGATTGCTACATTCACACATATTTGGGTGTTCTTTGTAATAAGATAGCTACAGATTTTCTTTATAATAAGATAGCTACAGTCGCTACCGCTCCTTCTTATTTGCAAAGAACACCCAGATATTCTCTCTAACCTGTACATACAGGAATGAAATTACTTTCAATGGTGTACAAACGTCATAAATCTATCTAGGTGTTCTTCATAATAAGATATCTACAGTCATACATATTTAGGTGTTCTTTATAATAAGATAACTACAGTCACACATATTTAAGTGTTCTTCATAATACGATAGCTACAGTCATACATATTTAAGTGTTCTTCATAATACGATAGCTACAGTCATACATATTTAGGTGTTCTTCATAATACGATAGCTACAGTCATACATATTTAAGTGTTCTTTATAATAAGATAGCTACAGTCATACATATTTAAGTGTTCTTTATAATAAGATATCTACAGTCATACATATTTAAGTGTTCTTTATAATAAGATATCTACAGCCATACATATTAAAGTGTTCTTTATAATAAGATATCTACAGACACACATATTAAGGTGTTCTTTATAATAAGATATATATAGTCATACATATTTAAGTGTTCTTTATAATAAGATATCTACAGACATACATATTTAGGTGTTCTTTATAATAAGATATCTACAGTCATACATATTTAAGTCTTCTTCATAATACGATAGCTACAGTCATACATATTTAAGTGTTCTTTATAATAAGATAACTACAGTCACACATATTTAGGTGTTCTTTATAATAAGATATCTACAGACATACATATTTAGGTGTTCTTTATAATAAGATATCTTCAGTCATACATATTTAAGTCTTCTTCATAATACGATAGCTACAGTCATACATATTTAAGTGTTCTTTATAATAAGATATCTACAGTCATACATATTTAGGTGTTCTATATTGTAAGATAGCTACTGACACATATTTAAGTGTTCTTTATAATACGATATCTACAGTCATACATATTTAAGTGTTCTTCATAATACGATAGCTACAGTGATACATATTTAAGTGTTCTTCATAATAAGATAACTACAGTCACACATATTTAGGTGTTCTTTATAATAAGATATCTACAGTTATACATATTTAAGTGTTCTTTATAATACGATAGCTACAGTCATACATATTTAAGTGTTCTTCATAATAAGATATCTACATTCATACATATTTAAGTGTTCTTTATAATAAGATTGCTACATTCACACATATTTGGGTGTTCTTTGTAATAAGATAGCTACAGATTTTCTTTATAATAAGATAGCTACAGTCGCTACCGCTCCTTCTTATTTGCAAAGAACACCCAGATATTCTCTCTAACCTGTACATACAGGAATGAAATTACTTTCAATGGTGTACAAACGTCATAAATCTATACAGTATGCCCTCAATATTACGACCACTTTGTGGACTAAAATGGTCTTATACAGAGGTTCTCACGATTATTATTGTTATAATTATTATGGTCATATTGTTGACATGGTTGTATTTTTATATGTTCGTAATTTCATAATTTTTGTCGTATTTTCATAACTATTGTCGTATTTTTTAGGTAGTCATATTGTTGAGGTGGTCGTATTGTTTTAGATGGTCGTATTGTTTGGGTTGTCGTATTGTTGACATAGTTTTATTCTTAATATGGTCGTATTGTTGAGGTTGTCGTATTGTTGAGGTTGTCGTATTGTTGACATAGTTTTATTCTTAATATGGTCGTATTGTTGAGGTTGTCGTATTGTTGACATAGTTTTATTCTTAATATGGTCGTATTGTTGAGGTTGTCGTATTGTTGAGGTTGTCGTATTGTTTAGGTTGTCGTATTGTTGAGGTTGTCGTATTGTTGAGGTGATCACTTCATGAGGTTTAACTGTATTTATTTTGTCTTTATTTTTTTCTCTCCTTCATTTTCTAGCAGAATGTGAATTATACTAATAGAAAGAATAATTAGTGATACTTTGATGTTATTTCTTGTCTACGCTAACACTTAAAACATCTTTATTAAACTTTTAGTTTATACAAAATAGTCGTTAAAATGTTGTTTCGTAAGACAAGAATTTGGGTATTTTTAAATAAAACAAATCAGTATTTTGAACTGCTGAAACATCAATAAATTTATTTCTGAATCGGAAACTATAGATTAAGATGACGTAGTACAGCTATCTCGATATACAATATAGGTCATGTACATTATGTTCGTTTCAAATACATATGTTTGCAGACTGAACAATATATAGTTCAGCTTTCCATAGTCATCACTTCCTCGGCGCGCATGAAATTTATGTGGACTTACTCAGTACAACATTTATCTACATCCGCCATGCAATTGTTAAACTAGTTCCAGTTTCAAGTTGCAGTACAGGTCTATGTAAGTTCAATGTCCATGAAAACTTTCAGTACTTTGATTTGTTCATTTGGCGCACTAAACAAAACCAACGGAATGTGTATATAATTCTGTGCAACAGGCAGGTGGTTTGCATCATTTGAATAAAGCTGTTGTTGTTGTAGCTGTTGATGATGCAAAACATTATGATGGATCAGATTATGTAGCGACAGACGTGGTAACGATGCGGATTAATGACTATAATCTTCTTGATACGGTACGGAAGCTGAACATGACTTATAATTAGATTTTCCTCTCATGATCCAAATCTTGTAGTTTGTATCAAATTATAGCCGTTCAGGATTGGAAAACCGTACGTGACAGGTAGTTCAGCATTCTATAGCCGTCTGACACTTGCTCGTCGCGCATGAAGTTTTGATGCGGATCAAAGTACAAAGGTATTGCGTTAAATATTTTCTTCATCGCCCATGCAGTGTTAAACAGTTCCCACTCCATGTTGTAGTGCAAGGTTTCCATGAGTACTTCCAGTCTTTGCTTATAAGAAAAAAGTATCATTTGTGTCTGCGCTTTCGTGATTTGAGTCTTGTCACATGGAGTAGCCTATATATTATACTGAACAAAACTTATAACCAACATTATATAAAATGCGATTTATCGGAACTTGCTCCAAAGACCATACAGACTAGTTTCGAAATACTGAAAGTACTGACGTAGATCTAAATGAAATTACATAGTCTTAGTCTTGCACTGCAACATGGAACGGAAACCAGTCTAACACTTACATGGCAGATGAAGAAAAACGTAGTAATTTGGTCCGCATCAAAATTCATGCGCCCGAACAAGTGACAGCTATGGAAAGCTGAACAATCGTTAATTTTCCAAAAACTGACAAATTACATGTCATTTGTCCTGGTGTGCTTCAACGGAACAGTGGTGTTCTGTATGAAAATTGGCTCGAAATTTACACGCATATCAAAATATATACGGTTTGGGTTTATAAGTTGTGCCCGTATATAAATAGACGGTAAATCTTCAAATTAAAAAAACTTTTATGTGAGTCTTGTTTTGTTGAAAACGTCCTTGATAAACTTCTTGCTACCAATTCGCTGACTCATGGACTAATATAAATCAAAGAGCTAAAGCTGTTCGGAGCCTGTGATATTTAGTCTAATGGAACACCAGGCAAAAATAACTCAAATGGGCTCGTAAATTTAACGCCTCATTTACGTAATTAACTACCGACGTTAGATGAGAATATTCTAAGTTTGAGTCGAACTAACTTTTGAACTTCTACGTACGACGTATAATACATCTTGCTGTCATTTTTGTCGCTACAATGGCAGTTTAATTCGTGTGTGAACGTTCGTTGGTACGTCCGTCCGGATTTTCCTTGTCCGAACTGTACGTAACTCCCTTATGTATTGACGTACATGTATTTGAATACCATGATCAGACGATGTGCAGCGCACAAGACCCAGCTCCAAGGTCATGGTCACACTTAGAGGTCAAGCGTCAAAAAAGTGTATTATAGACCTTGTCTGGGCTGTTTCTCCCCCATATTTAAAAATAATTAACATTATTGTTAAACACCATAATACCGTGTGGTCGCGCAAGGCTCAAACGCCAAGGTCACATTTAGATGTCGAAGGTAAAAAATTGTGTCTATTTTGTGCGCCCGCTCCGCAACTTTGTCATTCCTCGATTGATGTTTGGAATTACTTGGCATAATTATTTAACACCATGAGACGGAGTGTCACACACAAGACCCAGGTCGATAGCCTGATGTTCAAGGTCAAACGGCAAAAATATATTATACATGTAGTAGACCTTGTCCGGGTTGTATCTCTCTTATGCATTGACATGTTTGAAAATGACTTGCTATGGATTGTAAAATTACTTAATTGGCATAATATTGTCATGCCCCGGTTTTCATGTGCTATTTAATATCTATGTCAAACTTACATGTTTGTTTACTTTCGTTTTTGGTAAAAATTTTTTCGAATATGAAACATTGTCATCGCTATTTATTTCACTCGATTGTTAAATCATAGCATTTTAACCTATTGCAAACTATGTTTACCTTTGAATGTCCTGATCTACATGTTAAGAATCATTTCTTTAGTCCTCACTGTAACTTAGTGTACACTAGGTTAGCCATTATGGCGGACGTCTATTTTTAAACATGCGCGGTGCATTCTGGGTTGTTTATCTTAGTGACGTTGAGCATTTTTGCGGCGATTATTGCAAGAAACTTTAATTTATTAAGTAAGTTCTAACTTTGATTGTTAGTCGTAGAGTACAGTCTAGTCATTTAATGCCTCTAGTTTTAATTAAGCATAGTTTTCTTGTACTTTTAAGTCATTTTTATTGCATAATCTTTGTTTCTTTGGGACTAGGTAGTCTATTTTTTTCACTAAATGTCAATGCTAGCGTTCATGGTTCAGGAACGCGCTAGTGTTCGAAAGCGCACAGTCCTTTTTGTGCACTTTACGTTGAAAACCGCACAGTTTTATTTGTGCGTTTTATGTTGGAATCTGCACACCTTTTTATGTGCATTTTATCCTTAAAGTTACGCATATTTTCTTGTGCACGCATAACCGCACACATTTTTATGTGCGTTTTTTTTGTGCAGTATAAAAGCGAAAACATAGGTAAATTCTAGGACTCTGATTTTTGGTTTTGATCTATTAAGGTGTGTAAAGTATTTTTTTTTGTCTTTTTATTGAAACTAATAATACTGCATTAATAACACATTATTTAAGTTGATTAAGAAGCATTTAAATTTTTAAAGCATTTTATTGATTTGGTAAAGAATTATATGATCTATGCATTGTAACTATTTAATTGTTAGATCCATTTCAATCCTTTCAGTAAATACTTGTTGATAATGGAGTATTGAATGATAATTATCCGTTTGATTTGTCTTGTATTTAATGAATCTCTGAATGTTTTTATAGATTATCTGAATGATTAATAGGTATATGAGAAGTTAAAAGATTATATTAAATTGAACAATAGAAACCCTTTTACTCAGACTTAGTTGTTTATACTTAGTTTATTAAAGTTACTGTGAATTGATACACATTTTGTTTGCAGTTGCATTATTTATCCAGAGTCCATATTATTTAATTTCTTCTTACACTTACACCCACCACACATGAACAACTTACACATTATTATGATGGCCAACCCGCTACAATATTAAGGACACCGCTCGACACGTGACATATTTATGGTGGCAGCGCAGTGGAATCTTTGATTTTTTCAACTTAGATTCAGTGATCGACACTCAGCCTCAGTGAAGATGGCAGATTATGATTCAGATGAAGAGAGAGAGGTATTCTTTAGATCAACTCCTTTACAACAAGAGATTGAAGGGCAAAGCCCTGTAGAAATAGAACCAGCTTCATCCCAGGGAAAATTCTCAGAAATTGAAAATCAAGTCCAAAATGATTCTCCAATATGGGTGAAAAACACTCTTGAAAGTATGACCAATATGCAAGGTCAAATGTCACAGGCCCTACAAAGCATGACATCAATACTTACAACCCTATGTAACAAAGACCAAACTACAGCAGATTCTCAACACCATGAAATAAATGATAATTATAACAACACAGTCAGAAACCAAGGTGATTATAACTCAGGCTACAGAAACAACCCCCATAATCAACATGTTTCCCCGCAACAAAATGATTATGTAGACCAAAGTCCCTACACAAGAACCAATCAAAGACCTAATTTTAATAAAAATAGCCATCAATGTAGCTCTAACATTAAATTACCAGCTTTCACTGGAAAAGATGAGTGGAAAGTTTGGATAAACCGATTTGAAACAATAGCTGAAAGACAACATTGGAGTAATGACCAGAAGCTAGACAACTTACTTCCAAAATTACAGGGTAGTGCTGGCGACTTTGTGTTTGCCCAGCTTAAACCAGATACACTAAGGAATTATACACAACTAAGATGTGAATTAAATAACAGATACCGTGTTATAGAGACACCCAGAACATTTGCAGCAAAATTTAGCAGGAGAGATCAGAACATTAAAGAGACAGCTGAAGAATATGCGGCTGAATTGAAACGTTTGTATAACAAGGCGCACAATGAACGCGACATTAAAACAAGGAACGAAGACTTAGTACGCAGATTCCTTGATGGCTTGCGTGATGAAGAAGTGAGGTGGGAGGTAGAATACATAAAACAACCAAATGATATTGATGAAGCAGTCTACCATGTAGTGAACAACATTCAGACAAGGAGAAGACATATGAATAGTTCTGTGCAGAAGAAAAGATTTATACGGAGGGCAAAAGATCAAGATGATGACGAACAAAATGGTGAAGCTAGTGACAGCGACATAGAAGAAAACGAACATATATACAGAATCCCAACTAAGAAAATTCAAGGCAAACAAAAACAGGAAGATAAAATAGGCCTAACTCAAGCTGCAACAAAAATTGAAGAAATTGCAAATAACACTGGTGTAGAGAAAACATCAAATAAAGAAACAGAGTTGCTCCAACAGGTCCTACATAAACTTAACCAGCTCACACAAACAAGGGTAGTTAGATGCTATGCTTGTAACCAAGAGAATCATTATGCGAGAGATTGTCCATTGAAGAACAATAAGCCACAAAATAGGGGAAATTATGGTCAAGCATTCAGAAACAATGGTAGTAATCAACAGTTTAATACACAAAATTCAACTTATAGGAATACTTTAAACATGAATGGACCAAACCACCAGGCCGAGGGGAGGTCCTAGACAGTGAAAACGGTCACGAAGTAGTAAACCTATCAATGGGTGATGATATCATCAGGCGTAAAAGACCTTACAGTAGTGGTGTCTACATAAAAGGGGCAGTGCAGAATATACCTATAACATTTACGGCTGACACCGGGGCAACCAGAACTATCATATCAGACAGGGTTTACAACAAATTGGACATCAATCATAGACCGCTACTACAGAAAACAGCTTGTCTTACAGGTGCTAGCGGAGTACCACTGAAAGAACTGGGCAAAGCAGTGTTTGAAATTCAACTAGGGCCACTTAATTTAAAGAAAGAGTTAATAGTAGCAGAAATTGAAGATGAGGGTCTCTTAGGAATAGATTTATTACAGAATGATGATGGCGGCCCAGCAGACTTACTATTGTCCAAAGGGTTATTACTACTGAATGGTAAAGAAATTCCATGCATACAAATAGGGATGAAAAATGAAATTAGGAAAGTAAGGGCAGCAGATCACTATACTATACCTGGGTACTGTGAAATGGTGTTAGATGTACTTGTAGATAGAAAAGAAGAAGATGACAGATTCAGTAATTCCGAGTTTCTGATCGAGCCAACAGAACATTTCAAGACAACATATCCTTTACAAATGGCATCAGTTTTAGTTGATATCAACAGGAGCCCCACCAGCAAAATAAGAGTATTGAATCCATTTCCAACATCTGTATCCGTAAATCAAGATGCAATACTAGGCCAAGCGGACGAAATAAATGTAATTAAGGGTACTCTGAAAACTCAAGAACATCCCGAAGAAAATACAAATGATGCATACGTGCGCAGAGTCACATTGAATGGTAATAAAAGTACTAGAAAAGGGGAAGAGATATTAGAAGATCAGTCCGTCAAGAATGATGAAATACATGTACCTGAACATCTACAAACATTGTACAAATCAGCAATTAAGGGACGCAGCCAACAAGAAAGACAAGTAATTGGGAAACTACTAATGAGATTTAAGAATAGCTTTTCAATCAATGATCTAGACCTTGGACTTACCACCTTAGCAGAGCATTCAATTAACACTGGAGAAGCCAAACCAATAAAACAGACTCCAAGACGGGTCCCAATGGCATATGCTGAGGCAGAAAAGAAGGCTGTGGAGGAGCTGTTAGCAAAAGGGGTGGTTAGGAAAAGTACTTCTCCATGGGCAAGCCCCATAGTTTTGGTGACTAAAAAGAATGGACAGGTCCGTCCATGTATTGACTATCGTAAGGTAAATGCACTTGTCAAACCTGATGGGTTTCCGTTGCCACGGGTGCAAGATTGCTTGGACGCAGTAGCGGGGTCAACACTTTTTACAACATTTGACTTGACTAGCGGTTATTTCCAGATCCCATTGAAGGAAGATGATATTCCAAAGAGTGCTTTCGTTTGTAAATTTGGGCATTTTGAGATGTTAAGATTGCCGTTTGGATTGAATAACGCAGCAGCTACTTTTCAGAGGACAATGGAAATAGCTTTACAGGGTTTACAGTGGGAAACTTGTCTTATCTACATTGACGATATTGTCATATTTGGAACTAATTTTACACAACACATGGACAGAGTCAGAGAAGTCCTAGAGAGGATAGAAGCCGCAGGAATGAAACTTAAACCTGAAAAATGCGAGTTACTGCAAGAAGAAGTAGTATTTTTAGGTCATGTAGTATCAGCAGGTGGTATCAAACCAAATCCCGTGAATATTTCCAAGATAATACAGTGGCCGGTGCCGTCTAATGTTAAACAAGTGAGGCAGTTTGTAGCGATGGGTTCTTATTATAGAAGGTTTGTCAAAGATTTCGCAAAAATTGCACGACCTATGTTAGAACTTACGAAAAAGGGTAGAGAATTCAAGTGGAGTGAAGCCTGCCAAGGAGCTTTTGATAGATTAAAGAGCATTTTAGTAAGTCCTGAGATAATGGGATATCCGCTGCAAAATGGAGGAGAATTTATTTTAGACGTAGACGCCTGTGATGCAGGGATCGGTGCTGTACTCCATCAAGTGCAAGAGGGGCGTGAAAAGGTAATAGCTTACGCCAGTAGAGCTCTCAATAAAGCTGAAGGCAACTACTGCATAACAGAAAAAGAGCTACTTGCTATCCGTTATTTTGTGGAGTATTTCAGACAGTATTTACTAGGAAGGAAGTTCTTGGTGCGAAGTGATCACCAGGCGCTCACGTGGCTTTTCAAGTTAAAAGAACCAAGAGGGAAAATAGCCAGGTGGATAGAGATATTGTCACATTATGATTTTTCAGTAGAATATAGACCAGGGCGCAAGCAAGGGCATTGTGATGCTCTGTCGAGATGTAAAAATCCTCGAGATTGTGACTGCCCATCAATGGATACTAGTGAACCCCTTAAGTGTGGTCCATGTAAGAAATGTACCAAAAGAGCTCAAGATATGCTTCTACAAGGTTGGAACAATGAAACGGAGCCATCAACTACCAATTTACAAAGCAATGACAAGCAAATAATTAGGGTGACAGAATGCACAGAACAACCAAGTACTTCAAAAGACTATCCATGTAAACCTCAGCAAGAAAGTGTTCTCAATTTCCTACCTTGGGCTGGATACAATAGTCTAGGTGATTTGCAGAAGTTGCAATTACAGGACATTGATATCGGTCCCATACTGAAGGCAAAATTGAAGGGTACAAAACCAACTAATACTGACATGCTTTCATCAAGTCCAGCATCGAGGCACTACTGGGTCATGTGGGAAGTTTTAGAAGTTAAACATGGCGTTCTTTTCAAGAAATTCTTAAAACTGAATAAGACAGGAGAACATTGGCAGTTTGTGGTCCCTCAAAGTTTAAAGAAAGAAGTGTTATTTGAGAATCATGATTCCATCATTTCAGGTCACTTTGGGTGCAAGAAGACTGTAGAGAAAATACGCCAAAGGTATTACTGGTACGCGATGAAGGGTGACATTAATCTGTACATTAAACAGTGTGATAAATGTGCAGCTAACAAGAAACCAATGAAGATCCCAAGGGCACCTATGGGTACTATTACTACAGGAGCTCCATTTGACGTGGTAGCAACTGATTATCTCGGGCCATTACCCGTGACACAACAAGGCAACCGGTACATTCTTGTACTAACTGACCATTTTAGTAAATATGTTGAAGTGTTGGCAGTGCCAGACCAGACTGCAGAGACATGTGCTTCGAAAATTCTTAACGAATTTATAGGCAGATGGGGATGCCCACTTTCAATACTTAGTGACCAAGGTCGAAATTATGAGAGTAAGGTATTCAAAGAACTGTGTAGAATGCTGGAAATTCGCAAATGCCGAACCAGTGCTCGAAACCCAAAATGCAATGGCCAATCAGAACGCTTCAACAAGACACTCATTCGGATGATAAAGGCATTTTTGTGTGGAGAACAAGACCAATGGGACCTTAATCTTGGATGTCTCGCAGGCGCTTACCGTGCTTCACCACACGAGTCAACAGGACTGACCCCAAATCTTATCACAATGGGCAGAGAAGTGAGACTACCTTCAGAAATGGTGTTTGGAAGTTCCACAACCGTCAATGAGCAAGATGTTACATCTTATGGTGATTATGTCGACCACCTGCGTTCTAGAATGCAACACGCCCATCGAGTTGCTCAAGATCACCTGGCAGTAGCAGCAAAGAGACACAAGGCTATATATGATGCAAAGTCAGCAGTGTATAAGTACAAAGCTGGTGACGTGGTTTGGTGTCTAAATGAGGTTAGGAAACTTGGTACCGCTCCAAAGCTAGAAAGAATATATGATGGACCGTTTATGGTCAGCCGAGTCATCTCAGATGTGAATTTTGTCCTTCAACTTGAAAAGAATGGCAAAGAAAAATTAGTTCATCATAACAAGCTCAAACCATATGAAGGCATCAAGCCTCCTAAATGGATAAATCAGGCAAAGCAAAAATTAATTTACAAATAAGCATTGTGCTATTTACTGTATCTACAGTTATTTTTCTGTTGCATCATTTTATGATTTTCCCCCGTGCTACAGGTATGTAAATTGGTCCAAAAGGAGTAATAAACAGTCTAACACTCAAACATGCAATGTGTGAGATAAAAATTGAGTTTATGTCTTACCAAAAAGCGTGGAATTTGGCAAGATGAGTTTTTTTATATATTTTCTTAGCAGGTTATCAGGGACGGTTGGTATTAAAGATAGAGAAAGGAGAAGATTGACAGTTCAGAGGGAGCGAACGAATAAGGAATGGTTGTTTTGCAAGGAAAGAGCAAGGTTAGTCCACAGAAGTGGTCGGGTGTGATGTCATAGAAAATGACGATATGAGTAAGAAGAAGAATGGGCTACAGTTTAGAGAGAGTGTACGGACTGACGAAATGATATGGGATGCCTGACTTAAGAAAACTAATAATTGAGAAGAATGAAGAAAGAAGCCAGATGTTAGCACAATGACAATAATGGACTTCATTTGATATTTTTTCTAGCATGTTATTTTTCACATTACAGAATTTCTTCAGTGGTTAGAAGCACCGGACATAAGCATTAATTGTTTAAAAGCCAATTTTGTTCAGTGGACTGAATGTGGTTTCCCTTTGTGTATTTTCAGTTATCTACAAGAAATATCAAGTATTATGTCTGTAGTTTCATCCTCAACACGGAAGAGGAAAGTATACCAGTGCCTTAAATGTCTGCACAGAGACAACAAGACATATGTAGAAGCTAGGTATAGAGTCTACAACCACTTCATGAAGAAACATGTCAGCCTAGACGCAGTCCCATTCTACTGTAGGTGGTGTTTGTTTGTTGCCTTTAAGAAGGAAGACTTGGAGAAGCACGTACACAGCTATCCTCGTCACAGAGCAGTACTAAGGGAGAGGGGAATGAGTGAGGAAGCGGATTACCTTGTGGAGAACAGGTATTTTTAAAAAAAAAAAAAAGAAAAGATGAAGACAGCATGTTAAGTCATTTTTTAGTAGAGGTGTCCTTTAAACAAATATTTATAGGTCGTCAAGTTGAGTTTTTGGTAATTTATTACCGAGGTGATAAATGAGCCCCGAAAAACGATATAAAGTTTATAATAAATGCTCACTAAACTTTGACACAAAGATCAAGATGTATTTTTTTTTTATCATGCAGTTGTTCAAACAATAATTCCAGATTCTTGCGGTAACTTTTAACCGGTTTAACCTACAGGTCCCCATATGTGATTACAAACAAAGATGTGTTAGCCCTGTCGCCGGAAGAGAGTATCGAGCACTGGGAGAGCACAAGAAAAACAAGCAGAAGAGGGGACCTAATAAAGGAAACGTTGGAGGCGACATACTTGGACCAAGAGCCACAATCTATCTACTGCCAGCCACAGACCCCTACTCAGACCATTCCAGCCACACCTGAGTCCGCCCACGTCACAAACTTCAGCCTTGCAGCCATCAGCCCGACTATGCCACCTGTGTCAAATATTTCCCAGTATATGGCACCACTACAAGAACTAGTAAGCCTTATCAGCACTGTATCACACCCTTTACCCGGTTTAGCAACACATACAGCAGGACCAACCGCAAATGCTTTTAATATTGGCCTGCCAACACCAACGAAAGAAATTACTTCGACTGAACCAGCATTTTTATCAACACCAGTAAATATGCCCATCTGCTTAAACAACACTATTTTGAAAACACCAATCCGGATACCGCAGGACTGTCCAGAGAAGGTGGACGTACTTTCAACACTGCCAACAAGAGAGGAGTGCCGAGCACTGAGAAAGTCTGCCTCCCCCTCTATTTCTTCAGCCTCCAGTAACTCTAGTACAGACAGCTCCGTGACCAGACACAACGAAATTTTGTCTGCTATCAACCATCTTCAATCCTCAATACAGTCTCTGAATGAACAATATGTCAAACAATATCGAAGCACAGAACATATGGCGCAATGTCTGCTACAACTGTCAGCAATAGTGGCTCAACAACCATCTACTACCGAACCTCAACCCACCAAAACTCAACAGACAGACAACAATGCTCAACAGCAACCAACTTCAGAACATTCATCCACTCGACAACATAACTACAGAGAAAGATCACCTTTAAGGAGAGGTTCTTACAGAAGAGGGAGAGAGAATCAGGACGGTAGGCCCAGATCGCCATACAGAGGAAGAGACAGATGGGGCCACCATCATCACTGTTAGATTTTTTCATTATCCCTTGAATGCTAACATTAGAGGTAGTTATTTTAGAAATCATGTCAGCATCTTGTACATTTTTTTTAATTGCTTAAAGTAAATTAGGTTTTGAACCTACTCTTATGTAACACACTTTCACATTTATTCTGACTTCAGTAAGGTTATCATAGCAAGAAATTTGTCTAGCGATTAAAAGCAGTTTCTATTTTTATTATTATTATTTATTTTTATGGTTATTGATTTGTGATTGTTTCAAACAGTGCTTATAATGTAATGACATTGTTAAATTCATTCATGTAAGATTTTTATATATGTTGCAACTGAAAATTGTAAAAAGCGAATTTGTTGGCACTTGTCTTTAAATTTGGTGCAATTTTGCTATACTTAAGGTATCGTTACTTGATCATTCGGTTGACTATCTTACATATGTATATATATTGTTTTAGTGTTAATACTGAGATGTTTATTAAGTGTTAATGATTTCATAGTTGATGTTAATTTTGAAACCTCTTTGGTTAAAGGAGGACCTTTAATGCTAAGGAGGGGGTAATGTCATGCCCCGGTTTTCATGTGCTATTTAATATCTATGTCAAACTTACATGTTTGTTTACTTTCGTTTTTGGTAAAAAAATTTTCGAATATGAAACATTGTCATCGCTATTTATTTCACTCGATTGTTAAATCATAGCATTTTAACCTATTGCAAACTATGTTTACCTTTGAATGTCCTGATCTACATGTTAAGAATCATTTCTTTAGTCCTCACTGTAACTTAGTGTACACTAGGTTAGCCATTATGGCGGACGTCTATTTTTAAACATGCGCGGTGCATTCTGGGTTGTTTATCTTAGTGACGTTGAGCATTTTTGCGGCGATTATTGCAAGAAACTTTAATTTATTAAGTAAGTTCTAACTTTGATTGTTAGTCGTAGAGTACAGTCTAGTCATTTAATGCCTCTAGTTTTAATTAAGCATAGTTTTCTTGTACTTTTAAGTCATTTTTATTGCATAATCTTTGTTTCTTTGGGACTAGGTAGTCTATTTTTTTCACTAAATGTCAATGCTAGCGTTCATGGTTCAGGAACGCGCTAGTGTTCGAAAGCGCACAGTCCTTTTTGTGCACTTTACGTTGAAAACCGCACAGTTTTATTTGTGCGTTTTATGTTGGAATCTGCACACCTTTTTATGTGCATTTTATCCTTAAAGTTACGCATATTTTCTTGTGCACGCATAACCGCACACATTTTTATGTGCGTTTTTTTTGTGCAGTATAAAAGCGAAAACATAGGTAAATTCTAGGACTCTGATTTTTGGTTTTGATCTATTAAGGTGTGTAAAGTATTTTTTTTTGTCTTTTTATTGAAACTAATAATACTGCATTAATAACACATTATTTAAGTTGATTAAGAAGCATTTAAATTTTTAAAGCATTTTATTGATTTGGTAAAGAATTATATGATCTATGCATTGTAACTATTTAATTGTTAGATCCATTTCAATCCTTTCAGTAAATACTTGTTGATAATGGAGTATTGAATGATAATTATCCGTTTGATTTGTCTTGTATTTAATGAATCTCTGAATGTTTTTATAGATTATCTGAATGATTAATAGGTATATGAGAAGTTAAAAGATTATATTAAATTGAACAATAGAAACCCTTTTACTCAGACTTAGTTGTTTATACTTAGTTTATTAAAGTTACTGTGAATTGATACACATTTTGTTTGCAGTTACATTATTTATCCAGAGTCCATATTATTTCATTTCTTCTTACACTTACACCCACCACACATGAACAACTTACACATTATTATGATGGCCAACCCGCTACAATATTAAGGACACCGCTCGACACGTGACAATATGTTCTCTTTAACGAGAGAGAGGATGTGTCATGCGCAAGATCTAAGTCTGTATGTCAAAGATCAAGATCACTCATGTATCAAACCTGTGAACAAAGGTCACCTTTGGGAAAGACAAACATGGCTTTCATTGATACGGTGGCCTTTACTCGGAGGTCATTTTGCTATGAACAATCAATGACTAATTTGAAAAGAATGGCCTTTATTGACAGGGCGGTCTTTTTCGGAGGTGGCCACTAACAAAGGCTTGACTATTGTCTATTACGATTCTTTATTAGAGTAGCACTTGATTTTTACATGAATGTGATCAAATTTAAGTGATTTTTTTCCTCAAACTCAACTTATCTATTAAATCTACTATTTCTATGTTTTATTGTAAGAAATTGAGAATGTTGTATTTAAAGAATGCACTATGATGGTCCATAAAAGTTTCTTACAATTTTAACCTAGCTATAATATTTTGAAATAATTAAATACAACTGATTTGAGTCTGTTATTGGGAATTTGATTTTTGACTCACATGAAAATGGATGTTTAGGACTTATGCGCCAGTCCCACACTATTTTATGCTGGCATGTTTAACATATTCTTTGTTAATAAGGAATTTAAAGAAATGATAAACTTTCTGGTCAAAGACACACGATTTGACA